>CM074719.1:275351331-275848694 GCA_037306005.1 Rhinophrynus dorsalis
CATTAGCTGTATTGCTTATAGTTCCTGCTCTGTGTACCGACTCGGATTGGCTGACGTTCCTTCTCTGTGTACCTACCCGGCCCGGCTGACGTTCCTGCTCTGTGTACCAACTTGGATTGGCTGACGTTCCTGCTCTGTGTACCGACTCGGCCCGGCTGGACTCCTGTGGTTGTGTATCCCTCCTGCTATGCCTCATCCCGCCTCCGGTTGGGGTTGTGACAGGATCCTCTCTGTCTCCGGACAGTTACTCTCTGCATTCTAGTTTCCGTTGTTACCAGTGTAGCCCAGGCGACATTGCTTTGTGTTCCTTCCATCCGTACAGTCCCCGGTTGGGTGCCTCTATGGGCAAGTTGCTCTAGTCTCCGTTGCTGCTACGGCAGTCTACAAGTTGCCTTGGTCTCCGTTACTGCTACGGCAGTCCACAAGTTGCCCTGGTCTCAGTTACTGCTACGGCAGCCAACAAGTTGCTCTAGTCTCCGTTACTGCTACGGCAGTCCACAAGTTGCCCTGGTCTCCGTTACTGCTACGGCAGTCCACAAGTTGCCCTGGTCTCCGTTACTGCTACGGCAGTCCACAAGTTGCTCTAGTCTCCGTTACTGCTACGGCAGTCCACCAGTTGCTCTAGTCTCCAGCTCTCAAATTGCTCTGGTCTCTGTTACTGCTACAGCAGTGCACAAGTTGCTCTGGTCTCCGTTACTGGTTGGGCATTACTCGTATTGGTGCTCTCTCTTCAAGACTGAGCTTCTTAAAGGGCCTCGTGCTATTAGGGCCTGTCAGTCCTCCTGGCCTAATAGTACCCCATTCAGTGCTACCTAACTTGAGTATCACACGAAAACTGCCTGACCTGTGTCAGTATATTGTATTCTGTATTACTTGCATATACTGGACCCGTGTGGGTATACCTCATTGTAACCTGTCCTGTGTCTGTACTATATTGCTGATATATTACTGGACCCGTGAGAGTTATTGTTATTACAACTGTTCAATAAAACTGTGTTTTATCCAAGCCTACCGTGTCTGTGTGTCAAACAAACCGTTACACCTAGTCCCCGGTAATATACCTTATCCTGTATTGTGCCTGTTTATACTGATTTACTGATTATTTAATAAAGGTGGTGTTTATTACCATACCTGCCTGTGTCTCATCCATTGAATGCTCTATAACATTGAGTAAGGGATATGAATCCTGAAGGTACAGGGAACCCACCTGTACAGATGTACAGAGCATTGTGACTAGGATGGATTTACAGGATCAGCTTATTGATCAATTAGCACTAGTCATGCAGACACTTCTTAACCGGACTACCCACCTGGACTGTCCGTCTCAGCAACTGGTGGCTGTGGCTGCTCTTGTGTAGGCACCTGTTGTCCCTGCTGCCTCTGAGCCTTTTACTCGTGGCTTGTCTGGTTCCACACCTCTTCCCCAATGTTACTAGGGTAGCCCGGCTCTGTGACGAGGTTTTCTGAACCAAGTCAGCACATTTCCTGAAATGGTCCCTCAGGCTTTTCATAATGAAAGAAGCAGGGTTGGGTTTCTTATCTAGCTCCTGTCTGACAAGGCTTTGGCATGGGCTAATCCTCAATGGGAAATGGATAAGCCGATTATCTCTCATTTTGACAAGTTTGTGGCCTCCTTTAAGCGGGTTTTTGATATCCCTACATGTTCAACCTCTGCTGCAAAACAGCTCATGACCATCTGCCAAGGTACTCATATGGTAGCTGAGTACGCTATTGAATTCCGTACACTGGCAGCAGAGGTGGCTTGGAATAATGAGGAGTTGGTAGCCGCCTTTTCACAGAGATTATGTGATACTATCAAGTATGATATTGCAACCCATGAGCTGCCCAGTGATCTGGAAGAACACGTGTCTTGCCATCCATACTGACACTAGGATCAGAGAACAACCATCTTTCAGGGAGCTCCTGCGTAGGCCTCTATCTAGATTGGCTCCGAGCTTTGCTTACCTTCCCGTGCCTCCCTCACCTTCCATACCTCCTGGTCCTGACTCTGTGGAGGCTGAACCCATGCAACTGGGATTCACCCACCTCTCGGTGGAGGAGAGGGCCTTTCGTAGAAGGGAGGGCCTATTTCTCTACTGTGGCAAACCTAGGCACTTACTAAGAAAAGAAAAAGGGGGTAAATAGCGATCCTATCCAAGTCCACTTATTATATATAATATACACAATTGTCTCAAATGCAGTGTTCAGTCTGCAGCATCTAGAGGTGGTGTCCTCAGTATCACCTTTGCAGAACCTTTTGCAAGCAGAACAAAAGAAAAGAGCATAGGAAATCTGAGAGCAGCTATTAGACAATATGCTCAGCCAAATTATACAGTTGCATTTACTCAAACGATACTTGTTTTAATGCCATTTAGAAACAATTCACATGCATCTATCGGCATCGTTTTAGAACTCCTTATCCTCCACATGTCTGTCAAGGGTTAAATCACGTACTCCTTTCTCCGATGGGAACCTTTATTAGGAGAGAGAATGCTTTGTCTAAGGGTAAACCATATAAAACATGATTTCCCCTATATACCCCTATATGGTTGCACTTGCCAAATGGAGATCAAAGATAAACCTTCAGCGGTTTTTT
Organism: Rhinophrynus dorsalis; assembly: GCA_037306005.1. Taxonomy (NCBI): domain Eukaryota; kingdom Metazoa; phylum Chordata; class Amphibia; order Anura; family Rhinophrynidae; genus Rhinophrynus; species Rhinophrynus dorsalis. The sequence goes on from CM074719.1 coordinate 275,353,928, forward strand.
CAATGAAACCAGGTGCCAGCGTGGAAGAAAAGCTTTTATTTTAATGTTAATAAAAATATATGTAATATTTATAAAAATGAATAATTCATATAAAATATAGCCCATGTTTTGTGAGTAATATACCCACTTCGTCAGGGGATAAAAGTTTTATTCACACCATCCTTTTTTATCTCTTTGATGACCGGAACAATTCCCAGTAAAAGGCTATCATCCGGTTTGGACTTTGCCTTGTTACTATGATGAGGCCTGTACACATCAAACCTCCTCTGTGTTCCATTGCGTGTCCATACCTCATTCTGATACATAGTAGCTTAACAATAAAAGTCAAGAAGTAGATAAAAGCTTACATTTAACTACAAGTTAAAACTTCTCCAGATAATCAATATCTTATACATTAAAGGAAGATGTCATACATATCAATAAGTGAATAAGTAAAAATACGGATTAACCCTTTTGGTACCAGATTACCCCCGATATATATATATATACACATAAGGGTTATTCCGATCAGTTCATCTAAAATGTGTTATGTGTGTTACGTTGATCCAATGTCTCCATTCTGTCCAGGATGCTTTGAAGAACTGCATTACTACTACCGTCTGAATTCATGGCCCTTGCGTATTGTCACGGTTCCCCAGAGATGTTCAGGAGTCAGTATGGTATAGTAAAATGCAGTTTATTAAATAACAATAAAGATAGCATACAATGATAATACGGCAGGAGCAAGCAGATGGTCACAGCCAGCAAGCGCTACTATCAGGAATTGTAGATTGCCAAGATTGACCACACTGCTGGAGACTAGGCCTAAGCCACTGGTAGTCTCAGCTGGAACAGGAACAGAAGCAGGAACCGGAACATGAAGTCTTGATCCGATGAGTGAGGAATACTCCTGACTCACGCCTGCAGTCAGTATAGCGAAAGCGGATCCTTGACTCACACCTGCAGTCAGTATAGGAAGCGGATCTCTGACTCACGCCTGCAGTTAGTATAAGCTAGTCTACCAGAGCCCCAGGTCCACACCAGATGGGGTGGTTGCTATGTACAGGGGACAAACAAGAAAATAGTCAGACAGAGCCACAGGGCAGCACCAGAGAGGGTAGTCAGACAAGCCAGGTCATAGTTCAGGTAGTCAGCCAGAGCCACAAGTCTACACCAGATTGGGTGTCCACTATCTAAGGATAAGGCAGGAGAATAGTCAGACAGAGCCACAGGTCAGCACTAGAGTGGATGGTCAGACAAGCCAGGTCATACACAGAGCCCAAAGACACAGAAGTGCTTTGTACAACAACGCAAGGGCAGCTGATTCAGGACTCGGTCTGCCCTTTAAACCCCTCCTCAGGAAGTAGGTAGGAGGGGCAGCTCAGAGGGAGGAAGTAGGTAGGAGAAGACTACAGGAAGCAAACACATAAAACAGAGGCTTGCTTCATTCAGAAGCCTTGCGCCTGCAGATGACGCATCTAGCTCTGATGCGTCCAACCGCTGCCATAATCCTGCGTCAATCCGTGAGGCATGGACTGCTTCTGATGCCAAAGCGTCATTTTGAGCGTCGCCTGAAGCGGCGTGCTGGAACAAAGGTAAGCTGTGACAACCACACTCGGAGTATATATAGATCATTGCCATCGCTGATACAATCCAGAGTGCCTGTATAGGGGCAGGTAGAAAATCCCCTGTTGCCATATACCGGTTGTACATATTACAGCCGGAGGACCATTAACTGTGAGTAAACAGAAGCAGTTTATCTCAATTTGATTTTGATACTGATTTATAAAAGCACCTCCATCAGCTAGTTGTTCGTATTCCTGTGCTTTCCATTTTTCTTTTGAAGGTTTACATCTGGGGAGCAGCTGATTTGGAGTCGATCTGCATGAAGGGTAGTGTAATATACCCCACTTGCGTTTTTGCCACATGTTGAGTTAATTGTGGCCACTTCCACATGCAAGTGTAAAATTTTAATTCTTAAGATTATGTGAGTTCTAAGAAGATTTAACCCTATGAGCGCCTCCTTTTTTTCTTCTTTTTTTCTTATAAGGTACCAGAATACTCCCTAGGAAGGCCAATCTGGCATGAGGAGCAGTAGGTTAAAGGAGCTGGGGGAAAACCAGAATCCTTATCTATGGACTTGCTCATGTGTCCCATAAGGTAGTGTAGAACACAGTCAAAATAGTAGAAAAACAAGATATAAGTACTTAATAGTAGGGTTTAAAGTGGCAAGCAAGAGGGACAAAAAGAAAAGCCCACTACCTTAAGGGCACAGTCCCCCAAGTGGGGGAAATAAGGAGAAAGGTATCACAGGGGTTAAACTTCCTACAAAGTTACAGAAAACACTAAAACCACTTCCATCCTTGTCAGATCAGCCAAAACACACTGACTGACAGTATACATAGAAAGTGCAAGCTATAAACCAGTACACATTTACAGGAACAAAGCACTCAGGACCGGATTCTATTGCAGGAGATAAATGTTACTGTAACGGTTTATTCGACACACAGACACAATGGCTTAGGATAAAACACAGTTTTATTGAAATCACAATAATATAATAACCCTCACAGGTCCTGTAGTATACAATCAGAATAATAAAGACACACGACAGGTTACATATACATATGCCTACACAGGTCCATTATAACCATAAAGTCCTTAGCAGTCTATATTGACAGGTCAGGCAGAATATGTTGGATTCCCAGGAGTAAGGCACTGAATGGGTTAATGATCTTCAAAGAGTGTGAACAGTCCCATGTGTGGAGAGTCCTGTGATAGGGCTCTCTCCATAAAGAGAGCTTAGGAATACGGAACGCCCAGAAACAGGTTAGCAGAACAAACATGAACTGCCAGAGTAATATCAGGACTTGAGTAACGTAGGAGACTGCCGTAGCAGTAACGGAGACAGGCACTAGTCCTCTGCAGGAGCAGTAACGGAGGCAGACACTTGCACTCTGCAGGAGCAGAAACGGAGACTAGGCCAATGTCACACTGCTGTAGCAGTAACGGGACTGACACTTGCACTCTGCAGGAGCGATAACGGAGACTAGGCCAAAGGCACACTGCCGTAGCAGTAACGGAGGCAGACACTTGCACTCTGCAGGAGCAGTAACGGAGACTAAACCAATGGCACACTGCCTTAGCAGTAACGGAACTGACAATTGCATTCTGCAGGAGCAATAGCGGAGACTAGGCCAAAGGCACACTACCGTAGCAGTAACTGAGGCAGACACTTGCACTCTGCAGGAGCAGTAACGGAGACTAGGCCAATGACACACTGCAGTAGCACTAACGGAACTGACATTCGTACTCTGCAGGAACAGTAGGGGAGACTGCTGGAGGATCAGAATGTCGCCAGGACGACACAGGACCGCCAGAGCAGGAACGCCAACCAAGCCGGGTCGAATCACGGAGCAGGAACGTCAGCCAAGCCGGGTCGAATCACGGAGCAGGAACGTCAGCCAGACCGGGTCGGTACACAGGAGCAGGAACGTCAGCCAAGCCAGGTCAGTACACAGGAGCAGGAACGTCAGTCAAGCCGGGTCAGTACACAGGAGCAGGAGACAAATGCAGAGTAGTGAGGCAGGCCAAGTCGGTACACTGGGAATCACTGAGCAGAAACAAGCACTGGTACAGGAACATCACGAAAGGGCACCGGATGGGTGAAAGAGCCCAGTATATAAAGGCTATACTGGGCGGGACAAACACAGGACAGCCAATGGGAGTAATCACAGTGCAGACTGACAGGAAACAAGACAAGGGGAGCACGGGCACCGTGATAGTACCTCCCTCTCAAAGACCCCCTCTCCTGGAAGAGGGACCTGGTTTCTGAGGAAATTTAAAGTGGAAATTGCACAGTAATCTAGGAGCATGAAGGTCATTCTGATCAACCCAGGAACGTTCCTCAGGGTCATAGCCCTTCCAATGGACCAAATATTGCAATTTTCCTCTAAATCTGCATGAATCGATTATGCTTTGGACCTCTTACTCTTCCTGACCCTGAACCTCCACCGGACCGGGAAACACAGGAGTGGTAGTGTAGCGACTGCATACCAGAGGTTTCAGCAGAGATACATGGAACACATTATGAATGCGCATAGACGCAGGGAGATCCAAGGCATACGAAACAGGGTTAATTTTACGGATCACCCTGAAGGGACCAATGAACCGGGGAGCCAACTTATTAGATGGAACTTGCAAATTAAGGTTTCTGGAGGAGAGCCATACCCTGTCCCCAACCTGAAAGGAGACCGCTGGCAGCCGTCTACGGTTAGCGTGGCGCTGATGACGCTGGAACGACTGACTGAGGGCCCTCTGAACCTGTGCCCAAGTGGAACGGAATTGCTCTATGTGCTCGTCCAGAGCTGGAATCTGTTGTGACTGGAATGAGTCCGGGAGCAAACATGGCTGGAACCCGTAGTTGATGAGAAACGGGGAACTCACGGACGATGAATTAACTGCACAGTTCCTGGCGAACTCCGCCCATGGCAACAGGTCTGCCCAATTATCATGATGATCGGTAACAAAACAGCACAGAAATTGTTCCAATCCCTGATTGGCACGCTCAGCGGCTCCATTGGTCTGGGGATGGTAGGCAGAAGAAAAGGACAGTTGAATGCCCATCTGGTTACAAAATGCTCTCCAAAATCTGGATACGAATTGGCTCCCACGGTCGGACACCAGAACTCTAGGTACCCCATGCAATCAGAACACCTCTCTCGCAAAGACAACTACCAACTCCTGGGCAGAGGGGAGGCCAGGAAGGGGCATGAAATGAGCCATTTTAGAGAATCTATCAACCACCATAAGAATGAATGAATAACCCCTAGACAGTGGCAATTCTCCCAGGAAATCAGTGGATACGTGGGACCAGGGACTTTCGCCATTAGGTACTGGTTGAAGTAGGCCCACTGGGAGGTGTCTAGGGGTCTTGGCATGAGCACAGGTGGTACAGGCTGCGGTGAATGCGGAGCAGTCGGCCCGTAGGGAAGGCCACCAAAAAACTTGTGAGAGGGACCATATCAGTTGATCCCTCCCAATATGCCCAGCAGCCTTAGAAGAGTGGTATGTCTCGGGCAAACGGGTACGAAATGGCTCATCCACAAAGCACTTGCCCACTGGGGTTTCTGGGGGTGCCGTAGCCTGGTTAGCTAAAATCTCCTCCCCCAGTGGCAAAGTGATACTAGTACGTAGGGTGACCAGGATGTGATCAGGCTGAATGATGGGTACGGGGACCTCATCCTTCTCCATCTCTGGCCAAAACTGTCTAGACAGGGCATCAGCCCTAACATTCTTGGAACCCGGCAAGTAGGATACTACAAAGTTGAAACGGGATAAAAACAGGGCCCATCTGGCCTGATGAGAGGACAGTCTTTTAGCCTCAGAAAGATAAGTCAGGTTTTTGTGGTCAGTTAGGATTAGTACAGGAGTTATGGTACCTTCCAGCAGGTGACGCCACTCTTTCAAGGCAAGAATAATAGCCAGGAGTTCTCTGTCGCCAATTTCATAGTGACTCTGGGCACTAGACAGTTTTTTAGAGAAAAACCCACATGGTCTCAGAGTACCCCTGCCACCGGGCGCTGTGACAGTACTGCCCCTACCCCAATTTCAGAGGCATCAACCTCCAACGTGAATGGAAGGGAAAGGTTGGGGTGAGACAGTACAGGAGCGGATGCAAAAGCGGACTTTAGTGTCTCAAACGCATGATCAGCTGCATCAGACCATTGGGAAGGATTAGCACCCTTGTGCGTAAGGTCAGACAGAGGTTTAACAATAGTGGAGACATTTTGGATAAAATTCCTATAATAATTGGCAAACCCCAAAAAGCGCTGAATAGCTTTTAACCCTTTGGGTCGTGGCCATTGCAAGACTGCTGCGAGTTTCTCCTGGCCCATGGCAATACCATCACTAGAGATCACGAAACCCAAAAAAGGCACTTTGGACCTGTGAAACTGGCACTTCTCCACTTTACAGAATAGCTTATTCTTGCGTAAACGAAGCAAGACCTCAGACATCCTTGATGTGTTGGGACAGATTAGCTGAGTGTATGAGTATGTCATCAAGGTAGACTACTACACAGGATTGTAGCATATCACGGAGGATATCGTTAATGAATTCTTGAAACACAGCAGGTGCGTCACAGAGACCAAATGACATAACTAGGTATTCATAATACCCGGATCTGGTATTAGATGCCATTTTCCACTCATCCCCAGCTCTGATCCTGATCAGGTTATAGGCAGCACGTAGATCTAATTTCGTAAAAATGGAAGAACCTTTTAACCTGTCAAATAGTTCAGTGATGAGTGGTATGGGGTAGGCATTCTTGGATATAAGTTTATTTAATCCTCGGTAATCGATACACGCCCTTAACTCGCCATTCATCTTTTTCAAAAAAAAGAAACCAGCACCAGCAGGTGAGGTAGACTTTCAAATGATCCCTCTTTTAAGGGCATTGTCAATGTATTCTTCCATAGCCCGATATTCATCGCACGAAAGTGGGTATGTGTGGCCCCTAGGGGGCACAACCTCAGGGGGCAAATCAATGGCACAATCGTATGCCCTATGTTGGGGCAATGTGCTAGCCTCTCCCTTACTAAAATCGTCACTGAATTGGTGGTATTCGGCTGGCACGGAGGGAGAGGTACACAAAATTTTAACTGGATGAGTCACACAATGCTCCACACAGTACTTGGACCAGGACATGATCTCACAACTCTGCCAGTCAAACTGGGGATTATGCAGATGTAACCATGGGAACCCCAGAATGACCGCATGATGGGGGGAATGAATTATTTGAAATTGCTGTTCCTCCGTGTGGAGGGCCCCAATAGTCATAGACAGCGGAATCATTTCCATAGTGATCTGAGTTGGTTCTAACGGTCTGCCATCAATGGCCTCAATGGCTAAGGGAGATTCCCTTCTGACCAACGGAATTTTATGTAACGCAGCAAATGAACTATCCAAGAAGTAACCAGCCACGCCGGAATCAACCAGGGCCAGAACCTCCAAGGAGAGTTCTGCCCATGAGAATACCACCTGGATTGTGGGTTTCTGCATAATTGGGTCTAGGGACTGCTGAACACCACCTAGGGCCTGTCCCCCAAGGTACCCTAGGTGCGTTCGTTTCCCGGACGTACAGGACAGGTACGTAATAGGTGCCCAGCTTTGCCACAGTATAGACATAACCCCTGCCTCCTGCGGTGTGCCCGTTCTTCCTTAGTTAGTTTGGTGAACCCTAGTTGCATTGGTTCACAGGACTCCTGTTTACGATCAGGAGGCATGGGAGGCGAGGGAGGCATGGGTGGGATCAAAAATCTGTTTTGCCCACTGTTTCTAGGCCGTAGCCTACGGTCTTTAGCCATAAATCTCTCACGAATACGAGAATCAATCAGAATGGCTTAGTCAATATATTCGTCCAAATCATTAGGCACTTCTGTAGCTGCCGTTTCATCCTTAATACGGTCAGCAAGACCTTGAGCAAAGGCTGCCACCAGTGCCTCGTTGTTCCAACCTACCTCTGCTGCCAATGTACGGAATTCTATAGCGTAGTCGCCCACAGTACGATTGCTCTGTTATATCTCCATCAATCGTTTGGCAGCAGAGGCGGCTCTACCAGGAACTTAAAATACTCTCCGAAATGTCTGCACAAACTCCCTGAAGTTCCTGGTGCAAGGTCTAGCATTCTCCCACAAGGGATTGGCCCATGCCAAGGCTCTGCCCGTCAACAGTGATATTATGAACCTGACCTTACTGCGGTCATTAGGAAAAGCGTGAGGGGTTAATTCCAAACATATCTCTAATTGATGAATAAACCCTCTGCAAAGGGAGGGTTCGCCATTGTATCTGGGTGGTAACGGAGCAGAAGCAGTTAACCCTTTAACTGAGGCATCAGCTGTCAAAGAATGACTCTCCGGTGTCGAAATTGGGGGGACCACCGGATTCTGAACAGGTTTATCGAGATGCACTGTGCGCTCAAGAATAGCTTGTATGGCCAGTGTCAACTGGTCCAAACGCTGCTCATGTACATTCATCCTCCAGTGGATGTTCTGTGTATTTCCCTCACCTTTACTGTCTGATGTCATTGCCCTTTCGTACTGTAACGGTTTGTTCGACAAACAGACACAGTGGTTTGGGATAAAACACAGTTTTATTGAAATCACAATAATATAATAACCCTCACAGGTCCTGTAGTATACAAGCAGAATAATAAAGACACACGACAGGTTACATATACATATGCCTACACAGGTCCAGTATAACTATAAAGTCCTTAGCAGTCTATACTGACACAGGTCAGGCAGAATATGTTGGATTCCCAGGAGTAAGGCACTGAATGTGTTAATGATCTTCAAAGAGTGTGAACAGTCCCATGTGTGGAGAGTTCTGTGATAGGGCTCTCTCCATAAAGAGAGCTTAGGTATACGGAATGCCCAGAGACAGGTTAGCAGAACAAATGTGAACTGCCAGAGTAATATCAGGACTAGAGTAACATAAGAGACTGCCATAGCAGTAATGGAGACAGACACTAGTCCTCTGCAGTAGCAGTAACGGAGACCAGACCAATGGCACACTGCCGTAGCAGTAACGGAGGCAGACACTTGCACTCTGCAGGAGCAGTAACGGAGACTAGGCCAATGGCACACTGCCGTAGCAGTAACGGAGGCAGACACTTGCACTCTGCAGGAACAGAAACGGCGACTAGGCCAATGTCACACTGCTGTCGCAGTAACGGGACTGACACTTGCACTCTGCAGGAGCGATACTGGAGACTAGGCCAAAGGTACACTGCCATAGCAGTAACGGAGGCAGACACTTGCACTCTGCAGGAGCAGTAACGGAGACTAGACCAATGGCACACTGCCGTAGCAGTAACGGAACTGACACTTGCACTCTGCAGGAGTGATAACGGAGACTAGGCCAAAGGCACACTGCCGTAGTAGTAATGGAGGCAGACAATTGCACTCTGCAGGAGCAGTAACGGAGACTAGACCAATGGCACACTGCCGTAGCAGTAACGGAACTGACACTTGTACTCTGCAGGAACAGTAGTGGAGACTGGATAGCTGGAGGATCAGAATGTCGCCAGGATGACACAGGACCGCCACAGCAGGAACGCCGACCAAGCCAAGTCGAATCACGGAGCAGGAACGTCAGCCAGACTGGGTCGGTACACAGGAGCAGGAACATCAGCCAAGCCGGTTCGGTACACAGGAGCAGGAACGTCAGTCAAGCTGGGTCAGTACACAGGAGCAGGAGACAAATGCAGAGTAGTCAGGCAGGCCAAGTCGGTACACTGGGAATCACTGAGCAGAAACAAGCATTGGTACAGGAACACCACGAAAGGGCACCGGATGGGTGCCAGAGCCCAGTATATAAAGGCTATACTGGGCGGGACAAACACAGAACAGCCAATGGGAGCAATCACAGTGCAGACTGACAGGAAACCAGACAAGGGGAGCACAGACACCATGATACATGACCCCTCATGATACCCCTCTTGAGGTCCGAAGTACTTTTTTAATACAAATTACATATATAATTTAAAAAAAGAAAATCATTGTTACACATAAATTAAATATTTAATTACGTTTTCACACAAATTACATATATATGTCGACATATGTCGAATATAATAAGAGAAGAAAAATGTTGGCTAAAAATGGTGAAAGAAAGTCACAGGAGCACTGTAGTAGACTTTTCAAGGGGAGGGGGGTTTAAAATGTCGGATGTATAATATTCGTTGAATTAATATGGTGAAAGAAAAAACTGTAAGTCGGATTTGGAAGGGGAAGGGTTAAATTGTTGACTGAACAATATTTATTGAATTAATGTGGTGAAAGAAAGCACTGTAGTCGACTTTTAAAAAGGGGAGTTAATATGTTGAAAGGGGGCACTCTGTCGTATTTTGTTATGTGGAGAACACGTCTAACACTGAACTTGATCTTTCTGTCATCAAATGTACGCCTGTTTCCTTGGACTTTGACATTTTGCGCGTTTTTTGTAGGCGGTAGTCGAAAAAAAGACAGCGCCACTTTTGTTACTACTCTGAAAAGTGCTGTCTACGCCAGTTTTGTTTTACTGTGGTTCTGCAATAGAATACCAAGGTAACACGTCTGAAAATTCACGCAACTTGTTTTTCTTGTAATGCCGGTTTTAGCGCAGGTAATAGAATCGAGCCCCTGAGTCCTGCCTGCTCCAGTGTTCTGCGGTTTGCTGCTGGCTATATCTCCAGTGTTGCTGTCATCTTGAGTCTGCCTCAGACCAGTCATCCTCAGTCTCTGTATCCATCTACTGACTGAGTCCTGTCTGCTCCAGTGTTCTGCAGTTCTGGCTACATCTACTGTGTTTCTGTCATCCTGAGTCTGCCTCTCACCAGTCATCCTCAGTTACTGTATCCATCTACTGAGTCCTGCCTGCTCCAGTGTTCTGCAGTTCTGGCTACATCTACTGTGTTTCTGTCATCCTGAGTCTGCATCTCAACAGTCATCCTCAGTTGCTGTATCCATCTACTGAGTCCTGCCTGCTCCTGTGTTCTGCAGTTTGCTGCTGCCTACATCTCCTGTGTTGCTGTCATCCTCAGCCTGCCTCTCACCAGTCATCCTCAGTTGTTGTATCCATCTACTGAGTCCTGCCTGCTCCTGTGTTCGGCAGTTTGCTGCTGCCTACATCTCCTGTGTTGCTATCATCCTGAGTCTGCCTAGCACCAGTCATCCTCAGTCACTGTATCCATCTACTGAGTCCTGCCTGCTCCTGTCTTCTGCAGTTTGCTGCTGCCTACAACTCCTGTGTTGCTATCATCCTGAGCCTGCCTTGCACCAGTCATCCTCAGTCGCTGTATCCATCTAATGACTGAGTCCTGCCTACTCCAGTGTTCTGCAGTTCTGGCTACATCTCCAGTGTTGCTGTCATCCTCAGTTTTGTAGTCTAACTCTGTTGTAAGAAAAGTCATATGTCTATGAGTCCTGCCTGCTCCAGGCTTCCTGTATGATTTTCTTATTGTTATCCGAGGGTACCTCTTTTCAGTGGAAATGGGATGAAGTCAAAAACAATATCGTCCCAACACCGGATCCCAAAGACATTTGCCACATGGTGACTACTAAACTCACACTCTAGCAAACAAGTGGCGGCGTCAGTAAACTCCTGCATGCTCCAGGCTTCCTCAGTTTTGTAGTTTAACTCTAATCTAAGAAAAGTCTTATATATTTAACAACTGAGTCCTGCCTGCTCCAGGCTTCCTCAATTTTGTAGTCTAACTCTAATCTAAGAAAAGTTGTATATATTTACCTACTGAGTCTTGCCTGCTCCAGGCTTCCTCAGTTTTGTAGTCTAACTCCAACTCTAATCTAAGAAAAGTCGTATGTCTATGAGTCCTGCCTGCTCCAGGCTTCCTCGGTTTTGTAGTCTAACTCTAATCTAAGAAAAGTCATATATGTTTATCTACTGAGTCCTGTCTTGCTCCAGGCTTCCTCAGTTTTGTAATCTAACCTAAGAAAAGTTGTATGTCTATGAGTCCTGCCTGCTCCAGGCTTCCTCAGTTTTGTAGTCTAACTCTAATCTAAGAAAAGTCGTATGTCTATGAGTCCTGCCTGCTCCAGGCTTCCTCAGTTTTGTAGTCTAACGCTAATCTAAGAAAAGTTGTATGACTATCTATCTACGGAGTCCTGCCTGCTCCAGTGTTCTGTAGTTTGCTGCTGGCTACATCTCCAGTGTTGTTAACATGACAAAGGGTTTCTGTGATGTCAGATTTGTGGGGGTGCGCTGCTCAGCACATCTCCAGTGTTGCGGTCATGTACGTATGTATGTATCTTTATTTATATAGCACCATAAATGTACACAGAGCTTAACAGAAGTTGAAATAATATAATACAAAACTACAGAACTGGGTTAAGAGCATTAAGGTTAAGTACAATCATTACATTATTTGTGGGGGAAAGTGCAGCAAGGGAATTATACACTGGGAAAGGGACCCTGCCCCAAGGAGCTTACAATCTAAGTTTTGTAGTCTAACTCTAATCTAAGAAAAGTCATATGTCTATGAGTCCTGCCTGCTCCAGGCTTCCTCGGATTTGTAGTCTAACTCTAATCTAAGCAAAGTTGAATATATTTATCTACTGAGTCCTGCCTGCTCCAGGCTTCCTCGGTTTTATATTCTAACTCAATTCTAACAAAAGTCATATATTTATCTACTGAGTCCTGTCTGCTCCAGTGTTCTGTAGTTTGCTGCTGGCTACATCTACAGTTTTGCTGTCATCCTGAGTTCGCCCTGCACCAGTCATCCTCAGTCTTCCTTCTTCCTTCGAATAGCTACATCCATGCTTCATCTACAGTACCATAAGGCTAAAGCTCCACCTTACCCTGTTCCACCGTCTTCATTTAGACCCTGGAAATGGTTCCATTGATTTTATTGTATTTTTAAAAGCATGGTGAATTCGGCCGAATAATTCGAATTCCTTCTGAATTTCGTCTGAATCGAACAGGTCCGGTCCGATTTTCGGATCGACTGAATAAGAAAAAAAAATTTGTCCGAAATCGAATTTTACCGAATTTTTTTATTGTGCACAAGTTTAGTCTTGAGTAGTTTAACCTGTAAGGGTTCTGGCACAAAGTATCTCCCATTAGGCTTGTTGGCCGGAGCTGTCCACTGAGAAGTCAAAATCTCCTCCCCCAAGGAAGAAGTAATGCTAGTTCTAATAGTCGCCAATATATGAGCAGGAGGGATTACAGGCGTGGGGGTACAATCCTCCTTAGACATCGAACCGAACTGGCCAGACAGGCCGTTAGCCCTAATGTTCTTGGTACTCGGCAGATACGAAACCACATAGGTGAAAAGGGATAGGAACAGAGCCGATCTGGCCTGCCATGGAGACAGGCATTTGGCTTCAGACAGGTAGGTTAGGTTCTTGTGATCAGTGAGGATGAGGATAGGCACACTAGTACCCTCAAGTGCCACCACTCACACAGAGCCAGGACAATGGCTAACAGTTAGCGGTCCCCAATCTCATACAAGGTTTCTGACTTTGATAGTTTCCTGGAAAACAACCCACAAGGAAGTAATGGCTCACTCGGAGATGACCGCTGAGACAGGAGGGCGCCTACTCCCGACTCAGTCGCATCAACCTCCGAGGTGAAGGGCAGCTTTGGATTAGGTTGTCTCAAAATAGGAGCAGCGGCAAATGCCGATTTAAGGGTTTCAAAAGCTTGAAGCGCACTCGGAGGCCACTCTGAAGTATTAGCACCTTTATGTGTCATATCCATAAGAGGTTTGACGATAGTAGAGAACGTATTTATAAACTTACGATAATAATTGGAGAAGCCCAAGAATCGCTGAATAACCTTGAGGCCCACTGGAAGAGGTTATTGGAGTACTGCAGACAGCTTCAGAGGGTCCATAGCCAACCCGGAGGAGGAGATCAGGTAACCCAGGAAGGTTACCTTGGACTGGTGGAATTCGGATTTCTCCAATTTACAAAAAAGGTTATTATCACGTAAGAGTTGTAACACCCTAGCAACATCAGCGTGGTGTTGCTCCAGATTTGGGGAGTGGATGAGAATGTCATCCAAACAGACAACCATTCAACTTTGTAAGAAGTCTCTTAACACATAGTTAATGAGCTCCTGGAAGACAGCAGGAGCGTTGCAAAGCCCGAAGGGCATTACCAGATACTCATAATGCCCACTCCTGGTGTTAAATGCTGTCTTCCATTCATCGCTCTCTCTGATTTGCACCAGGTTATAAGCCGTCCGAAGATCAGGCTTGGTGAAGACCAACGAACCCCTCAGTTGGTCAAACAATTCCGTGATCAATGGAATGGGCTAGGCATTCTTGACCATTATTTTATTGAGACCTCGGAAATCAATGCATGGCAGCAGTTCCCCATCCTTCTTTTTAACAAAAAAAGAATCCTGCCCCAGCCAGGGGGGTGGATTTTCAAATGATACCTCTGGAAAAAGCGTCCGTCACATAATCCTCCATGGCCTTATTCTCAGCCACCCACTGTCAGGTACCTCGTGTGGCGGCTGCTCGAATCGACCGCATTTGTCTTTAGCGGCTCCAGCCGCATGGTCCGTCCCTTGTTGTGACTCCGTTGAGGCAGGTCCACTGTGTGTTGGCGGCTCAGCTGCTGGTGTGCCGGTTGCGGCTCAAGCCGCCTCTCCTGCTGGCTTGCAGCGGGGGGTGACGTCAGTATAGGGCGCACGTCCAAAAGCATGGACGTGCGCTCCATTTAAAGAGACAGCCACCTGTTGGCTGCTCCTCCTCTTCCTCCCTTCCTTCCTATTTAAACTGCCTGGACACAGGGCTTAGTTGCCCTTTTGTCGGTGTCCAGTGCAGTTCTAGTGGTTGGGCTCTGTTTATGATTTGGCTTGTCTGACTAACTGATCTGGTGCTGACCTGTGGCTCTGTTTGATTACCCGCTCCATGTATGACCCTTAGCTTGTCGAACATCCATTCTGGTGCAGACCTGCGGCTCTGGCAGACTAACCGTTCAGTGTATGACTCCTGGCTTTGGCTGACTACCCGCTTCGTGTGAGACTTCTGGCTTGTTTGACTATCTGTTCTGGTGTTGACCTTGGGCTCTGTCCACTGCATATCCAGTATACCAACGCTTCAGTGGACATCCTTTCTGGTGCAAACCTGTGGCTCTGGCTGACGACCCACTCTGTGCATGACTTCTGGCTTGTCTGACCACCCAATCTAGCGCTGACCTGTGGCTCTATCTAACTACCTTGTGTGTGGCCTTCCGTTTAGTTAGATAACCAATCTGGTGCAGGCTTGTGGCTGTGGCCTTGTCCTGTGTTTCCTTGCTGGGACCGTGATACAGACAAAGGGTAAACTCAACCCTTAGGAGGAATGGTGTAACGGTTTTATTTGACACTCAGACACAGTAGGTTAGATAAAACACAGTTTTATTGAACAAACCCAGAAAAACAATAACCCTCATGGGTCCAGTAATATATATGTACAATATAGTACTGACACAGGACAGGTTACAGTAATATATACCCACACGGGTCCAGTATATGTACAATTCAGCAACAACAATATACTGACACAGGTCAGGTAAAGTTTGTGTGATACTCAAACGAGGCAGCAATGAATGGGTTACTATTAGGCCAGGAAGAGTGACAGGCCCTAATAGCGCAAGGCCCTTAAGACTCTCACTCTGCAGAGAGTGCACAAATAGCGAGTAATGCCACAGTAGTAAACAGAGGCCCAGGACAAGCTTGTGGAGTTCCGTAGCAGGAACGACGGACTGTGACTGTATGCCCGGAAGGGCACCCAACGGAGACTGCACTGATAGATAGATGGTGGAATATGGCACTTTCCCCGAAGGGGTTAACGAACGATCATACCAATGTTGACTACCCGATCGAGAGAACAGCCTGAGGCGCCCAGAGTAAGACCAACCTCAGTGTTATGGCAGGAAGAAGGGTCAAGCGTACCGTGGTGCACAGATGGAAGATACACACCAGAATGTCGCCCGTGCGACACAGACAGATTACCGAGACTAGACAGCAGGAATGACAATGAGGCAACAGTGACTCTGTCCGGAGACAGAGAGGAGCCCGGATGACAACCCCAAACCGAGGGCTGGATGGGACCATAGGCAGGTCTGATACACGGGCAATGGAGCCCAACCGGGCCGGTACACAGAGCAGGAACGTCAGCCAATCCGAGTCGGTACACAGAGCAGGAACGTCAGCCAGGCCGGGTCAGTACACAGAGCAGGAACGTCAGCCAATCTGAGTCGGTACACAGAGCAGGAACGTCAGCCAGGCCGGGTCGGTACACAGAGCAGGAACGTCAGCCAATCCAAATCGGTACACAGAGCAGGAACGTCAGCTAGGCCGGGTCGATACACAGAGCAGGAACGAGATATCAGAGTAGTCAGGCAGTCCGGGTCGGTACACAGAGATCACACGGGAACTGGAACAAGCGCTGGTAACGGAAACACCACAAAAGGGCACCAGAGAAGTGACAAGGCCCAGTATTTAAGGACAAATACTGGGCGGGACAAAGCCACTTCAGACAATAAGCGTCAGCAAGAGCAAAAACTGACAGAATGTCGCCAGCATAGCACGGCACCATGATAAACGGCCTTTGGCACCAATTTAATTGTACAATTGTATGGACTGTGAGGAGGTAAGGTAGTGACCTGCATCTTATTAAATACATCACTGAAGGCGTGATACTCCTCAGGTAAGGAGGAGGAGGTGGAGGAGGAAGCATCCATGCCCAACACTCTGCTCGGACAGTGGACACACTATTCGGCACATTGAGGAGATTAAGTCAAGATGTCACAAGTTCGCCAATCAAACCTAGGGTTATGCTTCTGGAGCCAAGGAAACCCAAGAATGAATGCATAATGCAGAGAGTGAATGACCTAAAACTGGAGCGACTCGCGGTGAAGCACCCCTACCAGAAGAGAAATCGAAATGGTCTCATGTGTGACTTGAGGAGGTAGTAGAGGCCTACCATCAATTGCCTCAATCTCCAGCAGGGAGTTGTGGGACTGCAGCGGAATGGAGTGTTTGGCTGCAAAGTCAGCATCAATGAAATACCCCTCCGCCCCTGAATCAATCAATTCCGGGGCTACCACCGAGGAATTGGCCCATTACAGAATGAGCTCAAGAGTAGGTTTATCCTGACGAACCTCTGGGGACTGAGAGACACCACCTAGAGATTGTCCCTGACGTAACCATAGGTGCGCGCATTTCCCAGGCGGATGGGACAAGAGCGCAACAAGTGTCCAGGCTTACCGCAGTATAGGCAAAGTCCCTCCCGCTGGTGGAATGCCCTTTCTTCCACAGAGAGAGACGAGTAAAACCTAACTGCATAGGCTTTCCCTATGTCCGAACTCGGAGGCATGGGAGGCGAGGGAGGAATGATGGGTGATTATAGGTCGGAGCCAGGCACGGAGGAGGCCTCCGCAGGCGTTCCTTAAAGGAGGGTCTCTCCCTGATTCGAGTGTCTATCAAGATGGTAAATGATACCAGGTCTGCAAATCAACAGGCAGCTCATGGGCTGCAATCTCTTCCTTAATAGCATCGCATAGCCCCTGTGAGAAGGTGGCTACCAGTGCTTTATTACTCCAGCCTACATCCGCTGCCAATGTACGGAACTCAATAGCATACTTGGCCACCATACGGTTACCCTGGCGGATGGTCATGAGGTTTTTGGCAGCAGAGGCAGAGCGAGCCAGGACATCGAAAACCCACTTAAATGAGGCTACAAATTCTGCAAAATTATAAATGATAGGTTTATCTTTCTACCATAATGGATTGGCCCATGCCAATGCTTTATCCGACAGGAGCGAAATCATGAATCCTTCTTTACTACTCTCAGTAGGTAATGCATGAGGAACCATCTCAAGGAATATGCCCACTTGATTGAGGAAACCACGGCAAAGTACCGGGTTACCTTCGTACCACTGGGGAAGTGGACCAGATCCTGACAATCCCCTGGCGATAGTAGCTTCCGGAGAAGCCATAGCACCTTGGGTCGGAACAGGATCGGAAGAGGCCATTGGGTGTCTAATAGGACAGTCAAAATGAGCCGTACGGTTAAGCAGTGTCTGCATGGCAAGGGACAATTGATCAATACGTTGATCCTAAATGTCCATCTTAGCCAGGATGCTCTGAGCGGGTGGGTTCTCTGTACCTTCAGTACTCATTGTGGCCCTTACGTACTGTCATGTAACCAATAATGAACAAGGAGCCGGTACAGTAAATGAAACACCACCTTTATTGAATGAGACACACGTAATCAAGGAGTAATCAGAGGTGATACCTTTAGAGTGTGTGGAGATCCTAACCTGGAGCAAGCGGTTCCTACCAGGAATAGGAGACTGCTCCAGAAAGGTCTCAGTAGCAGGTAACTGTGCAATAGCACCAGAACTGGGGCTAGGACCCAGCCTAGTCCCTTAACAGGAACAGGTCGCAACAAATGGAGTATCAGACTGACAAGGCCTACAGTCAGTCTCAGAGAGGGTACTGGGCCAGAGCCACAGGTAACGCTAAGTGAGTGAGTGACACGCCAGGAATCAGTTCCAGAGAGGGTAGTCAGTCAGAGCCGCAGGTCAAAACCAAGCGGGCAGTCAGACAAGCCTCAACACTGGACACCGGGAGCAACAAAAGGACAAGCCAAGGGTCATACACAGAGCAAAATCACTGACTGCACTGGAACACCACATAAGGGCAACTAAAGTGGTGTCCAGGCAGTCTATATATACCCCCTCAAGGAGCAAGGAGGTGGAGCACACAATTGACACTATCCCTTTAAGAGTGGAATGCCACGTCACTGGAGGAATTCTCCCGTGACTCGCGCTCGCTCAGATGCTGGCCAGATGCGGAAGGGCCAGCATCAGAAAGAGCTGCCAGCCCTTGGAACCGACCGCTGAGGAAGAGCACTGGGGCGCCCGGCTCACCAATGCCGAAAGGTAAGCTCCCAGCACTGACAATGGCTTACTGAGGACAAAGTCCAAAAGAGACTGTAAAATTTTATGGTGAATAAAGTACCTAGACCTGATGGTATACACCTAAGGGTACTTAAAGAACTTAGTTCAGTAATAGCTATACCATTATACTTAATATTTATTGATTCACTTTCATCAGGCAAAGTGCCCTTTGAATGGAGGAAACCTGATGTAGTTCTATTGTTCAAAATGGGAGCAAGATCCAAAACAGGAAATTATACATCTGTGAGCTTCACTTCCATAGTGGGTAGAATATTAGAAGGGTCACTAACTGAAAGTATTCACAACTATGGGCCGTATGTTCGAAGGGATAACTACAAAAAAATGTTGTATGAAAGACAAAAATAAGTAATTGAGTGCATGAATGACATATTTTCTATAGAGTATACGACAAAAAAATAGTAATGTCCGTTGTGTACGACACAAATCCATGATTGTCGGGCAAAGGGGAGGAGCAAGGGCGTGGCTAAACTATTAATCGTTGTTGTATAGAGGAAAAGAAAATTTGTTGTAACTAACGACAAAAAAATATCTTGCAAAAGACAAAATTTGTACGTTAAGAAAAAAGTGGAGGGAATGTGAAGTTCTGAATGTGAGAATTTTTGTCTTTAGTTAAGACATTTTTGTCGTTACATACGACAATTTCAGTCAGGACAAACATATTTCTGATCACAACCGACACTCTGTGAAAATATTAGTAATCCCAATGACACTGTACTTTGAAAAGTCATTACAAACGACAAAAGCTATTTTGCTACTTCTTTGAACATATGGCCCTATGTGAAGACAAACCATATTATTAGTAGGAGTCAGCATGGTTTATGAAGAATAGATCATGTCAGAGTACTTTACTTGCATTTTACTAATTACTGTTGATGTAGTATACTTGCAGTTTGTAAAAGCCTTTGGTAAACTGCCTCATAACAAGTTACTGCATAAATCAAAAGGCTTCAGTTTTGGGCGGTGATTTCTGTACATGGATTGAGAACTGGTTAAATGATAGATGTCAGAGAGTTGTTGTAAATGGAACCTTTTCAAGTTGGTCTAAAGTTGTAAGTGGGGTGCCACAGGGCTCAGTCCTGGGGCCAATGCTTTTTTAATTTGTTTATTAATGATCTAGAAATGGAAATTGAAAGTAGCATCTCAGTCTTTGCTGATGACACTAAGCTATGTAAGGAAATACATACAGAGCTGGATGTTTTTTCTATGCAGAAGGATTTAGATAAACTGAGTGAATGGACAGTTAAGTGGCAGATGACATTTAATGTGATTAAATGTAAGGGTATGCACTTGGGCTGTAGAAACAAGCATGCTACATATACACTAAATGAGAAACAACTTGGGGAATCCTCATTAGAGAAAGATTTAGGTGTACTGACTTCACAGCAGTGTGCAGACTCAGCTGCTGCAAGAGCAAATAGGGTACTAACCTGCATAAAAAGAGGTATAGATGCATGGGATGCTAATATTATTCTACCTCTTTATAAACAGAATATGGAGTACAGTTTTGGGCACCAGTTCTAAAAAATTACATTATTGAACTGGAAAAAGTGCAGAGACAAGCAACAAAACTGATAAAGGGATTGGAAGATCTGAGACTAGCCAAACTAGGTTTGTTTACATTAGAGAAAAGATGTCTAAGGGGAGATATGATTATTATTTACAAACATATTCAAAGTCAATACAAAGAACTATCCAATTAATTATTTATTCAAAGAGCTGAGCTAAGAATGAGATGTCATCCATTAAGACTAGAGGAAAGGCTCTTTCAACTAAAACAAAGGCATATTTTTTTTTTACAGTAAGGACGATAAAGCTATGGAATTCTTTATCTTGGAATGTTTGGCAGATACTGTAACTGCTTTCAAAAAAACAATGTATACCTATCTAGGACAGAACAATATTGAGAATTATGACAGGTGGCTTCAATGCAGATAGGTTGTTGATCCAGGGAACTATCTGACTGCCATTTTTTTTTACCCACTTGGGGCTTAATTGGAAATGGCTACAGTGTTTTTTTTTTTGCTCTGGATCAACAGGGGTGTTTTTGCATGAACTGGACTTGATGGGCGCATGTCTTTTTTTTCAGCCTCATCAACTATGTTACTATATGGCCAGTTCATGTTCAAAATGGTTCCCATGCTTCCATCGGCTAGGAGGTGGGGTTATGCCCTGTGGAAGCCCATTCCAGCCAATGGAAGCATGGGAATCATTTTGAATAGGGATTGGCCGTATAAAAGCTAGTCTCTGTTCAAATTTCCCTCAGTAGGGATCTGGCAACGGCCTGAGAGGTACAGTGGATATAAAAAGTCTACACACCCCTGTTAAAATGCCAGGTTCTTGTGATGTTAAAGAATGAGACAAAGCTAAATCATGTCAGAACTTTTTCCACCTTTAATGTGACCTATAACGTGAACAATTCAATTGCAAAACAAACTGAAATCGCTGAGGGGGAAAAATAAAAAATAGAAAACTCACAGTAACTTGGTTGCATAGGTGTGCACACCCTCTTATAACTGGGGATGTGGCTGTTTTCAGAATTAACCAATCACATTCAAACTCATGTTAAACAGAAGTCATTACATACCTGTCATCATTTAAAGTGACTCCGGTTAATCACAAATAAAGTTCTATAGGATCTTCCTGACATTTGCTTAGTTGCATCTCAGAGCAAAAGCCATGGTCCGCAGAGAGCTTCCAAAGCATCAGAGGGATCTCATTGTTGAAAGATAGCAGTCAGGAGAAGGGTACAAAAGAATTTCCAAAGCATTAGATATACCATGGAACACAGTGAAGACAGTCATCATCAAGTGGAGAAAATATGACACAACATTCCCACGAACTGGACGTCCCTCCAAAAATGATGAGAAGACAAGAAGAAAACTGGCCAGGCAGGCTTCCAAGAGGCCTACTGCAACATTAAAGGAACTGCAGGAATTTCTGGCAAGTACTGGCTGTGTGCTCAAAAGACAAAAATCAAGGGGCGCCAATAATGCTTAATCCAACAAACAATGTATCAAAATATAAATAGATTAATATACACTCACATTTATATATGACTGTTTGTACACTTATGCATACATACAGCAAACCAGGCTTGCAAGGATATCTTACCGCCCTTGCTTGGTAACTTCTCAACCTCCAACCTCTCAGGAAACTGTCTTCCAGCTTCAATGGGATCCGCTTGGAAAAAAGAAGTGCCTCTCCAACCGAGCGGCTGTGTGCTACATGTGACAACAATCTCCCGTATTCGTCATATGAATGGGCTATGGGGTAGGGTGGCAAGATGGAAACCTTTTCTTACAAAGAAAAACATACAAGCCCGGCTGAAGTTTGCAATAACAAACATCAAGTCCCCCAAAAGCATGTGGGAAAATGTGTTATGGTCTGATGAAACCAAGGTTGCACTTTTTGGCCATAATTCCAAAAGGTATGTTTGGCGGAAAAACAACACTGCACATCACCCAAAGAACACCATACCCACAGTGAAGCATGGTGGTGGCAGCATCATGCTTTGGGGCTGTTTTTCCTCAGCTGGAACCGGGGCCTTAGTCAGGGTGAAGGGAATTATGAACAGTTCCAAATACCAGGCACTTTTTCCACAAAACATTCAGGCATCCGTTAGAAAGCTGAAGATGAAGAGGAAGTTCACCTTTCAGCACGGCAACGATCCAAAGCACACATCCCAATCCACAAAAGCATGGCTTCACCAGAAGAAAATTAACGTTTTGGAATGGCCCAACCAGAGCCCAGACCTGAATCCAATTGAACATCTGTGGGGTGATCTGAAGAGGGCTGTGCACAGGAGATGTCCTCACAATCTGACAGATTTGGAGCGCTTTTGCAAAAAAGAGTGGGCAAATATTGCCACGTCAAGATGTGCCATGCTAATAAACTCCTACCCAAAAAGACTGATTGCTGTAATAAAGTCAAAAGGTGCTTCAACAAAGTATTACTTTAAGGGTGTGCACACCTAAACAACCAGGTTATTGTGAGTTTTTTATTTTTCATTTTTCCCCCTCAACTATTTCAATTTCTTTTTCAATTGAATTGTTCACGTTATAGGTCACATTAAAAGTTGAAAAAGTTCTGACATGATTTATCTTTGTCTCATTCTTTAACATCACAAGAACCTGGCATTTTAACAGGGGTGTGTAGACTTTTTATATCCACTGTATATGGAGGGGGGATTTTTGTTCTGTATCTGCCGCCAGAGGCGGCAGCAGCATACCTTTGTTGGCAGCATTAATTTTAATAAATATTTCATTATTGAGGTGGAAGATGTTTGAAAAGGAAGACCAAAGCAGATGACTAATGAAGATAAGAAGATACAAGCTTACAGAAGAAGAATTACAGTGGATGACCAGGGTGCTGAAGACATCAAACTTACAGGTGTTACAGCTATGGTGTATGGGTGATCGTGTTAGGGCTAGTATTGTTTCACTTTATTGTTAATGTTAGGGGTAGGGTAGGCTTAGTGTTTGATAAGGTGATTGTTTTTTAGCTCACTACGATGTCTGACACTGTGTTAAATATCAAGAGTTGTCTAGTTTCCTTTGATGTTCCCACTATTCAGCATGATTTGTGGGAACAAAAAGCTTCAACGAGTGTTATGCCACAACATGGGTTTTGTGACCAGTGCTTATTGTGGTGGATGCTGGCCAAGCAATAGGATTCCGATGGTAGAACTGTGTGTGTGTATACCGCCCGGAACTTCTTTGGCCCCTAAAGACGGTTTTAGCTCCTTTAATAGCATCAAGCCCTCAGTCTGCATTCTAAGTCTGCTGTAGATTTGACCAGAGTTGTCCAGAGGACACTCCTGCTGGCATCTAACACAGCTTTAACACATTATTAAAGCTTGGAACATCTGCTTGGGATATAAAGAATTAACTCTGGAGTTTTGAGATTCCTATTGCAAGTACTTCATTTGATCTGTCAGTGAATGCATCTGGTCTGCAACTCCAAGCACAGGAGGAAGCAACTTACCATTCATCAACTTCCAGAGATATGATCACCAAATCACACGGGTATTTAACTCTCCCATTGCCATTTTATCTGTGTAATCCTCCCCATTTTAATCATAACCAGCTGCAACTGAACTACCGATCACATAGTTTGGTCTGAAAACAAAAGCCGTATTACACAACTGAAGCAGTCTGCCTGCAAATCACTGGTCATTCACATTACCACCTTGTCAACCAGTTGAATGTATAGTGTTATTACATAATGCATCTGTTAATTTTCTTATTATTGTTTTTGCCACCACACCTGTGAAAAACATCAAAATATTTATGTTCTCCCATCTGCTTATCAATCTTTATCTTCTCATCTCTTCTACATTCTCCAATTTGTTCACAAGAGCTGTTTTGTTACATGCACTCTTTATGTCCATCCAACAAGAAAGGGTGAAATTTACTTACCAATATTTACTTTTCTTCTGTGTCCATCCACGGCTATATACAATAGTTATTGTCTCCTCCCATTTGCTGTGGTAGGACCAATTGGTTAACTGAATATAAGGTAGCCCTTTTCACTTATCTGGTAGTCTTACTATTGTCCAAGCTACAAAATATAATATAGGCAGGTTAAGGGTAGGGTGAGCCATGGAAGGACACAGAAGAAAAGGAAATATTGGTAAGTAAATTTCACCCTTTCTTCTGTGTCCTATCTCTGGATATATACAATGGGATATACCAAAGCAGTGCATATTGTTAAAACAAGGGGTGGAAAATACAATGGTAATAGTATATAATAAAAAGAAGAACATTTCATACCAGTCTAGTTGGGAATAATCACTTGCAGAACTTGTCTCCTGAATCTGGCATCTGCAGATGCCTGGCCTGGCACCTTGTAGTGCTTGAAGAATGTTGACAAGGAAGACCAGATAGCAGCTTTGCATATATCCTCTGGAGATGCAGAAACTTTACATGTCCAGGAGGCAGACAGAGACCTAGTAGAGTGTGCCTTGATTTTAACTGGAGGAGGCAACTTTGCTTCTGGATAGGCCAGACTAATACACTGTGAAATCCACCTTGCTATCAATGCCTTAGAAGTTGGGGACCCCTTAAATTTCCCAAACAAAATGCACAAAGAGGGAATATGTTTTTCTGAATTATTTAGTCCTATCTAGATAACAGGATATACAACGGACTAGGTGAAGTTTGTGGAATTTCCTCTCTGTCATTCTGAGGATTATGACAAAAGGAAGGGAAGACAATTTCCTGATTCAAGTGAAAGGAGGATACTACCTTGCACCTAAAAGAAGCCTTAAACCTGAGGACTACATTATCCTGATGGATAACTAAATATGGGGATTTACAGGATAGAGCTTGCAGCTCTCCAACTCTCCTAGCTGAGGTAATGGCAATTAATAGGATAGTTTTGTAAGTCAAGGCTTCGAGGGAAGAAGATTGCAATGGTTCAAACACTGGGTAAATACTTAGTTGTTCCAGTACTAGATTTAAATCCCATGGGGGGATTATTTCCCTAACATGAGGTCTGGATTACTCGATTGCAGTAATATATTTCCTGATCAGGAAATCATCAGCAAATTGCTAACACAATAAGGCTGAGAGAGTTGACAGTTGAACTTTTATCGAGGATGGTTTAGACCAGTCTCGAATCCTTTGTGAAGAAAATCCAGGATACTGCCAGAGTTGGTGTCAGAGAGCTTTAGGTGTTTTTTTTTAATGCACCAGGATCTGAATACTTTCCAAACACTGCAGTAGACAGAAGTGGAAGGTTTCCTGCCTGAAGCAATCATACCAGCTACAGGTACTGATAATCCTCTCTGAAGTAAGATTTGTCTCTCAACCTCCAGGCCTTCACATTTTAGAAGGCTGGATTCTGGTGAAACAGTGGTCTTTGAATCAGCAAATCATGCCTGAGGGGTAGAGATAATGGTTGCTGAATTGATAATTTCACTAGAGTCGCATACCAAGTTCTCCTTGGTCACTGGGGAGCAATTAAGATCACTTCTGCCTGATCTGAAATTATCTTCCCTAACACTTCATGAAGAACCGGAATCGGAGGGAACACATAGCTCATAACTTGAGGCCATCAATTTTCTGGTCAACCTGATTTCCTAGTGATCCAAAGAAAGATTACCTAGTTCACGGACCACTCCCCCTGTTCCAGGTATGTTCTGCTTAGGAAGTCTGCTTGGCGATTGACTTTTCCTTCAATGTGTGAGGCTGTGTTGGATTTCAGATTTATTTTCTGCCCAACAAAGAATTTTCTCTACTTCTTTCAACAGACTTCTGCTCTTGGTTCCACCTTGATATTTTTTATGTAATGAACTGCTGCCGAGTTGTTGGAGTGGACCAGAACTGGCTTTTGAAGTATTTGAGGGTTGAATTGCTTCAGACAGTTTGCCCCTGCCCTTAGTTCTAATACATTTATGTGCAATTGTGATTCTGCTGGGGACCACCTCCCTTGAGTGGATAGACTATTGTACGTGCCTCCCCAACCCGTGGGGCTGGCATCTGTGATCACTATTTCCCATACTGGTTGTTTTAAGGGAATGCCTTTTGGGAGGTATCTGTTGTTGGACCATCAGAGGAGACTCTTCTTGACCCCCTGCTGGCAATGGGATCTTCTGAGACTTGTTCAGACTTTTCTTGTCCCATACGGTCATAAAATATTTCTGCACAGGATGTTGATGGAACCTTGCCCACAGAATTACTTGTATTGAGGAATTCAGCACTCCTAACATCTTCATATAATCTTGGGACATCAGCAAAGCTTCCTTTTTGAATTTCCTGATTTCCCTTTTGATTTCGATTTTGGACATTATTTCTTCTGTTAGATAAACCATCCCTCTGGAGGTGTCTATGATCATTCTCAGAAAGGTGATAGTCTGGGATGGAATCAACTGGCTTTTTTGGAGGTTTAGCAACCATCCTTATTCCTGCAGAATCCTTAGGCTTTGAGCAGTGTGATCCGCAGCCTGTTTTCTGGATGCTGAGACAATCAACA
The DNA here is from genome assembly GCA_037306005.1 of Rhinophrynus dorsalis. Lineage (NCBI taxonomy): Eukaryota > Metazoa > Chordata > Amphibia > Anura > Rhinophrynidae > Rhinophrynus > Rhinophrynus dorsalis. The sequence goes on from CM074719.1 coordinate 275,380,363, forward strand.
GATCGTCCAGCTAGGGAATGACAGATATCCCTTTTAGTCTCAGAATCTGCAGTGATACTGCCAGTACCTTGGTAAATTCCCTGGGTGCTGAGGAAAGGCTGAAAGACAGGGCCCTGAACTGATAATGTTGATCTTCCAGGCAGAACCTCAGATATTTCCTGTGTGATATCATGACTGGGATGTGTTGCTACGCATTGTAACGGGATCCCAAGACGCCGGGGTGTCCTTGGCCGTCGTACCGGGGTCCTCTCTCCAGAAGGCGGTCACAAGGAGGGTAGCTGGCCTAGTAACTGCACCATAAAGAGCTGGAATAACTGGAATGTTGGAAAGTGGAGCTGGAACATTGGAAACATAAGCTGGAATACTGGAACCTTGATTCTCCTGAATGGGGGTCAAAAGGGACCCTTCACACCATTCAGGAATGAAGACACAGGACGCAGTTAAAGTTTAAAATGACTTCTGGCATATTGGAGGCAAAGTCAGCTCTTTTATAGATGGGTAAACACGTTATCCAGAGACTGGATACAAATGAATACAATATACAAAAATCTAAGGTCGTTAGAAAGGCTCCCTCCTTAATTGCCTGCAAGACTGAAATTACTGACTCCATCTTGAAGCGTTGAATCATCATAAAGGAATGTAGGAATTTTAGTTCCAGAATTGTCCTGAATTCACCAGAGACTTTGGGGACCAAGAACAAAATTGAATAAATTCCCAAGTTCCTTTGGCCAGGAGGATCCAATTCTATCACATCCATTTCCAGCAGGTCCTGAATTGCTTTCCTGAGCTCTGATGATTTGAGGGTGTTTGATGGAATCTTTGATTTTGACCTCACATTGATGGACGGAATAGGGTCCAGCTCCAGCGGATATGCTGCCTCCAAGATCTGATGGACCCATGGGTCCGGAATTGGGTCCGATGGCCAAGCATGAAGAAACAATCCCAGTTGACCCCCTACTGGGCTTGGAGACAGGGCCCGCTCTACTTCATTGGGAATCTTTCTTGAAATGAAATCTGTGGGAAGGGTCTTTCTTGAATCCCCCTCTAGATATCTGGGAGGAAAACTGCTTCCTCTGGATCAAATCTTCCTGACTGGAATTTCCTGGAGTATTGAAAATTCTGCCTCCTGGCTTTGAATCCAGCTGCCCTTGCTGGTGATCTGGTCCTTCTCTCATGTGTTAGTATCACGGTTCCCGTGATCTCCCTCTGTCACTCTCTCTTGTGCTGCTCCCTTATTGGTTGAGCCTGTTTGGCCCGCCCCTGGTGACCCTTTTTATACCAGACTAGTGGCACCTCTCAGGTGCCCTTTCGTGGTGTTCCAGAGCCATTGTTGCTGTTTGCTGAGTTCCTGTGTTCCTGATTTTCGGTGTACCGATTTGGCCTGTACTGTTCCTGTTCCGTGTTCTGACCCGGCCTGGCTGACGTTCCTGCTCGTTGCTGATCTGGCTTGTCTGAAAATCTCCTCCGTGATCTGACCCGGCCTGGCTGATGTTCTTGCTCGTTGCTGATCTGGCTTGTCTGAGAATCTCCTCCGTGATCTGACCCGGCCTGGCTGACGTTCCTGCTCGTTGCTGATCTGACTTGTCTGAGTTTCTCCTCTGTGATCTGATCCGGCCCGGTTGACGTTCCTGCTGCTGTCGTCGCTTGGGCGACATTCTGATTCCTGCTGAGTTCGCGTCTGTTTGATCGAGACTGCATCCAGTACTCCTGTTCAGCTGAGTTGCCAGTTACGCTTGCAGAGCAGTACTACTAAGCTGAGTCTCCGGTTACGCTTGCAGAGCTGTACTATTAAGCTGAGTCTCCATTTACGCTTGCAGAGCTGTACTACCCAAAGCTGAGTCTTCCGTAGCACTTGCAGGGCGATACCGTTATACGCTGAGCCTCAGATTATACTTGCTGTGCTCTAAATCCAACCGGGTGCTGTGGTTAACTCTTGCAGAGCCGTGACACTCCCGCTGCTCCTGCTGAGCCGGCCACGTTTGGGCCTTGGTAGACGGCGGCTCATATTGTCATCCCAAAGCAGAGTAGTCGGTATCCGGTTACGTGCCTGTTAGGCACTAGTGGCTCTAGCACCTTCGCACCGGTGGTTCCCGTTATACGCCCGGTGGGGCTATGGGCTCAAGCAATCACTGTACGGTTGGTCACCTTATACGCCCGTGGGGGCTAGCGAGTCACGTTCTTGCAGTGCAAAGCGTCTTGTCATACGCCCGTGGGGGCTACTTGGCTCAAGCTATCACTATACGGTTGGTCTCTTTTACACGCCCGTGGGGGCTAGCGATTCACGCTCTTGCAGCATCAGTAGTCTCCATTATACGCCCGTGGGGGCTAATGACTCACGCTTCTGCATTACAAATTGTCTCAGTTATACGCCCGTGGGGGCTATCCGCTAACTGCTCTGCAGCGTTCTGTGTCAGTCTCTGCATTATCCAAGCAGCTAACAACATCAGTGGACTTAAGGTGCTGTGCTATCTAGCACCTATTGCTGCCTCTTATTCACCTTGGGCGTGCCAAACACCACAACAGAGACTGACGAGTTCTATGTTTAACTATTGATTGCCAATCATTATTCTGAGCCTGTCCTGTGACAGTATATGTATCATTTGTACCCTGTATACTGGTCCTGTGAAGGTCTCTATGTCTATCTCTTGCTATATACTGTGTGGCCTATTGAGGGCGACCTTGTTCATTATTTTTTGTTTTAATAAAACTGTGTTTTATTCAAACCTGCTGTCTGAGTGTCTGAAAACCGTTACAGTTAGAAAGGAACTTTTTCCCCCAGTCAATTTTTTTTACAATTTCTTCCAGGTGTTAACCAAATAGCTTCTGGCCTGAAAAGAGGAGAGCCACTAACTTGTTTTTGGATGACGTATCTGCTCCCCGCAATTGTAATCATAATGCCCTTCTCGCTGTCAGGGACAGGGATGATGCTCTAGTCTGATTATGTTTTGAGAGGCATCTCAGGAAAAATGTACAACCTGTTTAATTGTTGCAGTTTCTTTAATTAATTTTGAGCTTGAATCTGAGGAGTATATCTTCTCTTCTAATTCATTCAACCATATTCAAATGGTTCTGGTCACACAGACTAAAGCAATGGCAGATCTCAGATCTTGTCATATTATAGAAAACTGCTTTTTTAAAGTGGATTCCATTTTCCTATCCATAGAGTCTTTGAGAGACGAACCGTGTTCCATAGGAATAATAGTTTTCTTAGCTATATGAGCTACTGCCGCATCAATATTTGGAAGGGAAAACACATCTTGGAGAATCTCTTAGTAACCCCAGTTCTCCTATCTCCTTTTTCCCATTCGGATTTGGTTAAATCCGAAAGAGAATGATGCACCAGGAAAACAGGAGAAACATTGGGTTACCCTAAAAAGCTGTGTCTAGAACCTCCAGTTCTGGTTGGGAATCAGTAAGGCCTAATGTTTTCCTCATGCTTTATAAGAACAAATCCATATGGTCCAATTAAATGACCCAGACTCTTCTGAAATGTCTCCTCCTTCTTCAGATGAGTATCCTGATGTAATCATGTAGGCTTCCTTGATCCTCTATATCATCTAATCTCATAGATGTACCCTCATCAGGATCTTCAATGTGGGATTGTTTCTTAGGTATAGATGCTTCCTTCATGGCTGAAAAGGTATCTTGCATTGATGACTTCATCCACATTAAGAAATCCTGGAACTGCACAGGTATATCTTGCCTGCAGCTTTTTAAGGCATTCCTGGCAGAGTTTAGAGTTATCTGTGGTAGGAATCTTTTTATTGTAGGCAGTACAGGGCTTAAATTTAGGAGCTGACTAAATAGGCTGGTCCTTAGAAGGCTTCTTAACAGGGGCAAACATAATGGAATGCTAAAAACACACTTTAATAATAACTTTAAAAATAGAAAGGGACTAAGAAACTACCCACTGCCTCTACCCTAGACTAAATATACTAACAATAAAAAAACTCCTGCACAGTATCCCTATATAGACAGGCAAGTACAACCCTTTCCTGTAATTCAAATATAATTTTTTTTTTTTAAGCCTGTGTACACGTGCCAACAAAGGCTGCACTGCAGTCGTGCACAGTACTGATTGCCCGAACTCGAAGCGGCTGATAACGGAGCGGGGCGTTCCAAATTCAGACCATAGTTTTCTCTGTGCAGATTCCTGGGACCGAAGGTGTGCAGAGAGGACTACGGTCTGAATTCAGAGAGCCCCGGTCTGTTATCAGCCATGGCACATTCGGGCAGTCTCTACTGTGCATGACGGCTTCTAACAAACATAATTTTAGCAAATTAATATATAGGAGGATAGGTGCTTACCTGCACTTCAGGTCTTCTCACTCGAGCCCAGGAATGCAAATAGAAGTGAGTTCCAGCAGTGGAATGCAAGGCAAAGGAGCATGCGTAGATCCACTTCCGGTCCTTTGCCGGTGGCTCTACACAGCATGGAAGTTGCAAAGGAGGACCAGCAACATACCTGCTTCTGGCTCTCAGGCAGACACGGGGAGCATCAGAGGGGACAGACCTCTGGATTGGCAGCACTGCACTGGAAACAAAACCAAAAATGCTATCACGCCCCATAACAATACACCTAGTTGAAAATAAACGGACTTACCAAAGGTGCTTCAGGTGCTAAACTCGCCATGGTCTTCCCACGACTGGCTTTCTTCAAACAGAAACAATTGTTGCAGCTGGAGACTTAATCAAAAACAGTCAGCAAGCATGCAAAATATAAAACTTGCGATTTTTATTGAAGGCTGCTAAAAATATGAAAGAGCATCCACATTATGCAAAGATGAAGCGGGACATATAGAGATGGGGGTGTTGCGTGAACCCACACCGTCTAACGTGTTTCAAGCAATTAGCGCTTAATCATAGACTAAAAAGGAAATGACAACATAGTTCCTTTTAAACAAGTGCAGACACTTCATTAATTGAATAAAAACAAAAACAGGAAATGAGGTAAAAAAAAAAACTCCACCCCCCTTTACTCATTGCCAGGAACATCCTTGCTAATTTATCGGCATAGTTGCAGAACATCTCTGGCGAAAGTCTCATTCTATTGCCGACTTCCACCATTATAAACTCACTTTATCTTGTTTTAACACAGCTCTCACACAGGCTAAACAGCACTAATTCTCTAACCTATTCATTACTCACAAATCTAACCAACATGGCTTCTTTAAAATCTTTGATTCTCTACTCAGACCCCCAGCTTTACACTGCTTCTCTTTATCCAACACTCCAAAGGACTTTGCTTTTTTAAAGATAAAGTGCAGTCTATTCACCAAACCATACTCTCCAACACCCTCTTCTCCACTTCGCTGATTCCTAATTCCCCTCAAGCAACCCTCAGCTCATCTGTTACAGAGGAGGAGGCATCTCTCTTACTGTCCTCATCTCTGCCAACTATGTGCCCCCTGGATCCCATGCCATCTCACCTTATCAAGGCTCTTGCAGCTACTCTTGTTTCTTTAACTCCTCTCTTTCTATTGGAACCTTTTCCTCCTCATTCAAACATGCAACAGTGAAACATATACTCAAAAAAACTCCCTTGTCCCCCACTTGTCTTTCAAATTACAGTCCTGTTTCACTCCTTCCCTTTGATTCAAATATCTTGGAACCCCTAGTGTTTTCACACAATCTCTTTTCTCAGTTCCATCTCTCTTCTTGACCCATTACAGTCAAGTTTCCTCCGTTCCAACTACTCCACAGAGACAGCCCTAGCAAAAATTACTTATGACCTACACAGAGTATACTAATCCTACTAGATTTATCTACTTCTTTTGATACTGTGAATCATGCACTCCTAGTGGACACACTGCACACCCTTAGCATCTATAACATAGCTCTAGAATGGATTACCTCCTATCTCTCTAACCATACTTTCAGTGCTTCTCTTGCTAAAGCTTTCTCGTCTCCCCATGAACCTTCAGTAGGTGTACCTCAGGGATCAGTCCTGCGACCTCTTCTCTTTTCCTTCTACACCTTCTCACTTTGTGACCTCATCTTTTGGCTTTACCATCTGTATGCAGATGGCACACAAATCTACTTTTCATCCCCTGTGCTCACCCAGACTGTGGTCTTGAGTCACTCAGTGTTTCATAATAATTTCATCATGGATGGCCCATAGCCATCTTAAACTTGGATGTCGACTGAGATAAATAGACTAAATAGCATAACCTCACCCAGGAGCTTGGAACATGATCTTCCACTTTTATAATTGTCCCCAAAAATATTAATACATACCAAAAATTCAAGAGCTTAGGATACAAAGTGAATGATATACGCAATAATATGTAATGGATGACACCCACCCAACAACATCACTCACTACACACTGAAGAAAATGGCATCCATGAGTAAAAAAACCCACCATATAATTGCCCCTATTGACAGATCACAAGCACCCAAAATATGCTCACTAAAAAAATTATGAATAATAATAAAAATATAGTCTTTATATGAGCTTCTGTTGTTTTTATCAGTAGTATACTATTAGCATATTCTGGTCTTTCTCAGCTGTGTCCATACAAGTCATAGTTATCTTGGGCTCATTATTGTTTTTATTGAGCATACTTTTAGTGTTAGAGCACCATCAATAAGGACCATTATATGCTGGATGCCATTTTCTTCAGTGTATAGTAAATGATGTTGTTGGGTGTTATACATTATATTGGTATGGCTCCCTAAATGAATTGTATTGGGTATACATTTGGGAGACTAGATTTATTGGCGATTTGTGATACATATTTTTAGTGGTGTTTTTTGCAGGTCTTCCTAGGCACACATTTTGGTATCTCTCCTGTTTTGATGGTCTTGGATATATAGTAATATCAGGCTGACACATTTAACTTTGGGTTTTTTTGTGGTCAGTATATATATTTTTATAGATTTGTAGGTTGTTTTTAGTCTGATCTATACCTATCATATTTTGAATCTCTGAATTTATTCTACATAAATATACAGAAGTATTCTATTATAATTATCTTCATAACAAAAGTTTCTTCCTATTATTGAACATCTCTTATTCTCTATTCAGCTGCAAAAACAACTATCTCCGCTCCCGTATCTTCCCTCATCTGCTCCTGAAATCCCTTTCTTGGCTACCTATAAGGTCTTGTATTTCTTAAAAAAATTCTTCTCTTCTCCTCTCCTTTAAGTCGCTTTCTTCTTCGGCACCATCTTACATTTCTGCACTTCTCTCCTGCTACACCCCTTCCTGTCACTTGCGTTCTTCACAAGGGTTCTTTCTGTCTTTCAGCCCTCTTTTGGCTGCAATCTTTTTCACTGGTTGCTCCTCTACTTTGGAATGCCCTCCCTATCACTATTCAGTAATCATCCATGTGAAAATCCACCTGCTCAAGGAGGCATCTCAGTAACAATAATCTCTTTGTGCACACAGTGTGGACAAGGAAACTACTGTTACTGAGATGCCTCCTTGAGCAGGTGGATTTTCACAAGATGCTTGAAAGTGATGAGCATAGATGATTACATTACAATCGTTCTACCCTCCCTTCCTTCACTAAGCCTTGTACTTGCACTTATTATCCTCCTCCAACTGTCTCCACTTCTTGTGATCTTCTCCATGAATCAAATGGCCTTCCAGCTTCATATTTTTCTCTGGTCACGAAAGGACTCAATTCTGGACCTTGTAGTAGATGAATGAGCCGGAGGGGAAAATCTTTCCTGAGGAAAGAAATAAGATTTTAGTCTTACCTGTCAAATCCTTTTTTCTTAGTCCATATGGAACACAGCTAGTATAGGGCTGAGTTCCTCAAAATTCTCAAAAGACAGAGCCTTATGGATAGAGACTCCCAGCCTCTCGTCCAGCTCATCCCTTGCCCCGCCTCCAGTTATGATGTGATCAAACCACACCAGCAGGGTGTGAGACCTGTGTTCCATATGGAAGGATTTAACAGGTAAGACTAAAATCCTATTTTCTCTGTCCTCCAATATGGAACACAGGTACTATGGGGGTAAACCAACAGTAAGCTCCCAGAGGTGGGATGAAGAAGAAAGGACCTCACACCTGTCCCCACAATACCGGAGTTCCCTAGGACTATTCAGGAATGGAACAATCCCAAACCAAACCAAGTGTCAACGGACACAAACTTGCACAGCACACAACAAGAGCCAACAAGGCTCAAAGGAACAGCAGAACAGTATGGCCCATGAAAAAAGACTTGCCCCTAGACAGGCAAAACCACCTGAAGGACCTTCCAGGTCCAGGAGACCCCTACATATCTAGTGGAATGCACTGTGACCTTGAAGGGAACCGGTTTCTTCATGAGTTTGCATGTGTATCTAATAGTAGACTTGTTCCAAGAGGCTGTGGAGACCTTGGAAGTGGCCTGACCAGTCCTAGGACCCTCAGGAATAACAAACAGGGAATCCATCTTATGGAAAGACTCCATGAGGTGCACATAGAACTTAAGGCACCGCACCACATCCAGCAAGCGGAGATACCTCTCCTTGTCAGATTTAAAAACAGGACAAAAGGTAGGCACAACAATGTCCTGATTGATGTGGAACTCAGAAACTACCTTGGGAAGAAATTCCTGAGATGTTCGAAGAACTGCCTTTTGAAAACCTAGGAAAGGAGGTTTGCAAGACAAAGCTTGCAACTCAGCAACTCTGCGTACTGAGACACCATGGAGGAGTGGGGGCCTTGAAGGCAGGGAAAATGAGCAATCCCTTGAAGGAACACCTTGACATCAGGAATATTGGCAATACGCCTCTGGAAAAAATAGAAAAGAGCAGAGATGTGAACCTTCAAGGAACTCAGAGTTCCTTGTTCACACCATACAGGAAAAAGATAACACCACCGGAAAGGTCAAAGTCCTGTGAAGACAGATACACCAAAGTAGACCAAACTCTGTGGTAGACCTTAGAGGAAGACAGGCTTCCTAGCCTGAAACATAGTAGAAATAACCTCAGTGGATAAATCCTTCATCCTCAATAGGTGGGGTTCAACAGCCATGCAGTCAAAGCCAGTTTTTCCACATCCTCTTTGCAAAGGTATCCCCGAAGGAGGAGGTCCGGCCTCTGAGGAAGTGGATCCTGAATGGAAAGAGTCGCCATGTCTGCAAACCCCACCCTCAAGGTCCAATGAGGAACAACCAGAATCATGGTTGCACCGTCCATTCTGATCTTTTGGAGCAGCCTGGGAATGAGAGGAATTGGATAAAAGACATAAGCGAGGTGGAAGTCCCATGGAATCGACATAGCTGTGGCAAAAGCCAGAGGATCCACGCTCCAGGAGCAAAAGACCGGAACCTTCCTGTTTGTCCCTTCTAGCCATCAGGACAATCGTTGGCAGTCCCCACTGTAGCACAATCAGATGAAACTCTTCTGGATTGAGTTTCCACTTTCCCGGATCTAAGTCTTGGCAACTTAGAATGTCCGCTAGTACGTTTCCTACCCCTGGAATATGAATGGTGGCGATGGCCAGAATGTGGGCTTCTGCCCAACCTAGAATGTACCTTACCACGTACCAGGCAGTGGCATTTAGAGCGCCCCCAACGACTGATGTAAGCCCTCGGCGGTGGCATTGTCTGATTGGTCTCGTACTGGATGAACCTTCAACTGAGAGGTTCAGTACACAAGAGCGAGATGGATCGCCCTGAGCTCCAGGACATTGATGGACTGAAGAGACTCCTCTGTAGACCACCTGCCCTGGACCCCCAGAACTGCACCCCAGCCCCTCAGGCTGGCATGCATCGTGACCAGAGTCCATTCTGGGATCAGAAAGATCTTTACCTTTTCCAGGTTGCACCTTTGCAGCCAACACTGCAGGTCCCGTCTGGCTTCCGGACCCTCTTTTCCAGCAGAGGATTCACTGCCTCCCGGAACAGCCTTAATTTGGTCGGCACTGTTGGAACTCTGGACAAGTAGAAATGAAAAGGAGGAAGAGATCCGAAATCTATTCTGTACCTTTCTGAAATTACCTGCAAAAACCCACTGGCCCATGACTGAGGATTCCCAGGTATTCTGGAGCAGGCGAAGACGCCCTCCCATGGGAACCTGCGGGCCAGGATTCTATGAGTCATGTGGAAGCTGGCTTGACAGACTTAGCCCTTGAAACTGTTCGCTTGGGCTGCTATTGCTGCCTGGGCTTGACGGGGGGGATGGGGGGCTGGAGTGAGAAACCTGTGAAGCTTGTGGCCTTTGAGCCTCTGTTTGGAGAGGGCAAAAAAAAAGATGCAGTTTCCTTGCCATAGTGGGCATCTGTGGCAACAAAGTGCTCTTGCCCCAGTTGCATCATTAATAATCTGCTTTAGCTCAGGTTCAGAGACTAGCCCTTAAAGGCATAGTAGGCATTAAAAACATGAAGAATGATATAAGTCTTATCTCTCAAACCTTTATGGTTTGAGAGATATTCACAAGCAAAGTTTCCCCTCCTGCCCCTTTTACCTAGTGTAAGCCATCTCTTCTCAGATGTGGAATGCAGTGCATAGACCAGACAGATAACAGCAGGGGACAGTCTTCTTCCTATGAGAACAATGAAAGACCTGCCCCCCCTTCACAAGTTTTTCAGGTTTTTTCCTTATCTTAATTGAAGATTGTCCCTCTCTGCAATCTACCTGGGCACCTCCCTTCTGCTGTGGCTGAAAAGTGTTACATCAGTAAAAGGGGCGGGAGGGGGATACTTTGTCATTGAATTACTCTTGAACTACAACTCTGACAGTATTGAAATAACACTCTCCAAGGTCCAAATACTATGATTATTAATTAGAGCTGCTTTTATTATTAAACATTAATATCCCTTTTATAGGTTAAGGAAACCAGTGACTTTTTTGGAAGATTGGTCTGTACAAAGTGCTTCGGGCAGTAACTGACAAAGGTGAGGCTTTAGCAGGCAGTCTGACCACCTCCTTTATGTTGGCTAAAAAGACCAACAGATCCACATTGGAAGCATCTGCACTGACAGCTTCCACCACTTGTTCACCCCACACGGCATCATCCCTGTTAACCCAGGCAGCAGCAAAAAAACAGGTCTCAACGCAGCCCCAGTGGCCACAAAATGAGCTCTGAGGATAGAATCAAGTTTCTTATCCTCCACATCCTTCAGTTCTACTGCTTCCTCCAAAGGCAGGGCAGTGGACTTGGCTAGCCTGGAGGTTGGGGGATCCACAGTAGGAGAGGCTCACTGTGCCAAAGCTGCCTCTGAAAAGGGGTGCTGTCAAGAAAATCTCTTGGTAATAGACAACCTCTTATCAGGGGTCTTCCTCTGATCCAGTGTGACATTGAGGGGAAACATTGTAGAAGATTTCCTACGCCTCTGCAAGACATCCACAGAGGAAAGCCCCTCATCAGGAGTAACAGGGACCTGAAGGGTCTCCAAAACAGCCCTAATAAGACCCTCAGCCGAGGTGAGGGGGACCGCCTCATAAGAATCTCCATAGAAGTAGGAAGAATCCATAACCTCATTCCACTTCCTCATCCTCCCCTCACTAAATTTTCTCCTCAGAGGTGGCCTTATGAGTGCAGGTATAGTCTGAGGTCTTGGGCCACATGCCTGAATGTAGTAGGGGCTTCCAGGACTGAAGGACCCCCTGGAGGGAGACAGGAAGTTGGGTCAATGTGGACAACAGTGATTTTACCTAAGCTGGCTCTTGTTCAGTGCTGGAGGGGCCCAGTGGTATAGTAGGGGCCACAGCACAGGAAGGGCAGATAAATGCAGAATAAGCTCTAGGGAGCCCCGTTTGACATTTGAAACAGTAAGTAAGGGGGCCAGTGATGCCCCTCGAGTCCTTAATCTTAGGTCTAGCACCTTGTCCCTTAGAATCTGACATCCTGACAGGAGTAGTCTCTAAAACTAGAATGAACTAGTAAAATTTCCCCAGTCTAATAATTCACCCTATAAAAGCCCAGAAAGTACTTATCTAGCAGGTGAAGGGTTAATCTAGAGGACAGCAAGGAGATTCTGCCTTTGCATAGGTTAAAAAAATCTACAGAACAATTTCTGGACCTTCTTCAAGATAGAACACAAGACCCCCAATGAATAAAATAAATGTACAACACAGGATCAAAAAGATCAGTAAATGAACAACACAGGAACAAAAAAAAAAAAAAAAGAGACGCACCAAACAAATTACATATATCAAATGAAATCAAAAGAAGTCACCAGAGTTCTTATCACATATGAGGATATGAATCACATTTATCCATGGATAACTGCTGCTCACTTCACTCACATCTTCAGAGGCAATATTCTGCCTCTAGATGTTCACACTTTCACTGGCTCTCACCCCAGTACGGTGTCTGCCGGATTTTTGTGTAGATAGATCTTTCAGATGTTTCCTATTAAAAAAAAAAAAAAAAAAAAATTCTTGCCTTGGATCCTGTTGTCCGCTTCACATGGGGGATTAAGAACAATTCACTATTATTGATAATGACAGTTGAGGGCATGTGTTGCATATTTGTACATTTACTTAGGTTTTTTTTTTAGAAATATCTGATTTTGATCTCCTTGTTAGTCTGAAGTGCCACCGGGCGCTCTCTTATCCTGTTAGGTGGGAGATTGTGCGATGATATGGTAGCACTTGGGGTAATATTTTTTTCTGTGTCTCATTGGATTCTGTGGCGTCCCATAACATATGTGCGGCCCAATGCGTTCCAGAATGGAGCGAGTGCCAGCGGGGTTGTGGACTACGCATTAGCAGGGCCAGATTTGCCATAAGGCAGAGTACGCACCTGCCTACAGGTGCACTCCACAGAGAGGTGCCTGTCATTGAAATATATATATATTTTTTTATATATATTTACAGCGCTTCCGCGCTGCGCACAGTAACCCGCCGCCCAGCCCTCACTTGCTAAGGTCTGTGCCGAAGGCTGTAGCTGCTGTTGCTCCCCCTCGTCGGCTCTAATGCAGAGCGCTGGGAGATGACATCATCTCCCAGCACTCTGCATTCCTAAAGAGAAGACTATGCGGGGTGAACAGAAGCTGCAGGTCTGTGCAGAAGGCGGCAGAGACATCTCCTGCCGCTGGACCACCAGGGAGGTAGGAAACGGATACGGGGGGCAATGTGAGGGCAAGTTGGAACTGATGCTGATGGGGGCAGTGTGGAGCTTGGAGCTGATGGGGGCAAGACAGTTGGAGCTGATGGGGCAAGTTGGAGCTGATGGGACAAGACAGTTGGAGCTGATGGGGGCAATGTGAGGGCAATATGGATATGGGGGGTAATGTGGAGATTTGGAGCATTGTGGAGATGGCCAGTTGCGGGGGGGGGGGGCACTTCAGATTTCTGTGCCTACAGGCTCCTGAGATGTAAATACGGCCCTGCGCATTAGGGGTTCGTAAAAAGATGTATCCCGAAGTAGAATGCTAATTCACCACACCAATGCTACGACACCAGGACATGGGGATACCACTCATGCGTGGTTTTAGCTTGAGACACACTCCATGGGGGAGAGCTTAATGTTTGTGCTCCAAGACATGCATATGGGAAGCATCACAGGGGCTGCATAATTGAGTAATTAATTCAGCTGCTTGTATTTTATCCAATTACTTCAAGGTATGAATGTAAAACAGGCTTTTTATGATTGTCCAGTTATCGAGAAAGTGATAAATTGCCATGAAATGCATTTAGACATATTCAGTATACTCATACTTTGATTTTAATTACTTTATATTGGAGGAGTATATTAGACCTCTTTTATATGCAATAAATATTTGCTACAGTATATCTGTGGTCTACCGTTAACTACCATAAGAATAACAATTACAAGATTTCACCGGCTCAAGTAAAGTCTTGCAAATCAACCCCTAAGGGAGTTAAGTGGTATAGCTGGTCTGTGGTGCTGGAGTGATTTAACCTGCAAAAGCCAGATTCTACCTTACAATGTGTGTGTGGCGGGGGAAAAAAAAAAAAAAAAAAAAGGAGGAAACATCTGATGCATCTACATGAAAATCCAGGAGACACCCTACTGGGGTGAGAGCAAGTGAAAGTGTGATCATCTACAGGTAGGAAATTGCCTCTGAAGAATGTGAGTTGAACCACTGTAGCTTCCACTGTGCTGGTGAAAGACTTTAAGCTCATAATATGCTATACGTAGCGGATATTACCTGCACCTCTTTTCTCTTCTTGTCTTCTACACTTTGCATAGGAAAAGCAAGAGAAAAGTAAAATGGGGAATGCAAAATAAGCAACCAATCTGAAGGCCTACAAAATGGGCATACTGGGAAACATAGTCTGATGCCTACTAACGCCTACAACCCCGACTGCGGAATGCCGCTGACCCCCAAAACACTTAGGACCTGAACCGGATGAAAGGGCATGAGAAGACAAGAAGAGCGAGCCCAATTTGACTTCTGTATGTTAGACAGATGCAGAGATATGTCCCAATGAAGTTCTTGAAGGAGCCACGCACCTAAAAATGGACACATTTTAGAGGTACCCCAAGAAACCCAATGGGAACATGTGGGTGACACCCAAAAGACAGGCACCTAAAGGAAAAAGGCCAGGAAAGGTCTCCAACCCGAACAGCAGGGAAGGGGTTAAGTCTCCCAAATGCAGCCATCCTTGCTACATAACTCAGGGAATGAACAACATGATAATAAAATATCCAACAAGGTCTCAGAGAAAACATCTTTATGGAGAAGAACAAGGTAGGGACAATGTGGACCAAGGCACTCAAAGGGTTACTTCACCAGTCATTTTCTTCAGGTTACCATTGTGAAGGGAGCAGAGCCCCAACACACTCTGCTGGGAGGTAAAACTTGGGTTGCAAGATTATCTCCACAGGGCTGCTAGGGTACACCCTTCACCTGCACACTGGTCAATTCAATTCCAGGGGAACCCCAGTAATGGTAACCCAACTAGTGGGGAATTTCGACAGCCCCATATCTATCAGAAAATAAGAGTATTTTAGTCTTACCTGTTAAATCCTTTTCTCTTAGTCCATATAGCTTACAGGTAACTCTGGGAAGGCGACAGCCCCTTTAAGTAGGCAGGAACAATTCTGGGAAAGAATGCAGGGGTGGAGCCTTCCTCTCCTCCTTAACTGGATATGAGTTAGCCCCCTCTCCGGTTATATTTGAGACACTCACCTATCTAGATAGATAGCTAGAAGGAAACAAGGAAAACTCCTGTGAGCATGAACCCGGAGGGACTCCCACAACCAGCCACAGGAGAACCAAGCACGGTCCCTTGACAAGGTGGGAGTCCTGTACTCTATATGGACTAAGAGAAAAGGATTTAACAGGCAAGACTAAAATCCTCTTTTCTCTGTCATCCAGTATAGCTTACAGGTAACTCTGGGATGTACCAACATTAAGTTCTCAGTGGTGGGAAAGAAGGCAAGGACCAAGCACCGGTCCCCATTATTCCAGAACTCCCATGGACTAATCAGAGCACAGAATAGTCCAAACACAGTTCAGAGTCCGTTGACACTAACAGCACAACAGTAACTGTAAACACAGCACACTGATGAGCCAACAGGGCTCAACAGGTAAAGATCTCTAAGACACAGGAAACAAAGTCCTACAGGCAGAGCTGCCTCAAGGACTTTCCTGCCAAAGCTGGCCTCAGCCAAAGCCAGAACATCAACACTGTAGTGTTTGGCAAAGGTATGCACCAATGACCAAGTGGCCATCTTGCACAGCTGATCAGCAGAAGCCTGATTCTTATAGGGAACAAAAATTTAGTAGGTGGATGTAGCGCCCTACTGGGGGTCACCCCTGCGTGTGCACCACTGTTATGTTAATATCAGAAACAAGCTTATGCTACAATCATATATCAGATGTTTTTGTTACTATCACAAAGATAATGTATGCAACAATACAAATATTTCAAGCGTTATCTGAGCATAATGATAATATATATTGCAATATGAAATAAATATGGTCTAAATATCACAGATATATATATAGACTATATTCATCTGTATTGTGTAGTCACCTAAATGTTAGTAAGTGATCCACACGAAATCCCCGTGTTGTACAGTCACCTGATTATTAGTTAATGATCCACACGAAAATCTCTACTAGCCAGGTGTCACAGGTCAATATGGATGCTCGAGGGGGATGAATAAATGAATTAGATGAAGTGATGATATGAGAAGAATGGTAGATTAAGGATGAGATGGGATGAAAGATGCAAAACGCAAATTCGTCTGTTTTAATGTCCTCCGTCAATCTTATCTGTGCTGCTCCAGTAAAACACCAGGATCCCCAGGTGTAAAGAAAAGAATTCAGTATATGCAGTCTGGAGCGCTCAAAAAGAAGGATACAAAAGAAGGACAAAAGCGATAAAAGTATCTAAGAGTAGTATTTGTGTGATGAAAAAATACATATGATATGTAATAATAAAAAAATAAAAGAACCACGTAGTAAGTGCAGCCGATAGGCACAATAATGTTAAAATCTAATGTTTATTCTAACCATAAAATATGGTAATACCAAGGTGCAGTGATAAAAATCATAGGATAAAATAAACATACATTAAATAATATCAATAAGGTTGCAAGCGGCAATATTATGTAACGCTTGTTAATTCCTCCACAAAACAGACTTCACGGGTATTAGGACCACAAACTAGGCTATTTGAGTGGATAGATGGTATACAATTGCCTAGATAGGTCCGTGTCTTTACCGGATTGTCTGATGTAAACTATATGGGTTAAGTCTGTTGTACAGTCCCCCCTATAGTATTGCTCTTACTTTCAGCTTTCTTTACTTCATGCATGTAAAGCATACATCACGGGAGCTTGTTCCGCTGAGTACCTCCGTCTATTCTGGATTGCTGATAGCTCAGTGCACCGTTCGGCGTAGGATTCCTCTTCGCGGGTTTTTCGCTACCTCGTGTTAACTCCAACGCGTTTCGGGACCGATTAATGTCCCTTCCTCAGGGAAAAGTAATCAATGGCTGAATGATTTACATGCTTTACATGCATGAAGTAAAGAAAGCTGAAAGTAAGAGCAATACTATAGGGGGGACTGTACAACAGACTTAACCCATATAGTTTACATCAGACAATCCGGTAAAGACACGGACCTATCTAGGCAATTGTATACCATCTATCCACTCAAATAGCCTAGTTTGTGGTCCTAATACCCGTGAAGTCTGTTTTGTGGAGGAATTAACAAGCGTTACATAATATTGCCGCTTGCAACCTTATTGATATTATTTAATGTATGTTTATTTTATCCTATGATTTTTATCACTGCACCTTGGTATTATCATATTTTATGGTTAGAATAAACATTAGATTTTAACATTATTGTGCCTATCGGCTGCACTTACTACGTGGTTCTTTTATTTTTTTATTATTACATATCATATGTATTTTTTCATCACACAAATACTACTCTTAGATACTTTTATCGCTTTTGTCCTTCTTTTGTATCCTTCTTTTTGAGCGCTCCAGACTGCATATACTGAATTCTGATTCTTATAGGCCCAGGACGCCCCGACAGGCCTGGTGGAATGAGCAGTAATACGAAAAGGAACAGGTTTCGTCCTGAGTTCATAGGCCTTGCAAATGGTAGACTTTATTCCAAGACGCAATAGTCACCTTGGACGTAGCCTTACACACCCTGGGACCCACAGGGATAACAAAAACTGCATCAATCTGAAAGATTCAGTGCAGCGCACATAGAACATCAGACAGAGCACTACATCCAACAAGTGGAGATCCCTCTCCTTGTCAGATTTAGGGTCAGGACAAAAAGAAGGACAACAATCTCCTGATTGATGTGCAACTCAAACCACCTTAGGAAAAAATCCCTGGAAGGTACGAAGAACTGCCTTGTCAGGAAAGGCGGTTTGCAGGACAAGGCCTGCAGTTCAGCGACTCTGCAAACAGAGATGATTGCCAAGAGAAAATCCATCTTCCAAGTTAGGGGACAAAGAGGAATGGTAGCCAAAGACTCAAATGGAGGCCTCTGCAAGACTCCCATAACCAGGTTAAGGTCCCACTGAGGAGTGGGATGCTTAAAGGCAGGGAAAGCATGAGCGACACGTTGAAAGAAGACCTTGAAATCCGGATAACGGCAATACGTCTCTGAAAAAAGACAGAGCTGAAGTCTGGACCTTCAAGGAACTCGGGCTAAGGCCCTTGTTCTCCCCGTCCTGTACAAAGGATAGGACAGTTGGCAGATCAAACCCCTGAGAGGACAGATCTCTGTTCACACACCAAGAATGGAAGATGGGCCAGACCTTTTGATGAAACAGGCTTCCGAGTCTGAACCATGGTGGCTACCACCTCAGGAGAAAATCCTTTCCTCCTCAAAATAGAAGATTCAACCACGAAGCTGTCAAACCCAGATGTAACCCTGCAGGAGGAGGTCCGGTCTGAGTGGAAGCAGAAACGGTTCGCACACAGACAGGTCCAGTAGCTCTGAGAAACAAGGTTGCCGGGGCCAGTAAGGACTAGGATGACCGTAATCATCTCCAGCCAGAGCTTCCTCAGAACCCTGGGTAGCAAGGGAAGAGGAGGGAAAATGTAAGCTAGGGGAAACTAATGAATTGACAGAGCATCCACTGCTACCACCAGAGGGAGCAAAACATCAAAACCTTACTGTTGTGTCTGGTGGCCATCAGTTTGATCCACGGAAGTCACCATTTCTGAACGATGACGTTGAACACCTCCTGTTGAAGTTCCCATTCTCCGTTGTCCACAGTGTGTAGACTTAGAAAGTCAGCTGGAATATGTACAGCAGAGATCGCAAGAAAATGTTCTTCGGCCCAGGTTAAAATAGCATTGACCTCCAATCGAGCTGTGAGACTTCTGGTGTTGCCTTGCTTGTGGATGTAAGCCATGGCCGTGGGTTGTCAAACCGGACACGAACTGGACAGCCCACTGGACCAGTACTTCAGTGCATGGAATACCGCCCGGAGTTCCAGAACGTTGATTGGTAGGAGAGACTCCTCCTCTTACCAACGACCCTGGACATCCAAGTGAACCAGGACCGCTCCCCAACTGGATAGGCTGACGTCTGTGATCACCTTGGTCCAGAATGGGATCACAAAGGGTCTTCCCTTCCGCAGGTTGGGGAGAGTCGGCTACCAAGGAAGACTCCGCTACACGTGCAAGGGAAGAAATCCCGACATCTTCAGGAGATCTGGGTTCCCCTTGCAAACTTGGATCACAAACCTCTGTAGTTTCCTCGGGTGAGCCATCGCAAGAGGTGCCGCCTCTATGGTAGAAAAACTTCTCCACCAGAGAAGTCATTCTTGGCTTGAATGGACTCAAGCCAGAACTGAGGAAAACTCGCTGGTGATCTGAACAACATTCTCCATCATAAAGACCAGACCATGCCTTGCAGGGTGTCGAATAGAAGACCCAGAAAGACCAATCTCTGAGATGGGATCGGGTCCAACTTGCCCATGTTCATAACCCAAACATGACGAGTGAGTGTGACTGCAGTCCTGCACCTGCTGCTGGAGTAGCTCTCTGGACGGGGCCTTCAAGAGCAAGTTGTCCATGTATGCAGTTACCTGAATTCCCTTCTCATGCATGACAGAAATCAGAGCCACCGACACACAAACAAACACCTGTGTGGCTGTGGTCAGACCAAAAGGGAGAGCAGGGAACTAGAAGTGCCCCATGTGGCAAGCAAACCTGAGGTACCGCCAGCTCTCTGGATCAATAGCGATGTACAGGTAGGCATCCTGCAGATCCAAGGAGACCAGGAATTGCCCTGGACACATCGCCGCAATGACCGACTTCAAGGACTCTTGGTGTTGGAGTTTTGACCACAAAGGAATTGAGATCCATGAGGTCCAGAATAGGATGGCAGCCGCAATCTTTCTTGGAGACCACAAATAGGTTGGAATAGAAGCCCAAACCAGTTTCTGGTTCGGGAACCAGTTCCAGAACTTCCTTGTCCAAGAGAGTCTGGAGAGCCCCATGGAAAAAACAAAGCCTTTCCGATTCCTGAGGGGAATAAGAAGGGATGAACCTGAAGGGAGGAAGAGATGTGAAGGGGATCCTGTACCCTTTGGAAACCACCTGTAAAACCCACAGATCCGCAATGGTCTGTCCAACGAGTTTCGGCGACTCATGCCGAAGTAGGTTTGGTGGGATTTGGACTTGGTGGAGAACTGCTTGGGCCTCCACTGCTGTTTAGGCTTGGAGGAGGAGCGAGGGGCCTGAGGAACCGCCTGGACTGCTTCATGCATCTCGCTCTGGTAGGCGTGAAAAAGACATTGCCTGCGAAGTTGAGGCTTCTTCTTGGGGATCAAAGGCAACAAGATACTCTTGCCCCCAGTAGCCTCACTGATGAGATTCTTAAACTCAGGGCCAAAAAGGAGCATGTCCAGAAAAGGAAGGGAAACCAAGGATTTCTTGGAGACCGAGTCAGCCAACCATATTTTAAGCCAAAGGGAATGCCTGGGAACCACAGATAGAGCAGAGGCCTTAGCCTTAAAGGGATAGTAATACTTTGTTTTAACTTTATTTTATAGGCATTAAAAAATATGAAGAATGATGAGTCTTTTCTCTCAAACCTTTATGGTTTAAGAGATATTCACAAGCAAAGTTTCCCCTCCCGCCCCTTTTTCCTAGTGTAAGCCATCTCTTCTGAGATGGGGAATCTAGTTGTAAGACCAGAGAGATAACAGCAGGGGACAGTCTTCTTACAATGAAAACAATGAAATCCCTGCCCCCCTTGGCAAGCTTTTCAGGTTTCTCCCTTATCTTAATTGAAGATTGTCCCTCTCTGCAGTCTACCTGGGCACCTTCCTTCTGATCTGGCTGAACAGTGTTACATCAGTAAAAGGGGCGGGAGGAGGACATTTTGTTATTGAATTACTCCTGAACTACAACTCTGACAGAACTGAAAAAACACTCTCCAAAGTCCAAATACTATGATGATTAATTAGTGCTGCTTTTATTATGAAACATTACTATCCCTTTAAGCCTGAGAGTATCAAAAATAGCATCTAACGTAATGCTGAGCCTCAGAAATGTTAGCCAATAGACATAAAAGGTCAGCTATAGGGGCATCCTGACAGACAGCCGCAGTCAGCTGCTCCATCCATATCACAATGGCCCTATTCACCCAAGCTGAAGCAAAGGTGGGTCTCAGATGCACATATGGTTGAGAAAGTGTCCTTCAAAATAGCTTCCAGCTTCCTGTCAGTCAAATCCTTGAGAGCAGAAGCATCTGTCTTAGGCAAGGCTGTGGATTTAGAAAGCTTCGAGATAGGGGCATCGATCTTAGGAGGGAGAGCCCACTGAGCCAAGGCCGCCTCTGAGAAGGGATACAATTTAGCAAACCTCTTAGGCAGGGACAGATGTTTGTCTGGGGTCTTCCATTCATCTAGGACTACCTGGTCAAGAGTGGTATTAGGTAGAAAGACTGTTACTTATGCCTTAAAAGACATCAGAAGTAGATTGGGGTTACTCAGAGAACACCGGAATATTAAAAGTGTCTAAGACAGCCCTAATAAGACCTTCAGCAGAAGGCTCAAGGTCAGCCTCAAATGGGCCCCCCCAAAAAATTGAGTGTAAGCGCCTTCAGAGCATTCACCCTCATCAGAACCCACCAATAGCTCCTCATCAGAGGAATAAATCATCAGAGATACCCTGAGGTTTAGGGGCTGCAGACCTGAATAATGCCAGGGGCTTCCAGGACTGAAGGAACCCAGGAAGGTGCATAGGGAACTGTACCAAGGTAGACTAAGTCGATCATGACTTGAAGGCCCTGGCGGAGATGCAGGGGCCGCAGTGCATAAGGGGCATAGATGACCTAAGTATTCTCTAGGGAGCCCTGACTGACATGAGGAACAGTGAGTAATGGTGTCAGACTCCCCAGCATCCTTACTCTTAGGTTTAGCCCCAGTTCCCACCAGGTCTGACATCCTGACAAGAGAATGTCTGACAAGGAAAAACCCAATACTGTGTCCCAGATAAATAATTCACCCCAAAAAGAGTGAAAATGAAATTTATCTGGCCAGCGCAGGGCTAACCTGAGGAGGGTGGAAAGATCCAAGCCTTGCTCAGCACCTGATAACTGAGCAATCCACCATAGGGAAGTCAGAAATTGTAATCCACCTATGGGGGATTTCTACACCCCATATCTAACAAGAAAATAATAAAGAAACTAAAACTAAGCAGAACTGTTCTCTGTTGCTTTTCTCTTCAAGGAACAAATCTAACTTGAGGAGGCTAGCTAATATCCAGCTAAGGAGAAGCGGAAGGCTCCACCCCTGCATTCTTTCCCAGAATTGTTCCTGCCTACTTAAAGGGACTGTCGCCTTCCCAGAATTACCTGTGAGATATATTGGATGACAGAGAAAATAAATCTAAAAAAGTGTCCTGGCCATGTTTTCACCTCAGAACACAACTGGAGGCGTGACAAGGGATGAACTGGAAGAGAGGTTGGGAGTCTCCACCCACAAGCCTGTCTTTTGAGAATGTGTTCTTCCCTTCCAAGGAAAAGCTCAACCCCATGGTACCTGTGTTCCACATTGAACAATAGAGAAAAAATAGGATTTTAGTCTTACCTGTTAAATCCTTGTCACTTAGTCCATACAGGTTACTGGTGCAGTGGGAGGCGATCCGCCCCTTTAAGTAGGTAGGAACATTTCTCCAAATGTATGCAGGGGGTGGAGCCTCCCCTCCCACTTAAGCTGCCCTCAGCCAGAACGATTTGAGACACAGATACTGACCAGAGATAAGAAGGAAAAGGAAGACTCCTGTGAGCATGCCCTAAAGGTCTCCCACTGAATGCCACAGGAGAGCCAAGCATGGTCCCTTGACAGGGTGGGGAACCAGTAACCTGTATGGACTAAGTGAAAAGGATTTAACAGGTAAGACTAAAATCCTATTTTCACTGTCATCCAATACAGGTTAGTGGTACAGTGGGATGTACAAACATTGAGCTTACCCAGAGGCGGGAATAAGGCAAGGACCAAGTGCAGGACCCCAAAGTCACCAGAACGCCTATGAATTAATTAATCATAGAGCCCAACAACAGAAGTGTCAACGGACACCAACCAGGGGTAAAAACGAACCCCTTGAACTATCACAGCACACTGAACTAGAGCCAACAGGGCTCAACAGTAAGGAAGCACTGAGAACCTCAGAAGAAGAAGAAGATCCTAGACAGGCAAAACTGCCTCCAGGACCTTTCTCCCAAAACTGGTATCAGCCGAGGCCAGTACATCCACACAATAGTGCTTCGAAAATGTGTGCACAGAGGACCAAGTGGCCGCCCGGCACAGTTGATCAGCAGACGCTTGATTTTTATAGGCCCAAGAGGCCCCAATTGATCTGGTGGAATGAGCAGTAACCCTGAAGGGAACGTGCTTATTCCGCAACTTGTAGGCTTCACGAATGGTAGATTTTATCCAAGATGCAATAGTCACCTTGGATGCCGGTCTTCCTGCCCTAGGCCCCTCAGGAATGACAAACAGAGCGTCAGATTTCCTGATAGACTCAGTGCGATGCACATAAAACTTGAGACAACTCACTACATCCAACAAATGAAGATCCCTCTCCTTGTCAGAGGAAGGGTTAGGGCAGAAAGAGGGCACCACAATCTCCTGATTGATGTGAAATTCGGAGACCACCTTGGGCAAGAATTCCTTGGAAGTGCGAAGCACAGCCTTATCCTTATGGAATACCAGGTAAGGTGGTTTTACAAGACAGAGCTTGTAAAACCTCCTTACCTGGTAAGGAGGTTTTACAAGACAGAGCTTGTAACTCTGCTACCCGGCGAACTGAAACAATAGCCAAGAGAAAGGCCATTTTCCAGGTCAAAAGACGTAAAGGAATGGAAGCCAAGGATTCAAGCGGGGGTCTCTGAAGAACCCCCAGCACCAAATTGAGGTCCCACTGGGGAGCTGGACTCTTGAAGGCAGGCCGAACATGAGCCACACCTTGGAAGAAAACTTCAGGAAGAACAGCAATGCGTTCCTGGAAAAATACAGACAGAGCAGAAGTCTGAACCTTGAGAGAACTCAGGCTAAGTCCCTTTTCAACCCCATCCTGTAAAAAGGCCAGGACCGTGGGAAGATGGAAATCAAGTGATAGATCCTTATCAGCACACCATGCAACAAAAGTTGACCATATGCGATGATAGATCTTGTAGGACACAGGCTTGCGAGCCCTAAGCATCGTAGACACCACAGAAGAGGAAAACCCTTTCTTCCTCAAAATTGAGGATTCAACCTCCAAGCCATCAAATGGAGATGCTGAACATCCTCCTTCCACAGATATCCTTGAAGAAGCAGATCTGGACGGGCAGGAAGCGGGAAAGGATCCGCCACTGACATGGACAGCAGGTCCAGATACCAGGACTGATGAGGCCAATTCGGGGTGATTAGGATGACAGGACAACGCTCCATCTTCAGCTTCTGGATGACTCTGATCAACAGAGGGAGAGGAGGGAAGATGTACGCTAGGGAGAACTCCCAAGGGGTTGACAAAGCGTCCACTGCTAGAGCAAGAGGGTCCCTCCACCGAGAGCAAAACACTGGCACTTTCCTGTTGTGTCTGGTAGCCATCAGATCCACTACAGGTACCCCCCCCATCTGGGTTAGAAGGTGAAACACCTCTGGATGAAGTGCCCACTCTCCGCTGTCGACTGTGTGACGACTGAGAAAGTCTGCCATGACGTTGTCTACGCCTGGAATGTGTACCGCTGAAATGACGGGAACATGAGCTTCTGCCCAAGATAAGATGGCCTTGACCTCTAACCAAGCGGTGAGACTTTTTGTGCCACCTTGTCTGTTGATGTAGGCCACTGCGGTGGCGCTGTCGGACTCCACTCTGACTGGACAACCCTCCAGCTGAGATTCCCAGTGTCTCAGGGCAAGAAAGATGGCACGAAGTTCCAGAACACTGATGAAGAGGAGAGATTCTTCCAGTCCCCATTTCCCCTGAGCACTGAAACGATCCAACACTGCCCCCCAACCCCGGAGGCTGGCATCTGTCGTGACTGTGGTCCAATAGGGAATCTGAAAGGACCTCCCTTTCAGGAGATGAGACAGGTCCAACCACCATTCCAAGCTCAGCTCGACATGAGGAGGCAGAGAGAGACTGACAGATGCTGATGATCTGGATGATTCCTGCACGTCTGAATCACAAACCTCTGAAGTTCCCTGGTGTGCGCCATGGCAAATGGCACTGCCTCTATTGTGGAAATGAATTTCCCCACTAGAGAAGTCAACTTCGGCACTGTAACCCTCCCTAGATCCAGTATCTTGGTGACACGGAGAGCAATCTGATGAGCCACTTCTTCGGTTAAAAAAACACCATGCACTGCTGAGTGTCGAACAGGAGACCCAAGAAAAGGATCTGTTGAGATGGGATCAAGTCTGACTTGTCCAGATTCACGATCCACCTGTGGCGATTGAGTGTCTGGATGCACAACTGAACCTGCTGGTGAAGGATCTCCACAGATGAAGCTTTCAGGAGCAGATCGTCCATGTAGGGAGTCACTCTGACACCATCTCGATGAAGCACAGCTATCAAAGCCCCCAATACTCTCTGAAAAACCTGAGGAGCTGAAGTCAGTCCAAAGGGAAGAGCTGAAAACTGAAAGTGGCCTCTGTGACAGGCAAACCTGAGATACCGCCTGCTCTCTGGATGAATAGGGATGTGTAGATATGCATCCTGAAGGTCCAGGGAGGCAAGGAATTCCCCAGGAGACATTGCGGCTATCACAGAACGCAGGGATTCTTGACGATAGTGGGAACTCACAACAAATGAATTGAGATCATTGAGGTCCAAAATAGGACGAGCACCTCCGTCCTTTTTGGCCACAATGAACAGGTTGGAATAAAATCCTGAACCTGTGTCCTCTGAAGGAACCAATTCCAGGACCTCTTTGTCCAAAAGATCCTGAATAGAGTCTTCGAACATACGTCTTTTTGTAGGCTCCTGAGAAGGACGAGTAAAATGGAACCGAAAGGGAGGAAGGGAAGAGAAAGGGATCCTGTATCCCTCTGATACCACCTGAATAACCCAAGGGTCCGCCACCGACTCCTCCCAAATCCGGCGAAAGATGTGGAGACGTCCACCTACAGCCGGATGCGGACCCGGGTTCGGTGAGTCATGCCGAAGTAGTCTTGGAGGTCTTGGCCTTGGGGGCAACTTTGGGCTTCCAGGACTGTTTGGGCTTGGAGGAGGAGCGCACAGAGGATGGACCCGTCTGGGACGTAGAGCGTGTCTCAGTTTGGAAGGAACGAAAGGACCGATTGCGTTTGGCAGGAAATTTCTTTTTGAAGACTGATGGTAGAAGAGTACTTTTACCACCAGTAGCCTCACTAATCATTTCCTTAAGTTCAGATCCAAACAGTGAAGTCCCTTGGAAGGGCAAAGAAAGCAAGGCTTTCTTAGAAGCTGTGTCAGCTGACCAAATTTTCAGCCAAAGAGCACGTCTAGCCACCACAGAGGAAGTGGAGGCCCTCGCCATCATGCGCACAGCATCAAAAGCAGCGTCAGAAACATAATTTTGAGCTTCGGATATATTAGAAAGAAGCTGTAACTGCTCAGACACTGGCGCATCCTGGCAAACCGCCTCAGTAAGCTGTTCAGTCCAGACCGCAATGGCCCGGTTAACCCACGCCACTGCAAAGGATGGACGCATGGCAGTGCCAATAGAGGCAAAAATAGACTTAAGACAAGTTTCTAACTTTTTATCCGTCCAATCTTGCAGGGCAGAAGCATCAGATACAGCCAAGGCAGTAGATTTAGACAACCTAGAAACTGGAGCATCCACTTTAGGAGGATGAACCCATTTAGCCAGTTCAGTCTCAGGAAAAGGGTAAAGTTTAGCAAACTTTTTGGATACAGAAGAGGATTTATCAGGATTTCTCCACGCATCAGAGACTAAACGAGCAAGAGTAGGATTAGTAGGAAAACATACAACAGCCTTAGAAGGTTTCTGAAAAACGTCAGTTGGATCATGAGTAGATTCCGGACTCAAAGGAAGGTTGAGTGTGGTTAGCACAGCCCTGATCAAACCCTCAGCGGAGAGTTCAGGGTCACATTCAAAAGGGTCACCAATAGACCTGGTAGACTCAATAACAGTGCCTTCCTCAGCATCAGAATCCTGTAATAGTTCTTCCTCAGAAGAATCAGACATATCAGGAACACCATGTGGCTTGGGCAGGGAGGTCCTGACTGTGGAGGGGGTCTGCCAAACCTGAAGAGCCCCCTGAACCTGAGAAGGAAAGAGCTGAAGAGTGGATATGAGATCCCTAGTGGCAGCCTTAAACTCTTTCACCCAAGTTGGCTCAATGGCGTGACTGGAAAGCCCTGGGTTGCTGTCATGGCTTTCTGCACATTTTGGGCATAAATGACCAGAAAATTCTCTAGGCAGCCCAGAGTGACAAGAGGAGCAAAACGCAATGGGGGAAACTGACACCCCAGCCTCCTTAGTCTTGGGTCTAACCCCTGACTCCAGTGGAGTAGACATGCTCACAGCGTCAGATATGCTCCACTAACAAGAATCACCCAATTGAAGTGTGAAAGATTAAATATTCACCCCAGAAATGCTTAAAATTAAACTTATCTGGCCAGCGAAGGGTTAATCTGCGAAGGGTTAATCTGCGGAGGAGAGAGAGAAGGCTCGGTCCCTGCGTAGTATACTCGCTGAGAAGAACTCACAAAATGGCTGCCGCGACGGGAGCCAATCAGAAAACGGGCACGAAACAAGCGCTCATGGGAAACGTAGTTTTTCTCAGAAGTACCCCAAAACAGTGCCCGAAGCCCCCCAAGGCCTCAATAACACACAGAATTAAGCAACCGGATGATAGAACAAGGGAAGACCAACAAAATGAGCCCACACTGAAGTCGCTGTGACAAGCGGTTCCAGAGATACGTCCCACACTGTGTAAACCCATAGAAAGTAAAGGAGCAATGGCGTCTATGCGGGAAAAGCGCACTTAAAGGCGCGGAACATTAACTTTTAATAAAGTTACCCTGACAGGAAAAAGTTACCAAACACATATAAAACATGAGAAAACTATACCCCAATAAGGGAAAACAGCACAAAAAGGTTAAAACCCCCATAAACTGCTCCAAAACCCAGAGAATACACACAGGCATTGTATTACAAATAAAGAAAAACACCCAATGAGTGCTGGAGTGCATAATGAGAACTCCCAAATACATACCCAATGAAGGGACACTGTGGGACAAGTGGACCTTCAGCACTCAAAGGGTGGCTCACCTTTCTGCAGGACTTCTGTCTTCAGGTAACCATGTGAAAAGGGAATTAACCAAAGGAAAATCCCCAGCAGGGAAGCTACTTGACTCAAGCTGTTCCCTCTTCAGGGCATAAGGTCCACCAGAAAATCCCTAGAAGCTGCTCTAGCCACTTTGGAGAGGGCAATTGTCAGCAGCCATGGTCACCCACCTAATGGTGGTATTCCATATTTGAAGAAAACAATAAAAAAACTAAAGTTGATTGAAAGATGTTCTCCACCTGGTGTGCACAGCATGCAGGAGCAAATCATTCTGGCTTGTTCTGGCTGAGGGCAGCTTAAGAGGGAGGGGAGGCTCCACCCCCTGCATACATTTGGAGAAATGTTCCTGCCTACTTAAAGGGGCGGATCGCCTCCCGCTGTACCAGTAACCTGTATTGGACGACAGTGAAAAAAGTTTTTTTTTTGCATTTAGAAGAGCTTAAAAAGTTGAGCCAAATGCAAAAACACGTATCTCTAAAACCGCTATGGTTTTAGAGATACAGGCATTTAAAGGTCGATGTCTCCTGCTGACAGCTGTAAAGCTGTCCGCAGGAGATCCATGTCTGTCAACACGGAGGCAATCGTGTTGATAACGAATCCCTTCATTGGAATGGTCTAAAACGTGTGCTCCAGGCACACGTTTTAGACCATTCCAGTGAAGGGATTCCTTATCAATAACGCGATTGCGGATCTGCTGCAGAGCCTCCATGTCGGTTGCAGGAGACATCGCACTTTAAATGCCTGTACCTCTCAACCCATAGCGGTTTGAGAGATGTGTTTCTTTTGCATATAGCTCAACTTTTTAAGCTCTCCTACATGCAAAAAAACTTTTTTTTTTTTTTTTGACATAACTAACCCTTTAAAAGTGTTTCACAAAGAGGACAGATCAGGAAAAGGATAGGGACACTAATATACTCTCGGAGTTGGTGTCCACACCCCATGGTTTCAGTCATAAAGATCTTCTGGCCTTGACAGACAGAGCATAGGTTCTGGCAAGAAGTCCGATTATATCCAGGGAGGCATCACACGAGTAACTTGTCGCTTCCTCAATTAAAGCAACCTCCTTTAACAACTTCGATATGGACATAGATGACTATTTTGTCTTCCAATTCTTTAAGCCAGGTGTGCATTGCTTGAACCACACATACCATGGCTGCTTTCAAATCTCACCTATGACTGAGAATGGTTTCTTTAAGGCTACATCTAATTTGTGTTCCATGGGGTCACGTCGAGAAGTATCATCGTCCAAAGGCAGGAGGGTTCTCTTGGCTAGATATGGAATAGCCGAATCGGGAGGAATAGTAGTTTTTTACTAGCACAGATTTCTTCTTACCCAGGAAAGCTGTATCTATGGTATCCATAAACTTTCTTGGGGTCTTGACAAAAGAATATACCCTATCAAGGTTAGAGGGTCTTCAACTACTTCTCTCTCTTCTTCTGATGACATACTGGATTCTAACTCATGAAGTCTAAACTACAAATGTTTCCTCCTCTATCATTCATGAAGAGGTACCTACCCTGGATCTATACCCTGTCTTTTTGCAATTGGTTCTCCTTCCTGCTTAGCCTTAAGTCTCCTGCACTGAGGATGTCATCAAGGCTAAAAAGTCCTGTAATTGGGACGGCATTCATTCCCAGCCGCCTTTTGGATGCATTCCTGGCACAATTTAGAAGCTTATTGTTGCAAACAGAACATTTTGTGCTTTGGAGGTGTTTTAGCAGCATCATCTGAGGCATTCTTGTCCCTCAGATTCTGAAGGAACAGACATGCTTGGGCAGAGCTAAAGGGCCCAGAATACAGTCAGATTGATTAGCATCTAGGGTGCTTAAATAGATGATTCAATCTTCAACAAGGTCCTCTGGGTAAGGGAGAAGCTTCCCGGATGCTGTCAGGCTCCTTCCTGGTGTGCGTTCCAGCGTGGAACCCACACTGAATAGCTTTAATCCTACAATTATCTGATGAGTTCCACCAGTGAGACGCATGTCAGTTTTCCCCCGGAACGTACAAGCAATGTCAAGCCTGACGCATGTGTATTGAAGGGGTCCAAACAGACTACCACCACTCTGGGAGTATGCCGTCCAGCCCACATGTATAACTCCAAGAGTGCTCCTCTCATTCAGCACAAGAGTGGATGAGGAGGTGGTACATGATGCCTATTAGTCTTAACATGCAGCCGGCCAAGATATAGCTTACAGGAGATCACATTTCCAATTTGAGCAGCAATCAAAGCTGCTACTGAAGTGGACTTGTTCGTACTGCCAGCTGGGTAGGCCCAAAGAAACTGAGGGTAGGTGAGTCAGAGTCCCCTTTTAAAGTTTCTGATTGGTCATACCCAGCTGGAGGGGGGGTTACAGTATCACTGTTCTAAATGCCTTCAGGACACAGAAGATTCGCTTTCAGAAAGGAGTTCAGTTTATCATCCTGATCTAAAGGGCAGTGCCATGCTTTTGGCAAGATGAAGAGTCAGGGCATTAACTGCAGGAGTGGTAGCCCACTACTCTAAAACCTCAGCTGAAAACGGATGGAGTAGAAATGTACATATTAACAAACAGTCTCCTGTCAGGTGTCCTGCATTCCTCCAGGAGAACCTGGCCTAAGGAATAGTGGAGGAAAGATGGCAGACGCCTTTTTGCATATTTTAAAAGAGGGAAGATCAATCTAAGGCCACTGATACATGAAACATTTCCTGGACCACCTGATTAAGCCCCTCTACCGTGGTGCTAAAGTCATCCTCCATAATCCCCCAGTGAAAGAAATGAGTCTAAATTGCCACCTTCAGTCTCTACATTCGCACCAGGGAAAGCCACAAAGATGTGTGCCATCCCCAAATACTGGGCACAAGCACCTGCTGGATGGGGGGAGGGGGCAGGGTATCCTGCAAACCAAGAGCTCCGGACCTCTTGAACAGAAGAGGAAACAGAGGGGCCTTAAGAGATAAGAGCCTTTATCCAAAGTGGTTCCTGGGCAGAGATGAGGGCCCTGGAGGTGGTGTAGGGGTCACAGTGTAAGAGGGAAATAAAGTGCCAGAATACTCCCTAAGAAGCCCAGTCAGGCATGAAGATCAGTGGGTTAAAGGCATTAGGGGGACCCCAAAATCCTTAGCCTTGTCCATATTGTCTCTGAGGCTGCAAATGTTGAACTTTGGCTGCTGCCCATTCACTTGTGGCCAAAGTACCGTATACTGGAGCATTCCTTCGCCTTATACCAGGTCTCACATTACCCTCTATCACCTAATTTGCACCACAGTCATTCTGTTTCATCTCAACCCATTTTCTTTCCCTCACATGCCATCCCTTACCCACACAGCATCCCCATCATACTACTTCTTGCATTGCCTTCTAACCCACTGCAGCTCCACTCCTACCCACCACAACTCATTATATCCAGTTGCTCTCCAATGCCCTCTGACACTTTATAACTTGCTCTTTTCCCTTGCATGCCATTACTTATGCAGTCCTCTCATACCACATATGTCCCATCTTGCACCCACCTGCACCACCTCCACTCTTACCAAAGCATTCCCCTTATTCCAAGTCTCCCATCACCTTCTTCCCAGATTGAGACTCCTCTACACTGCCTCACTGCTATCAGTCACTTTTTTGTCTCCTCACTGGAGATAACAGCAATAAGACAAAAGTGAAATTGAGCCTCTGGGTCTGGTAAATGCTGGCAGAACATTGGGGAGAGTACGTGCATGGTGGCATTTGCACAATTGAACTGCTTGCGCAGTATGTTTGGTTGTATGCATTGGTGGACAGTGGCACAAAGCTGGGGTGTCAATGCCTTTGGTAGTGGAATCTGCCTTCTCCCAATATCTCTTGCACCGTCAGCACCATGCTTCCTTTATTAGTAGCACAATTACATACAATGCAAATCCAACATTTATAACCAAAACTTTATTGCACAGAATTAAAGACCCAAAATAACAATATTCTTTTAAAACAAGATGCTTGAAATAACACAGCACACAACAACAACAAAAAAAAATAAGTTATAGAGGCCATCTCTTCTCATGACCCTGCAAGAGATACACTGACCAGGATCAGGAACCTGAGAAAAATTCACAGTATAAAACTCACTGCGTGATTAAAAGGTGCATTGAAATAAGAGGTAGAAATTAATAAAGGGGAGAGGGATATTAAGAATACTGCATTCTGTAAGGTAAAATATGAAAATATTGTTTTATAAACTTCACTCCATATAAAGCAATGAACACTTCTGAAAAATTTGAGGACTAAAGAGTGGAATATTGCTCTTTATCCCAGGTGTTCTATAAAGAAGCAGTACTGTTAAATCCCCAAAAATATACAGGCTTCTTCTTGCTTAAGTAAAACAAGAACACTCAAAGTACTGGGTGAAACTATTTTACAAAACATGTATACTGAAGAGAAGCTGACACTGTTGCTACCCGTTTAACCCCTTGTGCACTGGGCGGGGGACGGAATGCAAACACATTGTTTTACACAAACCTCTAGTCCCCAAGGGGATAACTGAAAAGCAAAAACAGGAGCTGTAAAGTACATAATTTCCTAGCAGTTGGAATATCCATTTTACTCAGCAAGAGAAATCATAAAATATATACATTTCCATAATAAAGCATTACTGCTCCTTTGAGGCAGCATGTGAATCTTTTTGTAAACAGCTTTTTTTATTAAAATATTTCACTTAAAAAGACTGATCCACTCCTGGCTGCAAAAGGAAGACAGCCTAGGAATGAAGCATTCAGTGTATAGCTAGTAACCATAATATGTATGCATTTGTGTATTAGTGTGTAAACAGAAATATGTACAGCACACATACATAAAGTGCCAAGCATATCACAATGCACTTACAGTATATACCACAATTTGTGGTTATGTGGAAACTATACTAAATACACTGGGGGGAATGGTCCTCTAGTAAAACAGGAGTGGATATTCTGCCATTTAAGTTACAGAGTAACTGGAAAAGAGAGGATAGAGACCTCTGCTTAGAGAACAGGAATTGTAGAGGCTCTCTACCCATAGAGGGAAAGCTACTTGGCAAAAATCAGTGCAAATAGGCTTTTGGAGGAACATCAGAGATTAGGTTGATATAGTCCACAGCTCAAACCATCATCGAATTGCATGCCTAAGGCAACTATCAACAGACGCAGCTCATGTCATGTATCGTGTGATGGCCCTCAGACTGTACAACAAAGCTGCTTGTAGGCGAGCTTCCAACAGGAGCAAGTTCAAATGAACCTGAGAAAAAAAGAATGGAGAAAGCAAATTACATTATCATAGGCTAAAATTAGAATCAGCCAGCATCAGGTCCTGAAATTATGATCCAGATAAGTCACAAATATGTAACTCCTGACATCAAAACCAGCATGGTGCTAAACAAAGGCATTAAGTGAACAAGGAGATTTAATGACCCAAGTAGAGACAGGGGTTACTACAGAGGCGGAAAATGAAAAGGATACTCTTGTTATTTTCTTTCCAAAATGTAAATTATGTCCAGTTCAGTTTTACCCCTTGAGGATACACATTACACCACCCCCTCTGGTCCTTACATGATTAAAAGGATGTTTAGTAATAAAAACACAGTTTCTACGTTCTATTTGGGATTAACCTTTAATGAAAACATCTGTCAAACACCGGCAGTAAACTAGCAGAGTCATGTTTCCTTCTGCATATGTGCTTTTTTAGGGTATTAGACCAGATAAAGTATGGAATATGAAACTAAAAGTGTTACTGAGTGATGTATTCAGGATTATGTAAATCAGCATGTTTTTTTATAAAGGAAAGATCATGTTAAATTTACTAGCATTTTATGATAAAGTATGCAGTAATTTAGATGTGGATATTGCAAATATCCTTTGATATTGTGAATCATAAGAGGTTATTGCTTAAAGGGATAGTAATGTTTCATAATAAAATCAGCTCTAATTAATCATCATAGTATGTGGACTTTGGAGAGTGCTATTTCAATTCTGTCAGAGTTGTAGTTCCAGAGTAATTCAATGACAAAGTGTCCCCCTCCTGCCCCTTTTACTGATGTAACACTGCTCAGCCAAAGCAGAACGGAGATGCCCAGGTAGATTGCAGAGAGGGACAATCTTTAATTAAGATAAGGGGAAAACCTGAAAAACTTGTCAAGGGGGGCAGGGCTTTCATTGTTTTCATTGTAAGAAGATTGTCCCCTGCTGTTATCTGTCTGGTCTTACAACCAGATTCCCCATCTGAGAAGAGTTGGCTTACACTAGATAAAAGGAGCGGGAGGGGAAACTTTGCTTCTGAATATCTCTTAAACCATAAAGGTTTGAGAGATAAGACATATCATTCTTCATACTTTTTTAATGCCTACAAAATAAAATAAAGATAAAACGAAGTATTACTATCCCTTTAAAATTAATGGGATCAACTCAGGAGATAGACTGTGTGTATATGGACAGAAAACAGTTTAAAAGACAAAATGGGGAGAGTTGTAAAATGAAATGTAAAAGTAATGTCTCTAAGCTGCTGAAGACAAATCTATGCTAGGAAATACACTGGATGTTTTTTCTCTGCAGAAAGAGCTGGACACTGAATGGGTAGATAACTGGCAAATAGGGTTTAATACATACATTTAAGACTGTTTATTGGGGTTGCAGAAATAAGCACGCTAAATATACTCTTAACGAGGAAACTGCAGTGGGAGTCCTTGAGAGATGATTTGGGCAGGCATGTCAAGCATTCAATACCCAAAATTATAACTTTTTAAGTGCCCTGCAGCCCAATTATAACACGTTAAAAGCACTTTTAGAGCAAAGGGTTTTTTTCTTAGTTTAATCTGCTGAATGCCAGAGAGATGTCAATGTTACAATACACCAGTTTCTGCCACCAGTTGGAATAAGAAAGGTGTGAGTGCCCGCCAAGGAGCACAGTTCCTGAATATCTCATCACAAGTTGGGGAGTGACCAAATGAATGCAGTAGGTTTCGGTGATCAATAAGTACTAGCAAATTGGGCACGGAGTTGTCTGTGTGTAAGCACAGACATTGTTATAACTGATTGTGTTATTTTAGTTAACCCCTTAAGGACTAGGGTTTGCTTTGTTTTTATACATGCGAGGAAGAGAGACATTTTACTGCACATGAGACAGTGACGTGTACTGGCTCACAAAAGGTCGACAATCTTGAAGCAGTCTGTTTCAGCCTCCCAGCATGATCACAGCAAGTCTTCATGAGAGCTGTGTTCAGTTAACTCATTATATGCCATGTCCTTAAAGGATCTAAAGTTGTGACTGTCCTGGTACGTTCAGTTGTTAATGTAGTTGGGGAAATGGAGGAGCGCATAAGAGAAGAGGGCAAGGCGTGTGTGTCAGAGTGGAGACAGCATGTTGGGTAATGCAGTGTTGTGATTTTGAACGTTTGATTATAGTGTTGGACATAAGGAAGTAGTTTGAAATGTGTCAGCACAGACATTGTGAGCGTAGGGGGCACAGGCAGGAGGCATGGCAAACATTAGTGCGAAGAGGAGGAGAGGTGTCCATTTAGTGAGAATGGCAAGTGTCATGTGATGGAGAGGCAATGAGGTGAAGGGGAATGAGAGTCGAACAGCTGAATGGAGACACGAGGGGCGAAGGGGAGTGCGAGTCAAACGTGATCGGAGACAGAATGAAGCAAAGGGGGGTGTGTAATATGATGGAGGATGAATTCCTTGCAGAGATTTTGACAAGAGTGGGCTGCTCACACCCCATGCTATACAAATGGGACAGGTAGCATAGAGGAGCTTTACATAACTGCTCGTTACTGACACCCCCCCGGGTGTGTTTGTCTCGAGGATGACAAATTAAGTTGCAAAAAGGAAACAGGAGAAGAAACGGCAGAAGCGGGGGTCGAGGGGTGAGCCTAGGGCTGAATCTTCTTGATAGAATACCAAAGACACCTCAGTGAGTTATAATCACAAACAGTTGCTGCCAGTCACCTGCATGGAAAACAGCAGAAAGGCCTGTTGGGAATTTTAAGCTGTCCCAACACAGCTTCAACTCCAGATGGGAATCAAACCTCAATAGAAACAGATGTAATGGGCTGCACTGTCTAAACATGCTCACCCAGTGGCTCGAGTAACATGCAGTAAGATCAAACAGAGGACGCCCAATAGTGCACTACAATTATGCAAATCAATATTTAAAATAGCACATTTACTCAACTGCAGTTGTCAGGGCTGACAGAAAAGCATTTGGAGAAAACAGATTGGTCTCTGCTTGGATGCAGTGGTTTTTCCACCTGTGTTGTTTTGAAAAGGAAATCCAGAAGTATTGAGGTAGGAAATATCCTGGACGGCTCACTCTTATTCTCAAAAGTTTTATTTAAACAATAAAATACCAAGTATAAAATAATTTGCAACAAGGACCACAAAACGTATCTAATGTGTTTTGCAGTGTATATACGACCACTTCAAAGTATGGGCCTAGAGGTGGAAGAACCACTGCATCTGAGCGGAGATGGATCTTTTTTCTCCGAATGTTTGCCTGTCAACCCTGACATCTGCACTTGGGAGTATATGTGCCATTATATTTATTGATTCACATAACTGTACTGCATGACTAGGCGACCTTTTATTTTTTTTCTTTCTGCATAAATTAACTTGCATGATGCTTCCTCTTCTATATATAGATTTGAAGATTCACCTTTTCTGAGTGCTTGAACTGTCTCCAGAATTCATTATACAGCTGGCGTGTCACTCTTTCAGGGTGACATGTCACAGTCTTCATATAAACCTTTAGGCTCCTCTCCAGCAGCTGATTCACTTCACCATAATCATAATCATCGTACCTATGGAAAGAAATGTAAGAAAACCAATAGAGTAAAGAAATGTAAAAGTCCCCTGTTTATCAATATCTTGAACCCCTCCAGACAAACTTCCACTTACCGAATGCCATAGATGCACTGGATATAGTTCCAGATAGCCCTACGTAGTTTCAAAGTGTCCACACCGTGGTGAGTGGCAATTGTGTGGTATGTCAGGT
Organism: Rhinophrynus dorsalis; assembly: GCA_037306005.1. Lineage (NCBI taxonomy): Eukaryota > Metazoa > Chordata > Amphibia > Anura > Rhinophrynidae > Rhinophrynus > Rhinophrynus dorsalis. The sequence continues at coordinate 275,417,475 of CM074719.1, forward strand.
TGAATGCAGCTTGAAATTTGTCTTCTATCAGTTGCCCCACCTCTGGGTACAGCCTATGGAGTAATGAGTAACCATGATCTTCCCATGTGTAATCCTAAAAGAAAGGAGAGTTATAAACAGATTTAAGATAATTCTTTCATGTGCATATTATAAGAAAGTGAAGATTAAAGTTAATATGGTTAATTTTATATTGTGTTTTTTTTTTTTATTTTTAACCACCTAAGAGGTAATCTTAAGTATTACAAAATGTATCTTTGGATGATTGTTTTGACCAATACATCTGACTCCTAACTACCCTTTAGGTGAAAAACACGAACTGAGTCCATTTGTATTACAAAGTAGCATACCAGGCTCAGTGCCCCAGCATAAGAGGATTTTACTTCAGTCCCTTTTAGTCTATGTGGACACAGGAACTATGGGGGGGGGGGGGGGGGGGTCAGTCATAAACAAGACTTATGGTAAAATGCAATTTAAAGTCTCGACATACACAATCAAATCACTAAGAGTTACTTTGATGGCATAGTATATGGCCTTATTGTTTGATTAGTTTGCCTGGCCTTGGTATTGCCTTTAATTATGGTTTACTCAAAGTAATCTATATACCTCACAGTGGAGAGGTTGGGCCTATAAAATGGACTGGTGGTGTACTTGTCCTTTTGGGTACTGGCTCACTTACCCACTATGGATGGTTCATACTGGTAAGCAGGCTAATCTAGGGAGATATTTTATTTTACATTTTAGGTGTTTTTAAAAAGTCTTCTTCCTCATTCTCAAATTTATTAGAAGAAAATATTTTAAATGCAAATGTTTTTCATGGTAACATGAATAGGTTAGGATTAGGACTCGCTCAAAGTTGGGTACCTTGGAGAGGTGAGCGAGCTTAAACATTTTGGCCAAACTATGCAACTAAAACCATAATTTTAGCACACTGGTATGATGCTTATCACAGGGTTCACAATCTTTATCTGTATGGAGCAGCTCAGGTTTGTTTCATCACCTGCACCGGAGGCAGGGCACACGAGAGGAAAAAAAAAAGAAAAAAGAAAAAAAAAAAAGGCATCGGAGATGGCAGACTGCCCCTGTTGCCTCCACTTTACCCCACTTCCCACATATAGCAAAGCCAACTTAAAGCAGAAGGAAGAAGAAAGGAGGAAATCCCCTGATCAGAACACAAGAGGACCCCCCTGCTCCGAAACTCAGAACACAGGTTTTTTTTTTGGCCGGGTGCGAGTCGTGTCCCACATGGACTATGAGAAAAGGATTCATCAGTAAGTACACTAAAAATCTCTTCTCTGTTGTCCAATGTGGAACACAGGAAGCATGGGTAAACACCAAAGCTATCCACCAAGATTCCTGGGAGGAAAAGAGGAGAACACATTTCACTGAAGACCAGATTCCACAAGACTAAGCTGGTACAACATGAACCTCAGGTATCAACAGACAAAACATGAACAGGAACAAACAGGGTTCTAATCTCTACAGAGAAAAAAAGGGGATTAGAAGGATCCTTAAACAGGCACCACAGCCTGAAAAACCCTCCGCTCAAAGCTGGTCACAGTCTGTACTGTTCAATCTAAGTGTGCAGAGTTGACCATATCGCCTCCTTACCATGATTCTTGTAGTCCCAAAAGGCACCCCCCAATCTGGGAGAATGCACAGGACTCAAAAAAGGAACAGGTTTCTTCCTGAAGACATAAGACTGGATGATGGTGGCCTTGATCCGGGAAGCGATAGCATTCTTAGAAGCAGCATTGTCCGCATAAAAATCAATTAAAAAAAATACAAAATGGTTGCATGCAACGAATGTAGTACTTCAAGCAACGTACCATATTTAACGGATTAAGGTCCTGCACTCATTGTCTACTGGAAGGACCCAGACAGAAAGGAGAAAATAGGATTTTATTGAACTATTAAATACTTCTCTTTGGACCATATGGCACACAGGAACTATGGTTTTGCGCTCACGCCTGCAGGAGGCAGGGCACTTAAAAAAAAGACAAGGTCTTTGGAGACTTCTTCCAGTTCAAGACCCCCCCCCCATCCAGATTCATGTGTGACAAGTGCCACAGAAAAAAAAAGACCCTAAGAGGGTAAGAAGAAAACAAAGTTCCTAAGACTAAGACTTTAGACACTAAGAGGACTCCTCTGCCCAGGGAAGGAACACAAGTATGGGGCTCAAACTACTGAACAAACTGAAAAGCAAACAAAAAGGAGAAAGTCCTCAGACAAGCAAAATTGCCTGATGGATCTTCCGTCCAAAGCTGGTCTCAATCGAGGACAAGACATTGACATGTAGTGTTTGGTATATGCGTGCATGGAGGACCATGTCACTGCCTTGCAGAGCTGTTCAGCTGAGGCCTGATTTTTGTAGGCCAAGAAAGCAAAAACATTAAACCCATGCATCTTCCTTGCAGAAAGGATCATTATTTCCCCAGAATAACTGTATAGTTATCTTGCTACGTCAACAGGAGAAAAAAAATCCCCTAAAGCAGGTGTCCTTTAAACACAGCATCTATTATATATATATTATGGTCCAAAGGTTTATAAGTTCACTTTCTAGAGTTTTTTGGGTGCTTTGCAATGCTCTGGAGTCCCTCGGCTCGCTATGAAGTGGGATACAGTGTAGGACAGGCATCCATACTGCTAGTGTACTGTTCTCTTCTGGATAGTTTTTATACATCACATTCGTGGAGGTGTTAATGTTATGTACATATCTTACTGTTTCACGTACAAGACCTGAGAATGCTTATTTCGTTCAAAGGTTTATATAGAACATCACCACAGTCCAATAATCTGTGATACCTGGCTCAGAACATAAATGTGGCACTTAAAGGGATAGTAATACTTCATTTTATCTTTATTTTATTTCTATTAAAAAAACATGAAGAACGATATAAGTCTTCTCTGAAACCTTTATGGTTTGAGAGATATTCACAAGCAAAGTTTCCCCCTCCCGCCCCTTTTACCTAGTGCAAGCCATCTCTTCTCAGATGTGGAACGCAGTCCATAGACCAGACAGATAACAGAAGGGGACACTCTTATTCCTATGAAAACAATGAATGCCCTGCCCCCTTTATAAGTTTTTCAGGTTTTTCCCTTATCTTAATTGAAGATTGTCCCTCTCTGCAGTCTAGCTGGGCAGCTCCCTTCTGATCTGGCTGAACAGTGTGACATCAGTAAAAGGGGCAGGAAGGGGAGACTGTCATTAAATTACTCTTGAACTACAACTCTGACAGAACTGAAAATAGGATTTTAGTCTTACCTGTTAAATCCTTTTCACTTAGTCCATACAGGTCACTGGTACAATGGGAGGCGATCCGCCCCTTTAAGTAGGCAGGAACATTCATTCAAATGTATGCAGGGGGTGGAGCCTCCCCTCCCTCTTAAAGGGATAGTAATGCTTCATTTTAACTTTATTTTATTTTGTAGGCATTAAAAAAACATGAAGAATGATATAAGTCTTATCTCTCAAACCTTTATGGTTTAAGAGATATTCACAAACAAAGTATCCCCCCCCTGTTCAACCATATCAGAAGGGAGATGCCCAGGTAGACTGCAGAGAGGGACAATCTTCAATTAAGATAATGGAAAAAGCTGATAAACTTGTCAAGGGGGGAAGGGCTTTCATTGTTTTCATACAAAGAAAATTGTCCCCTTCTGTTATCTGTACTGTCATACAACCAGACTCACATCTGAGAAGAGATGGCTTACACTAGGAAAAAGGGGCGGGGAGGGGAACTTTGCTTGTGAATATCTCATAAACCATAAAGCAGAGCTTTCCAAACTTCTCATGTTGGTGACACCCTTTTTAGACATGCATCATTTTGTGACACAGTAATTCAATTTTGCTAGCAAACCGGAGGTTAAACTAATAATCCCTTATAAGAGATACGGACACATACATAAACTGTAATAAGAAGATGTATGGGGACACAACATATCTCATGGAAACCTTTCATTCATACTGCGGAGGCATTAAGCATGTCGTGCGTTTTTTAAAGGGGCGACATGAGAATTTTCCGCTACATATAAGCGCAAGATTCTCATGTCGCATTATTAAATAGATGGCGCATAACTGATTTTAGAAGTACTGTCCGTCTTTCCTGTCTCATCGGCGCCACAAACAGAAGCAGCAGCCATGTGACAGGCAGCCTCAGACCACAGGGACGCTCCAGCCTGGCAGCCCAAAGAGAGGGCAGAGGTTTAGAGGAGGTGGCATCTCAAAAGATTTTAACAGCTCAAGCCCCAAAAGATTTGTAACAGCTGTAGCACCTCCGTGTGCTGCATACATATTATGTATGTAGCACACGGAGGCACTCCAGCTGTTTCACATCTTTTGTGGCGCTCCAGCTGTATGCAGCACACGGAGGCAATCTCCTGCTGTGTAAATGCGACTAGTAGTGTTTTATCTGCGCTCCCAATGTAGCTGTGCTTGGGTTGAATGACAATCTCGAGCTGTGTAAATGGCACCTTTGTCTGTGACACACCTACACACTGCAGCCGACACACCAACGTGTCGCGACACACAGTTTGGAAAGCACTGCCATAAAGGTTTGAGAGAGAAGACTTATATCATTCTTCATGTTTTCTTAATGCCTACAAAATAAAATAAAGTTAAAACGAAGTGTTACTATCCCTTTAAGCTGCCTTCAGCCAGAACAAGCCAGATTGATTTGAGACACTAAACTGACCAGAGGAAGAAGGAAAAGGAAGACTCCTGTGAGCATGCCCCAGAGGTCTCCCACTGAATGCCACAGGAGAGCCAAGCATGGTCCCTTGACAGGGTGGGAGACCAGTGACCTGTATGGACTAAGTGAAAAGGATTTAACAGGTAAGACTAAAATCCTATTTTCACTGTCGTCCAATACAGGTCACTGGTACAATGGGATGTACAAACATTGAGCTGTCCCAGGAGCGGGAAGTAAGGCAAGGACCAAGCGCAAGGCCCAAAGTCACCAGAACTGCTATGAACCAATCATAAAGCCCAATATCAGAAGTGTCAACGGACACCAACCAGGGGAAAAAAGAACCCCCGAACTAACACAGCACACTGAACTAGAGCCAACAGGGCTCAACAGCAAAGAAGCACTAAGAACCACAGAGTAGAAGGTCCTAAACAGGCAAAACTGCCTCCAGGACCTTCCTTCCAAAGCTGGCATCAGCCGAGGCCAATACATCAACACGATAGTGCTTCGAGAATGTGTGCACAGAGGACCAAGTGGCCGCTCTGCACAGTTGATCAGCAGACGCCTGATTCTTGTAGGCTCAAGAGGCCCCAATAGATCTGGTGGAATGAGCAGTAACCCTGAAAGGAACGTGCTTATTCCCCAACTTGTAGGCTTCACGAATGGTAGATTTTATCCAAGATGCAATAGTCACCTTGGATGCCGGTCTCCCTGCCCTAGGCCCCTCAGGAATGACGAACAGGGCGTTAGACTTCCTGATAGATAGATAGTGCGATGAACATAAAATTTGAGACAACACACAACATCCAACAAATGGAGATCTCTCTCCTTGTCAGAGGAAGGGTTAGGACAGAAAGAGGGCACCACAATCTCCTGATTGATGTGAAACTCAGAAACAACCTTGGGTAAAAACTCCTTGGAAGTGCGGAGCACAGCCTTATCCTTGTGAAACACGAAGTAAGGAGGTTTACAAGACAGAGCTTGTAACTCTGCTACCCGGCGAACTGAGACAATAGCCAAGAGAAAGGCCATTTTCCAGGTCAAGAGACGTAAAGGAATAGAAGCCAAGGATTCAAACGGGGGTCTCTGGAGAACCCCCAGCACCAAATTGAGGTCCCACTGGGGAGTAGGACTCTTGAAGGCAGGCCGAACATGAGCCACACCTTGGAAGAAAACTTTAACATCAGGAAGAATAGCAATGCGTTCCTGGAAAAATACAGACAGAGCAGAAGTCTGAACTTTGAGAGAACTCAGGCTGAGTCCCTTCTCAACCCCATCCTGCAAAAAAGCCAGGACCGTTGGAAGATGGAAATCAAGTGATAGATCCTTATCAGCACACCATGCCACAAAGGTTGACCATATGCGATGATGGATCTTGGAAGACACGGGCTTGCGAGCTCTAAGCATCGTGGACACCACTGAAGAGGAAAACCCCTTTCTTCTTTAAAATTGAGGATTCAACCTCCAAGCCGTCAAATGGAGATGTTGAACATCCTCCTTCCACAGATATCCTTGAAGAAGTAGATCTGGACGGGCAGGAAGCGGAAAAGGATCCGCCACTGACATGACTAGCAGTTCCGGATACCAGGACTGACGACGCCAATTCGGAGCGATTAGGATGACAGGACAACGCTCCATCTTCAGCTTCTGGATGACTCTGATCAACAGAGGGAAAGGAGGGAAGATGTACACCAGAGGGAACTCCCAAGGGATTGACAAAGCATCCACTGCTAGAGCAAGAGGGTCCCCTCCACCGAGAGCAAAACACTGGCACCTTCCTGTTGTGTCTGGTAGCCATCAGATCCACTACAGGTACCCCCCACATCTGAGTTAGAAGGTGAAACACCTCTGGATGAAGAGCCCACTCTCCGCTGTCGACTGTGTGTTGACTGAGAAAGTCTGCCATGACGTTGTCTACGCCTGGAATGTGTACCGCTGAGATGACGGGCACATGAGCTTCTGCCCAAGATAAGATGGCCTTGACCTCTAACCAAGCTGTGAGACTTTTTGTGCCGCCTTGTCTGTTGATGTAGGCCACTGCGGTGGCGTTGTCGGACTCCACTCTGACTGGACAACCTTCCAGCTGAGATTCCCAGTGCCTCAAGGCAAGAAAGATGGCACGAAGTTCCAGAACATTGATGGAGAGGAGAGATTCTTCCAGTCCCCATTTCCCCTGAGCACTGAAACGACCCAACACTGCCCGCCATCCCCGGAGGCTGGCATCTGTCGTGACTGTGGTCCAATAGGGGACCCGAAAGGACCTCCCTTTCAGGAGATGAGACAGGTCCAACCACCATTCCAAGCTCAACTCGACATGAGGAGGCAGAGAGACTGACAGATGCTGATGATCTGGATGATTCTTGCACGTCTGAATCACGAACCTCTGAAGTTCCCTGGTGTGTGCCATAGCAAATGGCACTGCCTCTATTGTGGAAATGAATTTCCCCACCAGAGAAGTCAGCTTCTGTACTGGAACCCTTTTGAGCTCCAGGATCTTGGCTACACGGAGAGCAATCTGATGAGCCACTTCCTCCGGTAAAAACACCATGCACCACTGAGTGTCGAACAGGAGACCCAAGAAGAGGATCTGTTGGGATGGGACCAAGTCTGACTTGTCCAGATTCACAATCCAGCCGTGGCGATTGAGTGTCTGTATGCACAACTGCATCTGCTGGTGGAGAATCTCCGCAGATGAAGCTTTCAGGAGCAGATCGTCCATGTAGGGAGTCACCCTGACACCATCTCGATGAAGCACAGCTATCAAAGCTCCCAATACCCTCTGAAAAACCTGAGGAGCTGAAGTCAGTCCAAAGGGAAGAGCTGAAAACTGAAAGTGGCCTTTGTGACAGGCAAACCTGAGATACCGTCTGCTCTCTGGATGAATAGGGATGTGAAGATATGCATCCTGAAGGTCCAGGGAGGCAAGGAACTCCCCAGGAGACATTGCGGCTACCACAGAACGCAGGGATTCTTGACGATAGTGGGAACTCACAACAAAGGAATTGAGATCCTTGAGGTCCAAAATAGGACGAGCACCTCCGTCCTTTTTGGTCACAAAGAACAGGTTGGAATAGAATCCTGAACCTGTGTCCTCTGATGGAACCAATTCCAGGACCTCTTTGTCCAAAAGATCCTGAATAGCGTCGTCGAACAGACATCTTTTTGTAGGCTCTTGAGAAGGACGAGTAAAATGGAACCGAAAAGGAGGAAGGGAAAAGAAAGGGATCCTGTATCCCTCTGATACCACCTGAACAACCCAAGGGTCCGCCACTGACTCCTCCCAAATCCGGCGAAAAATGTGGAGACGTCCACCTACAGCCGGATGCGGACCCGGGTTCGGTGAGTCATGCCGAAGCAGTCTTGGAGGTCTTGGCCTTGGGGGCAACTTTGGGCTTCCAGGACTGTTTGGGCTTGGAGGAGGAGCGCGCAGAGGACGGACCCGCCTGGGGCGCAGATCGTGTCTCAGTTTGGAAGGAACGAAAGGACCGATTGCGTTTGGCTGGAAACTTCTTTTTGAAGACTGATGGTAAAAGAGTACTTTTACCACCAGTAGCCTCACTAATCATCTCCTTAAGTTCAGATCCAAACAGTGAGGTCCCTTGGAAGGGTAATGAAAGCAAGGCTTTCTTAGAAGCGGTGTCAGCAGACCAAATTTTCAGCCAAAGAGCACGTCTAGCCACCACAGAGGAAGTGGAGGCCCTCGCCATCACGCGCACAGCATCAAAAGCAGCGTCAGAAACATCATTTTGAGCTTCTGATATATTAGGAAGAAGCTGTAGCTGCTCAGAGACTGGCGCATCCTGGCAAACCGCCTCAGTAAGCTGTCCAGTCCAGGCCGCAATAGCCCGGTTAACTCACGCCACTTCAAAGGTTGGACGCATGGCAGTGCCAATAGAGGCAAAAATAGACTTAAGACAAGTTTCTAACTTTTTGTCCGTCCAATCCTGCAGGGCAGAAGCATCAGATACAGCTAAGGCAGTAGATTTAGATAACCTAGAAACAGGAGCATCCACTTTAGGAGGATGAACCCATTTTGCCAGTTCAGCCTCAGGAAAAGGGTAAAGTTTAGCAAACTTTTTGGACACAGAGGATTTGTCAGGATTCTTCCACGCATCAGAGACTAAACGAGCAAGAGTAGGGTTAGTAGGAAAACATATAACAGTTTTAGACGGTTTTTGAAAAACGTCACTTGGATCATGAGTAGATTCCTGAGTCAGAGGAAGGTTGAGCGTGGTTAGCACAGCTCTGATCAAACCCTCAGCAGAGATTTCAGGGTCACATTCATAAGGGTCACCAACAGACCTGGTAGATTCAATAACAGTGCCTTCCTCAGCATCAGAATCCTGTAAAAGTTCTTCCTCAGAAGAATCAGACATATCAGGAGCCCCCTGTGGCTTGGGCAGGGAGGTCCTGACTGTGGAGGGGGTCTGCCAAACCTGAAGAGCCCCCTGAACCTGAGAGGGAAAGAGTTGAAGAGTGGATCTGAGATCCCTAGTGGCAGCCTTGAACTCTTTCACCCAAATTGGCTCAATAGCTTGGCTGGAAAGCCCAGGGTTGCTGTCATGACTTTCTGCACATTTTGGGCATAAATGACCAGAAAATTCTCTAGGCAGCCCAGAGTGACAAAAGGAGCAAAACGCAATGGGGGAAACTGACACCCCAGCCTCCTTAGTCTTGGGTCTAGCCCCTGACTCCAGTGGAGTAGACATGCTCACAGCGTCATATATACTCCACTGACAAGAATCACCCAATTGAAGTGTGAAAGATTAAAATTTCACCCCATTGAAGTGTGAAAGATTAAAATTTCACCCCAGAAATGTCTAAAATTAAACTTATCTGGCAAGCGAAGGGTTAATCTGCGGAGAGAGAGAAGGCTTGGTCCCCGTGTAGTATACTCGCTGAGAATAACTCACAAAATGGCTGCCACGACGGTAGCCAATCAGAAAACTAACGCAAAACCAGCGCTCATGGGAAACGAAGTTTTTCTCAGAAGTACCCCAAAACAGTGCCTGAAGCCCCCCCAGACCCCCAACACACCGAATCATGCAACCGGATGATAGAGCAAGGGAAGACCAACAAAATGAGCCCACTCTGAAGTCGCTGTGACAAGCGGTTCCAGAGATACGTCCCACACTGTGTAAACCCATAGAGAGTAAAGGAGCAATGGCGTCTATGCGGGAAAAGTGCGCTTAAAGGCACGGAACATTAACTTGTAATAAATTTACCCTGAGAGAAAAAAGTTACCAAACATACACCAAACACATGTAAAACATGATAAAACAATATCCCAAAGAGAGAAATAGCAGGGAAATGGATAAAACCCCCATAAACTGCTCCAAAACCCAGGGAATACACACAGACATTGCATAAATACAGGCAATAGTAAGAAAAACACCATATGAGTGCTGGAGTGCATAATGAGAACTCCCAAATACATGCCCAAAGAAGGGACACTGTGGGACAAGTGGACCTTCAGCACTCAAAGGGTGGCTCACCTTTCTGCAGGACTTCTGTCTTCAGGTAACCATGTTAAAAGGGAATTAACCAGAGGAAAATTCCCCAGCAGGGAAGCTACTTGACTCAAGTTGTTCCCTCTTCAGGGCATAAGGTCCACCAGAAAATCCCTGGAAGCTGCACTAGCCACTTTGGTGAGGGCAATTGTCAGCCATGGTCACCCACCTAATGGTGGTATTCCATATTTGAAGAAAAACAATAAAAAACTAAAGTTGAATGAGAGATGTTCTCCACCTGGTGTGCACAGCACGCAGGAACAAATCAATCTGGCTTGTTCTGGCTGAAGGCAGCTTAAGAGGGAGGGGTGGCTCCACCCCCTGCATACATTTGAATGAATGTTCCTGCCTACTTAAAGGGGCGGATCGCCTCCCATTGTACCAGTGACCTGTTTTGGACGACAGTGAAATACTCTCCAAAGTCCAAATACTATGATGATTAATTAGAGCTGCTTTTATTATGAAACATTACTATCCCTTTAATCCATATCTTAAATAATCAAAAGATACATGTAGTGTCTATATATCAATTGCTCCCTTTTTTTTTTTTTTTTTTAAATCAATTTTATAATTGTGCATTGTAATTGTACCAGAGTTAACCGGGGCACCCCTAGAGGTCAAGATATTATGGGATATCCTAATTGATGAACAGTCTAACAAGCTATGAAAAACATAAAACACATCGGAAATCCAGAAAGATTAACAGTCTGATCCAAGGGGGTGCCACACAGCCCAAATGTACTTTAGATCAAATAGTATGTCCAAGTACCGAGATGAAACCACAGTCACTGCCCGTTGAGTCAATGGAATCCTAAATGAACGATAATACATCCCATCATTTTTTCTACTTGATACAGACTTTTAGATGTATGCATTCACAGAGTTTATAGAAGAACCAGTTATAAGTGATGAAAGATCTATTGCAAAATGTACATGGTGTCAAAACCCTTAGAGGAGATAAATGGAAACCATATATGAAGTCACACATTTAACAGAATGGAGGACGAGGAAAGCAAACTCTAGCTTCTGGATTATAGATATGTCCTAGTACCAACCCATTTCCAATATGACAGAATCCTCAGAGGTAATTATGCAAGGTCTGGTACTCCCTACCAGAGCTTGTCACATAGTCAATGCTGGTGCTCTGCTGGGCTGCTCAAGGAAACAATAATAGGTCTCATGACCCTTACATACACAGAGTGAATGCAACTAATCCAACTCCTAAGGACCTTGGATAAAAAGAGATTCATACCTCATTATTGATGAAGTCTGCTGTAATGTCCTCATGGGTGGCATATATAGACATCCTGGTATTCACACATTTTATAGAAGTCAAGGGATTCTAGCCACCTCCATCATTTTGATGGATTAAAATGGCATTCCCAATGGTAAATCCTGGTTTAGGTGTTCTCCCTCCATCTGTCCTCTTGAAGAGATGGGATTCCAACCACCCCCACTAATCAGGTGGATTAAAATGGTATTCCCTGCAACCAAATACAGACTTGAAATAGGACCAGGTATGATGAAGATAAGATCTGCCGCCTCCACTGGTGAGTGGATTAGAGCAGTTAGCTCAGATGATAAAAGGAAACAAGAAAACCATATAATGCTTACTTAAACTATTAGGTTTTAATGTGTTCAACTTCCTAATCCAGCGAACTTTACGTTTTAGCAAGTTTTCCCCTGTCGCCTCCTCTGTTTATAGCTTGGTTGTTGATCGATAATCATACATTGCATGGATGTGACCATATGTTTTAATTGGGTGAAATGTCAAGCCAATGGTTTGTCTGAGGTACTTGTTTGGAGTGCATCACGGATGGATTTCCGATGGTTGGCCGTTACTGTCTTACCAATATATAGTAAAGAAAATGGGCATTTGATAAAAGAGATGAAAGTAAGGGTGCAAGATAATCTATGGCTATGTCTTTACCTGAACAGGGATCTTTAAATGAAGTGCCTGTAAGAAGAATCTTGCAGGTGGTGGATTTCAGACATCTGTACCAGTCAACTTTGTCCTGTTCTGGGAAAGCCAGCATTGTTTATTTGTAGTATAACCATGCTTAGGGTCTGTTATGACGAGCATGTCTCTAAGATTTGGTCCTCTGCTGTAGGCTATCAATGGAGGTAATGAAAAACAGGAGCGGTCTCTCTAATAAGTGTCAATGTCATTTTATAGGGGTGGAGTGAATCCTATTGGAATCAGAGGAAAAGATCAGTTTGACTAGCATTTGCCCCAGTGGTTTGTGGCAAAAGCTCTTCCTGTATTTTACTTTGTGCTCTTTCGACATGTTGCTTGAGTTCATGCACACAGTGTCCCCTCTGGAGTAGTCTTATGGTAAATTCCTCTACAAGTTGTAGACCTCTTTCTCTGTTATTTCTGAGTATCTGAATCATTTGTGAATACAGTACCGATTTCACAGTGTGTTTAGGATGACAGCTCGACCTGTGTAAAATGGTATTTGTCAGTGCTTTTTCTATAATTGGTGGTATACAGTTGTCCATCCTTTTTGATAACAGTAATGCTCAGATAGTAAAGGACTCTTTGCTGTACGCCAAGGTAAACGTGATCAGTGTGTCTAGACCATTCAGCTCAACAGCCTGGCTTAATGCATCTTCATCGACATTCCAGATAAGGAACAAATAGTCAATATAACGATAGTAAAGGATACTTTTCATTGTATTTTAATTTATGTACTACCAATAAATGGAGGCTGTAAAATCATAAAGGCCCAGGTAGTATGTGTGCTCTCTATATATTTAACTCACGAGAGTTCCAGAAATTCTTCTAAAGAGGTGGAGAAGAATACTGGATGTTGGAGGATGAAAGATTAAAGAAAGGAGTAAAGAGTATTGATGTGCATTATTACTCATGCTGGTGTAGCCTCACATTCCAGTAATTACCCATCTCGAAGGGCAGGACATCCAGCTGGGATACATAAGGGATTATCTGCCCAAAAGATTGCTCTTAGAGGCACGTTTGCGCTGTCTCTATTTTCTATACAGTGGTGTAACTTTGGAGGTGTCACAGGACCAAGTGACAGAGAGATAGCTGTATGAGCTCTAGTGCACAGAGAAATCCAAGAGTTAAAATAAGAACAAGACGGACTGTAAACGGAATACACTTGGGACTCATTAAGTATCTCGTTTTTAATTTTAAATTCTGTATTATGAAGTGGTTTAGCGCATCCTTGGATGCTGAGTATCCTGAGGACCTAAAGGACTCGATATACTCAGCAATTACAATAGTTCTGTAACACACAAGGTGTGACTGCCAACTAGGTATGATGTTAGTTTCCATAAATTCAGCAATATAAAGATTGGAAAATGATGATGCGATGTTGGAGCCCATCTATGTTCCAGATAATAGAATTTTTCAAACGTAAAAAAGTTATAGCAAAGGCAGAAGCCAAGAAGTGTCACAAAAATTTCTGTCGGAGGTCTCTTTGAGGTGGGTGTTTGAATAAGAGCTTGTCTGACTGCGTCCATCCCTTGAAATGTTGGAATCACTGTATAAAGAGACATGACGTCTAATGTCACTAATAATGCTCCAGAGGGAATAGAATCCAGAGTTAAGTTTCAATAAAAAGTCCATAGTGTCCCTGATTATGATTTAGTGATCTGGACTAATGGTTGGATGTAATGATCCACTATGGGTTTGCCGGGATCCTTATGCACCTTTGGAATGGTGTATAGGATGATTTGTAGTGAGGAAACCTAATGTGTATCTATCCAACCCTCCACATGGGGGGGGGGGGGGGGGGAAGAGAGAGAGAGAGAGAGAGAGAGAGAGAGAGAGAGAGAGAGAGAGAGAGAGAGAGAGAGTGTGTGTGTGTGTGTGTGTGTGTGTGTGTGTGTGTGTGTGTGTGTTGTCCCAGTATTTCTCCTCAGTAATAAGAATAATCCATAAGAACAATTGCCCCACCCATGTCAGCTGGTTGTATGACAATATTGGGGTTATTGGCCAGGGTTTTGATGGCTTATCTTTCATTTTTACTGATGCTAGGAAAAGTCTTGGACAGGGTGGGTTTGATTTACATCAAGTTGATTTAAATCAAAATTTAAATCATGATTTTTATTAAATGTAAAAACTCATTCTTGCTGGTAGTTAAAACCATCAATATTTGCAACCAGGCGAATAAGTCATATTTAGAATATTTAGATTAGTAAAACAGCAATATCAGAACTGATTTTAGTTTAATAGATCACTCATATATGGAACATATAATAAAAATATAACAAAATATAATTGCATGACTATACAGCCTCAGGTACATAACTAAGCTCTATTTCATGCTGAATAACCTTTAAACTATAATGTATCTTAAAGAGAAAACTATCTTTAGATACATTTTTCCTGCAAAAGCATTTCATTAAAATAAATTTGATTTAAATAAAAAAAAAATAAAAATCTGTATTTAAAAACAAAACAAAAAAAAAAAAAAGATTTTTATCCACCCTGGTCTTGGTGGTGGCATGTTTGCCAAACAGATATTCTTCCGCTATAACTTGATGAAAGCTGGTAATAGATATATTAGTATTGGATGGTTCAAAGGAACCCATCTTAAAACAGGGTGTGGGGGCTAGGTGTGTTCTTAAAATAAATCCTTGAGTTTCATAATTCTTTCAAACTTATGTAAATCAAAAGCGAATTCTAAATCTTTGTAGCTGGCAGTTGGGGACAAAGGGATAAACCTTTAGACAGAATTTGTTTTTCACAAGTTGTTAAAACATGAGAAGGCAGATTGCAAATTATTTCTTCCCCCTGGACGTGTTTTTTTTTAATTTATAGGTGTTATATTTGCAGTATCTCCTGCCCCCTCTCCTTTTATGGGTCCTCCCCTGCCCTATGCTGATTGGTGTCTGGTAGTAACCCCTTTCCCAAAGATACCAGTTTTTCTTTAACTCTGATGCAAAGGGGCTGAAATGTGGGCTCCAATAAGGGGTGCTCGCCTCCTAATACTTCCTGGACTACTGGAATTCTCCACTTCCCTTGTGCAAGAGTGTTGACATTATCAGAGTGCACTTCATCTTCCAGATGACTACCTGTTGGTAAACTGAATTCACAACTAGATAAGCCTTACACCTGTTGTGCTCAAATTCAGCTCCCCTCTTTGAGGATGTCAGGAAGAAGTCCTTTAAAAGGAATTTTTATTGGGGGGGGGGGGGTAAGGAACGTCTAGGTCTGGGGGCTTTGCAATGTGTTACCCATTTCCTATACCCCTTAAAGGGTTGAAAAGGCAGGAAAAATACCTGGAGATACATGTAGTTAACTACACACCTTTTAGTCTAATGAAATGATTCTATTCAAACTGCCTACAACCTGCGATTTTTGCTTTGGAAACTGGTAAATAGTTTAAGATTTTTGGTTTCGTAGGGAATCTGACATCATTGCACTGACTTAGTCTGATAAAGCATGCATAATTATTCATGTCTAGAAAATTGCCTCCCTGAACCTTTATTCCTCCACAGCCCAGAGGGTTGGAATTAATTAACCAGAATGAATAACCATGCAGATCCTTTCAAGATGGAAGCTCTGAGGGGTAAGACCTTGTAAGGTGTTACGTCTGTCTTAAACCTTTGAGTGTCAGAGGGATATGCTAAACATTGCTTTGCAATGTGTTACATATCCCACTGGCACTCAAAGGGTTAAAGCAATGTTTCATTTGCAGCTTACTCTTACAACAAAGTAGTTCTTACATGGGCACGGAATGTGGGAGGAGCCTGCTCACCCCGACGGGTGAAATCAATGTACCCGAAATCTGGATCCTCTACGAAGCAGAGAATACCAGGGAAGTGAACAGACTGAACTGCACCTAAAAAAAAAAAGTGAAAAACAATAAGCAATCACTATAAAACTACACCATTCTAGAGGTACACAGTGAACAAAAAGCATTGTACGTATGTAGACAAAGAAATGGAATGAACATGCTCACCATTGGAAGTAACCATCACACACTCTCTCTTTTCCCTCTCGAACCTGGTCTCCATTTCCTCCTTACTGGTTTCTTCGCCTTCCTCATCCAGTTTCTTTATCTGAGCTAGTACACGTTCTGCCTCTTGTACCATGCTGCTCCCCTGTGAGTGCATAAAAGTAAATATATTCCTCTTGCATAGGATTTCCAACCATTACGCTGAACACCTCTGGTACTCAAAGGGGTTGATGTCCCTTTATTAACATTGCATTCGTTTTTTTAACATTTCACACACATGCTGTGATGCAGCAAATGGGACAGGGTGGCCCCTCCTCTTTGCCGTGATGCAGCTAATGGGACAGGGCGCCCCTCCCCTTTGCCGCATCTCTAGTCCTTGCAGAAATTTTTGCCACTCATACCAAAACCACACACCCCTGTATCTCCACAATTGACTATATGTCAGTACATGTGGGCTCTCCAAAACTAATGGTACAAAAGAAGGGTATATTTTCCTAGGTGCTGCTTCTAGCAAAATGCATATATATATCAAAGACATTGGAAAAATATTCCAGCAGATGAAGCACACACTGGGACTTTAAAAATCAGTGAAAAAAAAAAAAAAAAGTGTTTGTCAATGTTTTGGCCCTATGGAGGGCCTCTCTCAGGACAGGTATATCCAGATCTCCTCCATACTACCTGTCCTGGAGATACATGCGGGCGTGATTTTGACAGGAGTTTGCCCGCCCTCAACATCCACCTTAAGGAAAAAAACAAAAAAAAAAAAAAAAAAACATGGTCAACTTACACCAGCAGCACTCCTCACATATACTCCAGTCCCCCAGACTTCCCCCATTTCCACTGTTTCTGCTTCCTCCCCACTGCCTTTAGAGGTTCATCTATGAGATAGTTAACCCTTTGAGTACACCAAAGGATTAAATGTTACATACATGGACTGCCTTATTACTGGGAAGGGCTCCCCAGAAACACTACAGCAGCCATTAAGTGTCCCATTACTCATGTCGCTCAGCTGCTACTGTGCGTACGCCACAAATTGGCTCCACTACCATCACAAACATGCAGGCTGCTTCTTAGCACTTCGCTCACCCTCTGACTTACAAGGGGCATGATGATGGATGCTCTGCACCCAAAGGCATAAATCAACTCCACTTCACCGATGGGAGAAAGACTTTTAACCAAAGTCTGGCGTCCTTAGCATTAAGGATGGGCAATCCATGTCCTTGCAGCTGTTGTGGGTTATAACTTCCATCAGCCCCAGCCAACCAACGACTTCCCAGCACTGAGTGCAATGCTCCCTATTCCCTGAAGACTTACTGTGGCCACCTAAATGTGCCTTCCTGCAGTATATACTGGGGTTTGATGGTCTGACAGCTCTGGAGGGCTAAAGGGGAAAGCATGCCACTACAGCATGGGCAGTGAGTGGTAGTAGAGTTACAAAGACAGGGCCAGGTGCAATACAATCTGGAAGGCCTAACTGCAGGTTGACACCAGACAGCCCTGAAAACAATAATAGAGAAGGCCATATATATATACAGGGGAGAAGAATCAAGGCCTCCACAGGGGACAAATACACAATCTTGACGTGGATATAAATGCTACTTTTGAACAGTTAACTTCTTCAGTTACACACATGAATGGAGGCTCAAAATAGGGACACCTTACATTCCCCTCTTTGTTGCCTCCTACTGCCCCTCCCCCATCTCACATGGCCAAAAAGGGACACTTGTGTTTTATGCGGTGTTGTGGGGATGCGAATGTTGTTCATTAAACTTTTGCTTAATTTAAATTGCTTGATTAACATTTGCGCTGTAGACGTGCAGTCCTTAATATTTAAGCCTATAACTATTAGTGTATTTGAAGCTTATGGGACAGGTGTACATGAATACATGCAAATGCATGTTTTTCTCTACTCACCTCATTAATAAGGAAGTCAGGGGAGGGAGACCGTGGGATGCCTTCTTGCCCTTCCGGTGGGTAAATCCCACAGCCAAGGATGAAAGAGGAAAGAGCATGAAAGTGAGTCAGCAGGACAAGGGCGTGGATTAGTTCAGCCAGTGACCAGAAGTGGCCTCCTCGGGAACTCAAGAGAGACTGCGGAAAAAAATGTTAGGAAACTGACAAAGTGCGTATGGTGGGAAAATTATCAATATGGATGCTTAATGATGGCGCCCGTCCCCTGCGAAGGGGCAAGGACCCGGCGCCCGTCCCCTGCAAAGGGGCAAGGACCCGGCGCCCGTCCCCTGCAAAGGGGCAAGGACCCGGCGCCCGTCCCCTGCAAAGGGGCAAGGACCCGGCGCCCGTCCCCTGCAAAGGGGCAAGGACCCGGCGCCCGTCCCCTGCAAAGGGGCAAGGACCCGGCGCCCGTCCCCTGCAAAGGGGCAAGGACCCGGCGCCCGTCCCCTGCAAAGGGGCAAGGACCCGGCGCCCGTCCCCTGCAAAGGGGCAAGGACCCGGCGCCCGTCCCCTGCAAAGGGGCAAGGACCCGGCGCCCGTCCCCTGCAAAGGGGCAAGGACCCGGCGCCCGTCCCCTGCAAAGGGGCAAGGACCCGGCGCCCGTCCCCTGCAAAGGGGCAAGGACCCGGCGCCCGTCCCCTGCAAAGGGGCAAGGACCCGGCGCCCGTCCCCTGCAAAGGGGCAAGGACCCGGCGCCCGTCCCCTGCGAAGGGGCAAGGACCCGGCGCCCGTCCCCTGCGAAGGGGCAAGGACCCGGCGCCCGTCCCCTGCGAAGGGGCAAGGACCCGGCGCCCGTCCCCTGCGAAGGGGCAAGGACCCGGCGCCCGTCCCCTGCGAAGGGGTAAGGACCCGGCGCCCGTCCCCTGCGAAGGGGTAAGGACCCGGCGCCCGTCCCCTGCGAAGGGGTAAGGACCCGGCGCCCGTCCCCTGCGAAGGGGTAAGGACCCGGCGCCCGTCCCCTGCGAAGGGGAGATGGGACCAAATGTCATACATGGCAAAAAGGTATCCACTACTTTTTGAAAATCTCAGTGTCTGCCAATACAGGCTCAAATCAAAGAATTTCACTAGTGATGACTGTTTTCATATTCCCCATCCTAGCACAAGCTAAACCGTGAAATACACTACATCAATTGAATTATAGTAGCCATAGAGAGCTGTCAACACTGCTTGATAAATTGTCCCAGAGAATCTGTATGGCAGGGACATTCAATCTAAGGCCCTTGAGCCATTTGCTTGACCAGTCTGGCACCACATGAAAAAGAGGATTTTAGTCTTACCTGTTAAAATCCTTTTCTCTTAGTCCATATGACATACAGGTACCATGGGGAGGCGACAGCTTCTCCCAGTTGGCTGGAACATTTCTAGAAAAAAGTTGTGGGTGGAGCCCCCTCCTTATCAGGCTATCCCTTAGCCCCACCTTCCAGTTTGACTTGAGTCAAGCTCACTAAACTGGATAGCAAGAAAGAGGAAAGGTAAGCTCCTGTGAGCAACAGACTCAAGAGGACTCCCACGTCCAGCTAAGTGAGACCAATTGAGGTCCCTTTCACTGGGTGGGAGACCTGTATGTCATATGGACTAAGAGAAAAGTATTTAACAGGTAAGACTAAAATCCTCTTTTCTCTGTTGTCCAGTATGACATACAGGTACCATGGGGATATACAAACATTAAGCTCCCAGGTGGGAAGAAAAATGAAAGGACCAAGCTCCAGTCCCCATGATAGCAGAGTTCCCTATGATTTATCATGACTAGGAACAGCCTAAAAATAAACCAAGTGTCAACAGACACGGAACAATAGCACATCACACAAGAACAAGAGCCAACCGGGCTTACACAGTTAAAGAACAGAAGGGCACAGGAATGAGTAGGACCCTAGACAGGGCTAAATTGCCTGAAGGACCCTCCTGCTAAAACTGGCTTCAGCTGAAGCCAGAACATCAATATGTTAGTTTTTGGCAAAGGTGTGCACGGAGGACCAAGTCACAGCCTTGCACAGCTGTTCAGCAGATGCCTGAGTTTTGTAGGCCCTGACAGACCTGGTGGAGTATGCTGTTACAAGAAAGGAAAAATATTTCTTCCTGAGTTCGTAAGCCTTACAAATGGTAGATTTAATCCAGGACGCAATAGCGACCTTTGACGCAGCCATACCTGCCTTAGGACCCTCAGGGATGACAAACAAGGCATCAGTCTTGAGGAAAGACTCAGTGCATTGTATGTAGAACTTAAGACAGAGCACACTTCCCAATAAGTGGAGATCCCTCTCCTTGTAAGATTTGGGGTAAGGACAAAACTTCATTTTGTCCTGATCCAAAATCTCCTGATTTATGTGAACACCACAAGAATCTGATTGATGTGAAACTCAGAGATCACTTTAGGAAGGGATTCATGGGAGGTACGAACAGCCTTATCCTTGTGAAACACCAGGAAGAGTGGTATTCCAGAACAAGGCCTGCAACTCAGCGACTCTGGGGACAGAGACCACTGTCAGAAGAAAAACCATCTTCCACGTGAAGACGCAGAGGAATGTTATCCAAAGACAAAGGAGGCTGCTGAAAGACTCGCTGAAAAAGACAGAGCTGAAGTCTGAACCTTCAAAGAGCTAAGACTGAACCCCTTTTTTGTTCACGCCATCCTGTAAAAAAAGACAAGACAACCAGATCATCAAATTCCTGTGAGGACAGATCCCTGCCCACACATCAAGACTGGAAAATGGACCAAACATGATGGTATGCACTGGAAGAAACAGGCTTCCTAGTCTGGATCATAGTGTAGATCACCCCAGGAGAAAAGCTCTCTGTCCTCAGGATGGAGGTTTCAACAGCCATGCCGTCAAAGCCATGCGCTCCAGGTCCTCCTTCCATAGGTACCTGTGAAGAAAGAGATCCGGTCTGAGTGGAAGTGGAAAGTCCCGAATGGAAAGGGCAAGTAGCTCATGGAACCACGGACTTCTGGTCCAGTAAAGGGCAATCATGATGACCGCTGGAATGTCCATTCAAATCCTTCTGAGAGAAATTGGAGGGAAGATGCAAGTCAGATGAAAGTGCCATGGAATCACCAAAGCGTCCACAGCAAGAGGATCCCCCAACAGGAAACAAAACGTGAACTTTCCTGTTGTCCCGGGGGGGGGGGGGAATATATGCCACTGCCGTGGCGTTGTCTGACTGGACACAAATTGGAAAACCCCTCAACTGAAGGGGCCAGGTACACCAGAGCATGTCGAATCACCCTGAGCTTCAGAACACTGATGAACTAAAGGGGCTATTCCAAGGTCCATCAGCACTGGTCACCCACACCCAGGTGAAGCAGAACTGCTCCCCAGCTCTGCAGGCTGGTGTCCGTCGTCACAAAAGACCCAGTTTTGGATCACAAAATGCTTCTCCCCTGCTCCAGGTTGGACCTGTCCAGCCACCAGAGCAGGTTCTGTCTGACTTCCAGGGGAAGAGGATCCAACAGATCCAGGTTCCCATACCAAGAGGACAGTGGATCTCTGATATCCCTGGTGTGGGACATGAAGCACGGAACTGCCTCCTTGGGGAACACCACGCAACCCGTAAGAGTCAAACTTGCGAACCGGAGTTGAGGGCCAGAGCTTGGGACACCGGAAGCATGGTTTGCTGAATGGAGTTTTCTGTCAGAAAAACCTTCCCTTGACATGCATCGAACCGGAGGCTAAGAAAGACCAGGGCCCGAGCAGAATGACAGGGAGAAGCAGAACACGCATGACAAGGGGAGAGGCAGGATCAGCTCATACGTATTTGTGTAGGGGTTTTGTTACAGTAGCCTGCTCATAAAGCTGCAGATTGAGGACCAGGTGGCAGCTTACATCTCTCTTCTGGGATAATGACTGTCTTTTGTGCCCCTGAGGTGCAAAACGGCCTTGGTAGCATGTTCTTACAATGCTAGTAGGAGGACCCCTATTGGCCGACTCATTCTCGTTTAATACAGTCTCGAATGCTTGGGCTTGTAGATGCATTGCTGCCCAAGGCAGGATTTGTATTGCCAGTGTGTCGAATGGAACACTTCATGTTCCTCCCCGAATTAGGAGGTATAGTCCTAATGAAGAAATCAAGACGGCTGTTTACCGAAGTGCATCCTGGAAGTATTTTGAGACATTTCCAGATTGGCAGGAGTTCCAGCAGGTTGATGTGTACATAGGCTTCTGGAGGGGTCCAAATCCACTGCATCGTCATTTGATTCCCAATTCCTCCCCATCCTGATTTGGTGGCATCTATTGATTGTGTCTGCCAGTCTGGTTCCATGAGGGGACTGCCATTCACTAGACTGGGCCAATGACCCGCCTTGATAACTCTTCTCTTGCGGATGGCTGAACTGGCATCTTTTGGGGAACCTGAAGGTATCCTAGTTGTAGCACCTGAGATCCTTTTATCCAAGTAATCTGAACATGAGCCAATGCCTAGGGAACAATTGTTGCATCAATGACAGGTATCCCAACTGATGCAAGAAAATCTTTTCAGTATGAACCTTCTGTGCAGAAGAGAGGACACTTATGAATATGCGATCCTGTCTTTCTTGGGATAAAGTTGCTTGTTGTAGGATAGAGTTGAATGTCATTCATCAGAAATGTGGGTTCTGTGAGGGAAGAAGCTGACTTTGTCCAAACATCCTTCAGGAGCTCGGCTGGTCAAGTAAATACAGACAAACCTCTGTGCTTGTTACTGATCTTATTCTTAAACTTTCTATGATAAAGGTACAACTCGTATCTGCTGCCTGCAGCATAGTGTCATACTCACCGTAAGACTTTGGTGAAGGACTTGAGGAGCTGTAAACAACCTAAATGACAGAACCTGGTACTGGCAATGGTTCTTGAAGATATTAAAGGAGGTATTTCCTGTGGTGGTATCATAGGAATCTGATGGTAAGCTTTTCGGAGATTTTTTCTCGTCGAATTGAGACTGAGGTTGGATCCTCTTTCAGCTAATGGAACTGTACCCTTAAAAATGGAATACACAAATGAGAGTTGAGATGTTTCAGATTCATTATAACGGATTAAGTCGTCTGAAGGCTCTATGACAGACACAGAAGTGGAATAAAACCCTGGAACTTCTGACACTGGAACCTGTGTTCTGAAATTCTAAAGCCCACCCTGTCACTTGGATCTCTGATACCCACTAGCCTGGGTGAATCAGGTCCCAGATATGCTTTAAAAGAGCTCCAGTCTACACCATACTGGAGCAGAAGACTGAGTACACCTGGCTTCACAGAATTTTATTGAAGTCTTTCTCTGGAGTCTTCATGTATGCAAGTCTGATGTTCTGAGAAGCTCCTTGCTTCCTCTGGCTGCAACCTCTGCCAGCATTGCATCTGCTTGCCTTATGAAAGGACTGCCATCTTTCTTGAGTGGAGCTTGCCGCAAACCCCTAGCTCATCTTCTCTGAAGCAGAAAAGGAATCATACTGCCACAATACCTTTGATGATCTCTTCAAGTTGGTCACCAAATGGTTCTGAACCAGTATATGTAAGGGAGACGAGCTTGTTCTTGGAGGAAACATCCGCTTCTTAGGCTTTGATCCATAATGCCCCTCTGGCAGTGACAGAAAGAGGAGATGAACTTGCTAGGATTCTGATTTATCAAGAGAAGCGTCACAGAAAAGTTTCAGTGCATTTTTGATTGAAGATAGTGCTTTCAACAAATGGGATCTGGACATAGAGGATTCAATTTGTCTTCCAGTTTGGACAGCCAATCTGTAGGGAACAAGGCATGCAAAGCCATAGCAGTTGAGGTTAGATTTTCTAACAGTATGGTAGTGCTGTGGGAAATATGGGCAACTGTTGAGCCAACTTTAGGTGGAGTTGCCAAGACTGCTGTATTATATAAAGGCAGTATATGCCTGACATTTAAAATCCCTTTGGATTTCAGATCCCCAGAATCTCTCATGGCCCTTATGAGCCCATATAACTTGTCTAGGTTAAACTTACCCATACATCAGTAATTTCACCTTGTTCAACAGAACAATGTAGATTCAAGCTCACCAAACTTGATATTATGTCTTCAAATTACCATTGTAAGAACAAAGCCTCAGAGACCTAGTTTTGGAGAGAGAAACATGGGCTGCATGATTCCCTTCACAGGGCTGCAAGGGTCCACCCAACAGCACCAGCAGCTGGACAATCCTCCAGGGCCAGCCAGGCATGTTAATCCACCTAATGGAGGTATTGTGACACCCCCTATATCTAATACAGAAAAAAAAAAAATACAAATCTAAAAACTAAGCAGAGAAGTTCTCAGCTTCACACAGGTTGTGGAACAAGTCTAACTGAAAGGCAGGGCTAAGGGATAGCCTAATAAGGAGGAGGGGAGGCTCCACCCACAACTTTTTTCTAGAAATGTTCCAACCTACTGGGAAGAGATGTTGTCTCCCCATGGTACCCGTATGTCACATATTTGACAACAGAGAAACTATAATTAAATCACTGAAAGTGACCCATTTTCATACTTAAAATTAAGCTATAAAATATTGTTTGCAAACATGCTTGAATTTATATTGTTAGTACCTCGCAATCAATTTACTGTTCTTCTCTGTCTAGCACTTTGGAAAAAGTCTGAACATCCATACTCCACGGGCACAATACAATGTGGAGTGCCCAGTGGACTCAAGTTCCTGAACTTTCAGGATGCCCAGCTCTTTAACACTGAAAAACAGCCTCAACTGTCTTGTTACCATCAAGTTACCACAGTCCCATTACTCATTTTTTACCTCAATATGTTCCTTAGTTATCAACCAGGGTCTGTGTGCGAGGATCTTGTTCAGGTCATTCAGTCTGCGAAGTTTCAAAGGGGCAGAGTGAAGACCTTCCAACCATCGTGGATCCCCCCCAACCTGTAGAAAGCAGGATGAGTGGAGAGACACCAAATACCCACATTGGTGTCGAGCAGAGGCCTAAGTTTCATGGGAAGAGTGAGCAAAAGGGGAAAGAAATAGGAAGATATCAGATATAAATCCTCATTTAACTTTTCTGGCATGAAAGGTTTTACACTGATGTTCTCTCTTACCATTATTGCAACATAGTGTCTCTCTGGAAGGGATAGAGCTCCATCCATGCGCAGTAGCTGATGCTGTGTTTTCCAGAATATGCGCAGATACTCAGGATGCAAACCCATCACTGCAGCAATATTGTCACCGAAGTATGGTCCAGTTAGCTGCAATATAACACAATATAAGTCACACTTGAGGAGATAGCAAAATTCTTGTTCACACTCCACCTATGACCGACAAACTGCTTATAATCGAAAAAGTGTGGTTGTGATAAACAATTTATATGTACCTCAAAGTGAGGCAAAACCTTACCTGTGATACGGGTATATATGCACTGGGTCCTCTATCTCTCTTCCTCAACTGATCTGCTTGTTCCTGTTGAATAGAGCACAAGATGAGTGTTAAAGTAATAGAGAAGGAACACCACAAATTGATGCCAGCACAGAACTACAAAGCAGAATGCGCTGACAACAGTCCACATGTCTTACAGGCAACTGTGAAACCTCATTCACCTGTTATATCATGCAATTATGTTCTCACAAAGCACCAGACAAAAGAAACAATTCAAATGGCATGCAAAAGAACTGGCATCAGACAGATGCAATACTACACATTTCAGCACGATAATCCTTTATTGACCAAAAGGATATGTAATGAATAACAATATGTTGAGCACACCTATGGTCCTTAAAGGAATAAAGACCAGTATATAGATACTGAACGCTGTTATAAACTGGATAGTTTTAAGACCGGTGTATACTCCTTTATACTCATTGGCTTGAGGGGATGGGTAACACATTGCAAAATATTTGCATACACACTGGATAGAGAAGTATTAGTTTCTTCCCTTGAACAAAACGTTCTGACACATTTCTGCCTGTGTAAAGCCTTGGGGCTATCAGCGGATGTCAACTGCACAAACCCCATGCTTTATCTCTGCTAGTTCTCTGATAAAGTCAAGGATAAGAGGAAGAAAATACACCAAAATCAGATTATTTTGCCACTGCTTTAAAAACAGCAGCCAAGTGTCTGCTGAAGTGATAGCATCACCTTGAAGGGGAAACATCATTAGGAAACTAACAATGCATCGAACAAGTGTATAACGCCGTACAATTTCGGTTGATCACCCTAATCAGGTTATGTCATCAGATTTTGCAATACTTTGGAGACTTATGATTCAAGGGGTAAAAGCTTCATTTTAATCAATGACCATATTTGTTGCTTAGGATGCATATAGGTTGCCCATAATTTCTCCTCTGTAACCATTCTGCATATGGCACCTGGTCTCCCAGCAAGTGAATATTGTTTTGGTCCAATTTTATTTGATATACACAAGCAACTTAAGCACACATGTTGTGCAACATGTCTGAATGCAATATCTACGGACCTATGACAAGTGAAAGGTAGATCCCACCTCATTAACCTGCGCGGACGCAGTTAAAGGGATAGTAATACTTCGTTTTATCTTTATTTTATTTTGTAGACATTAAAAAAACATGAAGAATGATACAAGTCTTATCTCTCAAACCTTTATGGTTTAAGAGATATTCACAAGCAAGATTTCCCCCTCCCGCCCCTTTTTCCTAGTGTAAGCCATCGCTTCTCAGATGTGAATCTGGTTGTAAGACCAGACAGATAACAGAAGGGGACAATCTTCTTTGTATGAAAACAATGAAAGCCCTTCCCCCCTTGACAAGTTTTTCAGCTTTTTCCCTTATCTTAATTGAAGATTGTCCCTCTCTGCAGTCTACCTGGGCACCTCCCTTCTGATCTGGCTGAAGGGGTGGGGGGGATACTTTGCTTGTGAATATCTCTTAAACCATAAAGGTTTGAGAGATAAGACTTATATCGTTCATGTTTTTTTAATGCCTACAAAATAAAATAAAGATAAAACAAAGTATTACTATCCCTTTAAGGACCACGGGGCATTTTTTTTATGGCATTCGATTCAGGGATCCTTGACTGGTGTGCAGCCGTGCAGGGACCTCTGAATTCCATGGCGGTCCTGGCACGTCATTGGTCCTTAAAGGGACAGTAATACTTAATGTAAAAACAAATTATATATATTTTGTAGGATTTACCCCTCTGACTAAAACAAGAGTGTTTTATTCAAAAATTATTACAGCTCAAAGTTGTTTTTTAGATGCAATATCAGTGGCCTGAATTGTACAATGGCGCTGTTGCTACACCATTCTATGGGCAGCTCTAATCCGTAGAACAAATCTCCATAGGATGGTGTAGCAACAGCGCCACCATACAATTTCAGACCACTGTGATATTGCACCTAAAAAATTCAAACTTTGAACTGTAATAACTTTTGAATAAAACAGAGAGAAGTCCCACAACCCCACCCCTGCCATATGGAAGTGTTTGAGAAAAAGGCCCAGGAGTAAACAGTTTCAGCAGAATGTGAGAGCCAGGTTTCTGTGATAGGTTAATAGCATTTGAGGAAGAAGTCGTGAGGAGTTTGTTTGCTAGAAAGTGAGTAGGGCTGCAACTAACTTATTTTGATAATCGATTAGTTGGCCGATTATTTTTTCGATTAATCGGATAAAAAAAACAATATGCTAATTTTTCATAATTTAAACTGATGAACAAACAGTGTTAAAAACAGCAGAATAAAAAACTTTACACATTAACATGTGGCATTTTTATTATTTTACTATGGGGTCTATGTACTTCTCTCTCCCCCGCTTGTGCCTCTCTTTCTCCCCCATGTACTTCTCTCTCTCTCTCTCCCTTGTGCCTTTCTCCCCCTCCCCCATGTACTTCTCTCTCTCCCCCTTGTGCCTTTTTCTCCCCCATGTACGCCTCTCTTTCTCCCCCATGTACTTCTCTCTCCCCCTTGTGCCTCTCTTTCTCCCCCATGTACTTCTCTCCCCCGTGCCTCTCTTTCTCCCCCATGTGCCTTTCTTTCTCCCCCCCATGTGCCTCTCTCCCCCTTGTGCCTCTTTCTCCCCCATGTACTTCTCTCTCTCTCCCCCCCTTGTGCCTCTTTCTCCTCCATGTACTTCTCTCCCCCCCTTGTACTTCTCTCTCTCTCCCTTGTGCCTCTCTCTCCCCCTTGTGTCTCTTTCGCCCCCATGTACTCCTCTTTCTCTCCCCCTTGAGCCTCTCTCTTTCTCTCCCCCTTGTGCCTCTCTCTTTCTCTCCCCCTTGTGCCTCTCTCTTTCTCTCCCCCTTGTGCCTCTCTTTCTCCCCCCCTTGTGCCTCTCTCTCTCTCCCCCCCTTGTGCCTCTCTCTCTCTCCCCCCCTTGTGCCTCTCTCTCTCTCCCCCCCTTGTGCCTATCTCTCTCTCTGCCTCTCTCTCCCCCCCCCTTGTGCCTCTCTCTCTCTCCCCCCCTTGTGCCTCTCTCTTTCTCTCCCCCTTGTGCCTCTCTCTCCCCCCCTTGTGCCTCTCTCTCTCTCTCCCCCTTGTGCCTCTCTCTCTCCCCCCCTTGTGCCTCTCTCTCTCTCCCCCCCTTGTGCCTCTCTCTCTCTCTCCCCCTTGTGCCTCTCTCTCTCTCCCCCCCTTGTGCCTCTCTCTCTCTCCCCCCCTTGTGCCTCTCTCTCTCTCCCCCCCTTGTGCCTCTCTCTTTCTCTCCCCCTTGTGCCTCTCTTTCTCTCCCCCATACCTCTTTTCCACTCTTTCCTGCACTGATGACATCCGGGGCGGAACCACGCCAAAAGCGGAGACGCCGCGTTGAGCATGCAGGGGTTTTCTTCCTCAGTCTGGGCGCCAGTTTTAAACTGGCCTCAGAACAGAGGAAGAAAATACTTGCAAGCTCCACACGGTGTCTCCACATTTAGCGTTGTTGCACCCCAGATGTCATCAATGCGGGCAGTAAGAAGACAGCAGCATCCGGTGGCTGTGGGGCTGCTGGGCGGCACAACTAATCGCTGCACAACGAATCGGCATTATCGATTTTTATCAATTAGTTGTTGCAGCCCTAAAAGTGGGCATTCTATAATGCACAGGGGAAAGGTGGAAGGGATGGAGGATGGCAGGGAACGGTCAAGTAGATTGCTGGCCCCATGAGAAAAGCGTGTAGACAGCAGTCTAGGAAGAGCACAGATGGGAATGCAGGTTGGACCAGGGTTGGGAGAGATACCTCCTGCAGCAATGAGGAGAGATGCAGTCAGAAAACGCAGGTGACAGGAGGATTTGCATGTGTGCAGAGGTGTGGGTTGTTTGTTGGATGAAGAAAGAGGGAAAGTAATAGTTCATGTGAATAAATCTTTGGGAATGTAAAAAGGATTGAGTGAAAGTTTGATGAGTAGGTGGGAGAGCAGAAATATTGATATTTTGCACAGATGTGGCAGAAACAAATGTATTATGTAATAACACTAAGTTCAATTGGGTGGCAGGGTGGTGGTGTGACTGCTTCAGTTGTCTGGATGAAGTAATGCAGGATGGTCATGATTATATAGAGGATATAGCAATGGAAGAGTTAAATACCAGTAAGAATAGGTATTCATTTTTGTTTACACACTTAGATGTGGTCTTGTTTTAGTTTTTTTTTTCATGTAGAAAGCAGATTTGTGATCCCCGAGTCTGTTTATTGACCTGGGAGCAACATCAGTGTTTCACATCCTATATAATAATTCACTAGGACGTTCGTCACAATGCATTCATGCGCATGACTGCATCGCGTGAGTGAGGTGACACAAGACTGCATCACGTGAAGCAGTGAGGTAGCGGCTTCTTAACCCTTTGAGTACAGTACCCATCTGGCACTCAAAAGGTTAACATTACCCGGACCTTGGCCCATGTACAAAGGCTTTTATAGTAGTCTTCTATATTTGAATAGTTATGTCACTTAGGTCAGTAATGAACAGATCCTTTTGACTTGTGAATATTACATCGGTACTCTTAGGACAGGTTGTCCTACTGCTAGTTGAATAAACGGATGGTCATATGCTTTCTTAATCTGTAATATATATGAATCTATTGATCCAATTATTTTTAGGGTATTAGTATTTGCAATAATTATATATACACATGTACATACATGGTGGTGAGTGTTGCCCTCTGTTGCCAGTGCGACAGGCACCCACCCTGACAGCAGAAGAAATATTTTTAGCATCATACACTCACGGACCTGTATAATAGTGGTGATAACAGATTTCTAAAAATGCCTGATTTTATACACATTTAAAGTATACAGTTAATTTATTTTGTACTAGTATAAAAGCCCGTGCACACGGGCCAGCATTCTGTGCGTTCAGTTAGCCTCTACTGCGCATTGGCGGCAGCCTCTACTGCGCATTGGCGGCAGCCATATTGCCTCCTTAATGTGTCCTTATTGCACCAATATTGCACCCATATTGTGTCTTTAATGCATCCATATTGAGTCCATAATGCACCCTTATAGCTTCATCCATAATGCATCTTAAATGCACCCATATTGCGTCCTTAATGCACCAATATTGCGCCCATAATGCACCCAATTTGCATCCTTAATGCATTCATATAGCATCCTTAATGCACCCAAATAGCATCATTATTGCACCCATATTGCTGCGACATGTTAATGCACGATATGGCGAATGCGCCATTAGGAACGACGTGAAGTGTAGAATTTGCGACACTTTAAAACGCAATCCTTTATTTGCGACACTTCAAATGACGTGGCCAAAGACCTGCAACATTTTATGATGCGAAACTTTACATGTGACACTTCAAATGGATACTAGGAATTAGGACCTGGCACCCAGCAAATCACTTTTGAAAAGTGGACTAGAAATGGTCTTTGCCAAATAAGAATTGTGTACCAATGCATTTATAAAGAAACTGGCTAATTTCTCCAAAAATAAAGGCAGTTTTAGGGATTAAATCTTATGCCAGTTATAACCTGTTCTTAATGGAAGTGTATAGTGACTGCTATGCGTGCGAAAATATATTCTTACGTGCAAATCTCAGAATATTCTCAGAGAGACATTTATAAACATGACTACTTCTTTATAAATATGACCAGGCGTGAATTTTAGCGACAGTTCTTAAAGGGTTAGTAATGCCCATATTTAAGTTTATTCAATATTGTAAATGTTAAAAAAATAAAGTATATGAAGAAAGTCCTATCTCAAATCTTTATGGTTTAAGAGATATTTGCCGCTAAAGTCCCCCCCCCAAACTCCCCTTCTAACGTTAGAGATACACCAATACCAATATTTTAAGACTGAGTATGAATACAAATACTTTTTTCAAGCACTCACCGATACCAATTACTGATAACTTTTTTTGCAGTCATTTGCCAGTTTTCCAAGTACCTAAAGCATATATATGTAGGTAATTGGTATCGGGGAGTACTTGAAATAAATAAATATATATATATATATATATATATATATATATATACACACACACACATACATATACACACCACCTCTTGATTCTCCCCTTTTGCCTCTTTCTCCCCCTCTTGATTCCCACCTTTTGCTTCATTCTCCCCATCTTGAGCCCCCTCCTTTTGCCTTGGCTTTTTCTCTCCCTTTCTCCCCCTCCTTGACTCTTGATCCCACCCCTTTTGCCTCTCTCTCTCCCTCCTGATCCCCCCCCTCCTTTTGTCTCTTCTCGGCCCCCCTCCTTTTGTCTCCTGATCATTCCTCCTTTTGCCTCTTTTTTTTCTCCCTTAGTCCCTATTGCCTGTTTTTCTCCCTCTTGACCCCCCCTCTCTGCCTCTCACCACCCGCTCTTGATGCCCCATCTTTCCATCTCTTTGCCTGCTTTACCCTCCTCTGCCGGGTGCTCGCTGTTCTCTCGCAAGCCCCGGCAGTGGTCAGCATCTGAGCATTGCCATGGTAACCCGCGGCAACGCTCCGACGCTGCAGGAAGGAGAGAGGCGACTGGGGAGCATTGTGAGCAGCTCCCTCTCTGCAGCACCGACCCTGACACAGGGTATCGGTGTTGGCATCGGCCGCATTTGCACGAGTACTCGCGCAAATGCCGGTATCGGCACCGATACCAGTATCGGTGCAACCCTACCCAACGTCAGAGCTCTACTGACAGCAGGAGATCCCGGGTCCTGGGACCAGACGGCATCTCTTCAGCAGAGCTGAAACAGCGATATTTACAAAGAATTACTACACTGAAACAGTCTACAAAGTGTGCCTGGTTTGCAAGCACACTTTGTAGACTGTTCCAATGATGTAGTTAATTTTAAAGATTGCTATTTCGGCTCTGTTGAACAGTCTCCTCGAGTCGGCGGACACAGATCTCCATCAGCTGACATGAGGAAGGAGGGAACTTTACAATCGAATATATCTCAAACCATAAAGGACTTTCTCCATATACTTTTTTTTTTTTTTTTTTTACATCTACAATACTGAATCTTTCACTAAAAGTCTTCTATGTGTGCTTGCAAACCAAGCACACGTAGAAGACCATTTCAGTGAAAGACTTCTTTTTTTATTAACGCGATCTTGGCTGTGCTGCAGAGCCGCCTGATGCTCGTACGACAGGCTTCCCTGCAGTCAGGTAGAACGCGGACTTCGGGGAAGGGGGAACTTTAGGAGCGATTATCTCTCAAACCATAAAGGTTTGGGAGATGACACTGGGGGCAATACATTTCTTTTTAATATGACTTAAATACAGGGGTTAGTAATTATTAAGTATTACTATCCCTTTAAGTATTTAGAAAAATGTACAAAAAAAGTTTAGTTAACCCTTTGAGTGCTACAGGGGTATGCAATGACATAGCCCTCTGCCACTCAAAGGGTTACCTACATTAATGATATATATAGTGGATCTCTAGCCAATGAGACCGCTCCAGCTTGCAGACAGAAGCCTCTGTCATCGGAGGAGAGCAGAGGCAGAGCAATGGACTGCGTTTACAGAGCAGGTAAGAGAAGTCTATGCAGAAGTAGCTGGGGGACAGACTTTCTAAGTTAAATTTACAACAAATAAAACATAAAAAATAAATAAATAGTAACATTCTAGAAGTATTTGACATGTAGCCCAACTATTTAGGCTATGTTATAGATAAGTGACATGTCCACTTTAAACACTGGCTGTATGTTGTGCTAGCCATTTGTAACAAATTGACAAACGAACCTTTGTTTGGTGGCACATTCTGGTACTTTATTCCACTTTATGTGCCGAATCACCACATACGGGGTACTTCTAAAAGTTTAGAGGCCAATATTTTCTCACTAGGGTAATTAGCATAATGTGCTACTAAAATGTAAACAAGGTCTCAAAAGCTATTTTACAGGAAAATGGCACCAAAATTCTCTTTAAAGTGGACCAGTCACCTTAAAACAAGTCTGGTTTTAAAGGGATAGTACTACTTCAAAATTACTATCCCTTATATCGAAGCCCTTAAACTGAATTAAATGCCACCAGCGGCATATCTCTCAAACCTTTATGGTCTGCGAGATAGCCGCTTTTAAACTTCGCTCTCCTGCCTCTCCCCTGACGTCAGCGTTCTTGCTGCAGCAGGGGAATCTTTCACTAATATTGTCTTCTACATGTGCTTGGTAACCAAGCACACGTAGAAGACCATTTTAGTGAAGGATCTTGTCTTCCCATAATGAGATCTCGGCTCTGCTAAAGAGCCTCTGCCGGTCCTGGGACCGGATTTCCCTGCTGCAGCAA
Organism: Rhinophrynus dorsalis; assembly: GCA_037306005.1. Taxonomy (NCBI): domain Eukaryota; kingdom Metazoa; phylum Chordata; class Amphibia; order Anura; family Rhinophrynidae; genus Rhinophrynus; species Rhinophrynus dorsalis. The sequence continues at coordinate 275,451,121 of CM074719.1, forward strand.
GAACGCTGACGTCAGGGGAGAGCGAAGTTTAAAAGCGGCTATCTCGCAAACCATAAAGGTTTGAGAGATGCTGCTGGTGGCATTTGATTCAGTTTTTAAAGGGCTTCAATATAAGGGTAGCAATTTTGAAGTATTACTATCCCTTTAACCCCTTAAGGACCGGGGAATCTGCGCCGCGACCCGATTCAACGACCACGGAGCAAGTTTTTTATTGCTCCGTTGCGTTTCGGACTCCCAGAACGGCGTGCAGCCGCAGGGGGAGCCCGGAATTCGATGACGGTCATAGTACGTCATCGGTCGTTAAGTCAAATGGACCCTTGACCCTCTCCCCCGGTAACCCCCCGCCGTGCCCAGAAAAGTACTCAGAACGTTAATGAATTAAACCCCTGACAGGAAGGTGCCAGACAGAGAAACCCACGTGGTCAGTGATGCATAGTTTCTCATCTGTCCCCCTCTATGTAGCCTATCCTGTTCTTGCTTCACTTCGGAGTTCCTCTGCGGTCATCCGGGCGGTATATCTGAAGTGGACGCAGAATAGTCTTTGGTCAGTGTTTTGATAAAGGGTTTCCACAAAATGATACATTTCGCCCCATCACGTTCCTTATCCTGAGTGGCCAAAAACCAAAACAGTTTGAGGAAGTGAATGGCTCTGTCCATCCAAACTTGTATCGTAGAGGGGGCAGCTGAAGTCCAAAAGGTCAGTATGCACTTTGTGGCTATTAAAGTCAGAATATCCAAAACCCGTAGGGTGGGTCCTTAAAAGGGTAATTTAAACCCTTGAATGTTGTAGAGTTCTCCAGCGCATTACAAAACAATGCACTGGAATCCTATGACCGTCAAGGGTCGTTAAGGGGTTAAAGAATGTAATGTCACATTATAAATGCATATCTTATTAATCCTCATACTTTTTTTTACAATGCTCTGTACCTTTCGAAATGTCCACAATGCTGTAGTTTTATTGTAATTATATTTTAAAGTTCCCCCTCCCTTTTCCTGTCATCAGGACATGGACTCATACTCCATCCCCCGGCTAGTTAGGACCAAAATCATGTCAAAATGTAGTAGAGGGGTCTTTGTAGTTTGGATTGGTTCTAGCAGCTGAGAGGCTGGGAGTCAATACCCATAGTTTATTGCCATGGATAGGACACAGAAAAAAAAAAAACATGTCTAGATTTCTCTGCAGATAAGTATCAAATGCAAATATGATTAGATTCTAGTTGTTAAACAGAAGTGACATGCAAAATGAACTCATGAGACATCAAAAGGGAAATTCTATGAAATATAAAATAGCAATTAGAGATATGTATGTATAAAATAACACCAGAAATTGACAAAAAGAACATGGAGAAAGATTTAGCACCTACAATGAAAGACAACCAAGGCAGTCCTAACCGTTATAATCTAATGAACAGAAACTTTTAATGACATGTTTGTAGATATGCAATTATTACATGTTGCAGTCTGACATGGGGTTTTATTTGCAAACATGCTTCACTTCTTATCCCAGTAATTTGTGACCAGAAAAAAAAAAAAAAAAAAAAAAAAAAAAAAAAAAAAAAAAAACACACTTAACACTCTTATTTTGACTTGAATCTCGGGTAGAAAGTGGGACTTCATATGGTGCATGTGTGTTAGAGGTTCTATATGTGCATGCTTCTATATATGCACATGCAGTGCTCATATACCTTGCTTTGCAATGCATTCCTCACCCCCTGGCACTCAAAGGGTTAAAGAAACAAAAGTGTACTAGTGTTGTATACATTTAAAGGGTTAGTAATGCCTCTTAAAGTGATAGTAATGTTTCACAAAAACAGCAGCTCCAATTAATCTTCTTAGTATTTGAGCCATAGAGTGTGTTATTTCATTACTGTGAGCGTTGTAGTTCAAGAGTAATTGAAAGAAAGTTTCCCCATCCTGCCCCTTTTACCTAGTGTAAGCCCCTACTCCTCAGATGTGGAATGCAGTCCACAGACTGGACAGCTCACATCAAGGGTCAATATTCTACTGTGAGAACAATGAAAACCCTGCCCCCCTTGACAGGTTTTTCAGCTTTTTCCCTTATCTTAATTGAAGATTTTCCCTCTCTGCAATATACCTGGACACTCCCTGCTGCTCTAAGCTGAGAAGTGTTACATCAGTAACATTTAATTACTCTTGAACTACAACTCTGACAGAATTGAAATAACACTCTCCAAGGCCCAAATACTATGAAGATTAATTAAAGCTGCTTTTATTATGAAACATTACTATCCCTTTAAATAAAATGTAATCTACAATATAACAAAAATAAACTAACTGGTCCAAGTCCATTCTCTCAAGCCTTTATAGTTTGAGAGATATGCGATGCTAAACTTCCCCCATCCCTCTCCTTTCACTAACGTCAACGTCTAGCTGACAGCCTGAGACCCTGGTCTCAGGACTGGCTTGCGGCTCTTCGGCAGAGCCAAAATACCGCTATCTAAAAAGAAATACTTCATTGGAACAGTCTACAAATTGTGCTTGCAAATCAGGCACAGTTTGTAGACCATTCCAGTTAAGTATTTATTTTTAGATAGCAGTATTTCAGCTATGAGGAAGAGTCAAATCAAGTCACACGACTCAAATCTCCTTCTGTCAGCTTAAAGGGATAGTAATACTTCATTTTCTCTTTGCTGTATTTTGTAGCCATTAACAAAACATGAAGAACGATATAAGTCTTATCGCTCAAACCTTTATGGTTTGAGAGATATTCACAAGCAAAGTTTCCCCTCACTGACCAAAACAGTCCAGTCTGCCATCTAGCTGTCAGATTTGGAATCCTGCCCGCAGATCAACCGCTGGCTCTTCAGCAGAGCCGAGATCACAAGATATAAAAATAACTATTTCATTGGAAGGGTCTAAAAAGTGTGCTTGCAAACCAGGCACACTTTGTAGACTATTTGCATGAAGTAGTTCTTCTTATATCTCGCGATCTTGGCTCTGCTGTAGAGCCACGGCCAGTCAGCGGACCGGATTCCAAATCTGACAGCTAGATGGCAGACTTGACCATTTTGGTCAGTGAGGGGAAACTTTGCTTGTGAATATCTCTCAAGCCATAAAGGTTTGAGAGATAAGACTTATATCGTTCTTCATGTTTTTTTAATGCCTACAAAATAAAATAAAGATAAAATGAAGTATTACTATCCCTTTAACAGCTGACGTCTGTGAAAGGAGAGGGGGGGGGAAGCTTAGCACTGTATATCTCTCAAACTATAAAGGTTTGAGAGACGGGACTTGGATCAGTTAGTTTATTTTTGTGATATCTACAATATTACATTTTATTTAAGAGACATTATTATCCCTTTAATTCAGAGCCTGACAAACCCGGACACCAGGTCACCACGTTGACTAGAAATTGGAACCTCAATCCTATCTTGCCCTCCATGTATGGAAGGACTTAACACTTGCCCTGCAGTTGTAGGTTATCACTTGAAAATATACATGACCGTTCCCATGAGCATGAACGTGACTTCCTGACAGCGCACTATGTTTGGTTCACAAATGCAATCAGACCTCAAGGGGGTGGCTGGGGCATCGGGACCCCTAATGGCCACTCAGCACTGATCGCAAGCAATGCTGCCACCAGGAAGGTGATCACTGCCTTTAATTTACATCCTCAACCCTGTGTTCTATGTACTTTCGGGTTAAGGGCCTTCAAGACCCAGAGGCATCATCAATGATGCAAGTGGGATTTGAAGGTCCTTCTACTCAGCCCTCACATTCATAGAAATAGTTGAGAAGGAGGTGGTACAAGAAGGTCTTGATCACTTTCCTGAATGATACATTAGTCGACTATCCAATGGACAGATCAATGCCAGGCTGGCTTCAGAACGGGTACTGATGCTCCCCCAGATCTGAATAAAATAAAAAAATAAAATACCCTCCATAACTCCCAACATTTCAAATGGCCAAAGAGGGACATTTGTTTTAGGTGGTGTTACTAGGGGCACAGTTAATGACCAGGGAATTACCAATAAGGTTTAGGTTCCTTTATTACGTCTTGTCAGTAGTTTATGTCACTGAATATATGATTTAGAGCAAAACCATTTTTTTTTAAATACAAAGACTCTTTTATAAACAAATATTGAAGTTTAACCCTTTAAGGGCCAGTGGTCCAGGGAAATTACCTTCCCTTAACCCTTTGAGTGCCAGAGGGGTATGGAACGCATTGCTCTGCAATGCGTTCCGTACCCCTCTGGCACTGAAATGGTTAAAGGGATAGCAATAAAGTAGATCTCCAAGTTTTCTCTATTGTAAACATAACAGTGAGCTATGTTTAATAACTTATTTTATTGTAGTTCAAATTATATTCAATTTAAAAAGATCCCCCTCCCACCCTTTCTGGCCATCTGCCCTTGGAGCTGCAATCAGGTCGTTGGACCGGACGGATGCAGCGAGGGAAAAACTTAAGTCAGTAAGTATAAGGAAAACCCTGCCCCCTTGACAAAGGAGGTAAGGATTTTCCTTTGATTACTGAAGTTTGTCCTTCGCCACTCTCCATCCAGACCACAGTTAGAGGAGGCATGACGTGGCCAGAAGGGGGATCTTTTTACTTTGACTATCTTTTGAACTATAAAAAAAGAAAGTTAAACACAGCTCAAAGTGTTATGTTTACAATAGAGAAGACTCTGGTTCTACTTTATTGTAGGCACTACTGTCCCTTTAAGGACAGCTTTGATCCTTTCTGATGAGCAGACACACATGAACTGTTATGTGTACTGGTGTACAGCGTTAGGGTCTGAGAGAGACTGCTCCAGTCTTGGAGTGGTCAATTTCAAGAGATAATAATGTTTCACAATAAAAGCAGATACAATTAATCTTCATAGTATTTGGGCCATGAACAGTGTTATTTCAATACTGTCAGAGTTGTAGTTCAAGAGTAATTGAATGATAAAGTATCCCTATCCCACCCCTTTTACTGATGTAACACTGCTCACCTCAGAGCAGCAAGACTGTCTGGATAGATCGCAGAGAGGGCTAATCTTAGTGAACATAAGGGAAAAACCTGTCAAGGGTAAAATTGGGCTGGAGTGGGATACTTTATCATTAAATTACTCTTTAACTACAACTCTGACAGCATTGAAATAACACTCACCATGGCCCAAATACTATGAACATTAATTGGAGCTGCTTATAATGTGAAAAAAAAATTGAATAAAAAAATTTCAGCAGTGGGAGTATCCTTGTTTTATTCAAGGGGATAGACCCTGCAACATTCTTTTTACATGTTAAATTATTTTCCCTTTAAAGTTATATTAACCTATTCCAGCGTTGGTGTTAGTGTTCCTATAATTGCAAACAGAGATGTCCCTCAGGCTAATAAAGTTCCCACTCCTGTGTTAGAGAAGGCTCTTAATTAAATTATGTATAGTTTCAGGGTATTACTAGAATAGGTGGGATGGTGGGAGGTTATATGCTAATTGAAGCAGGGAGGACAGACCAGGCCAGTTTATCCTGCATCACAAAGTGGCTAGCTGATGTAATCTTTGACTAGAGTTACAAGGGATAGACAAGATAAAGTAAAATGGGGTTAGTGTGGAGAGCTGATAAGGCTGGAAGCAAGGTAGGGAAATTATAAACCTAAGCAGACATTCTAGTCCAGGGGTGTCAAACTGCATTCCTAAAGTAAAGCGTGCACATTTTCAGGATATCCCTGATTTTGTACTGGTGATGCAATCATTAGCTCAGTCTTGTAACTTCAAAGTGTTTATAAAATCAGTGCTATACCAAAAAATATGTACTGTCTTGGCTCTTTAGGAAAGCAGTTCGACACCACTATTTTCTAGTCTATAAAGCCATATTATTATTTATATAGTGCCAACTAATTCCGCAATGCTGTACAACCACGTGGAGTTTATCCTGGACACTAATATATAGCGTTTCTACAAGGAATTATATTGGAGAGCTTAATGATTACTTTATAAACGAACCAAGATGTGTGGGGTGGGAAAAATCCCAAGAGCCAGGGCTCCTAAATTGTCATTGCTGGATCCAAACGTTCTTACATTTTTTTGCTTACAATTCAATAGTCTTTTAGCCAAATTTAATCTTCTATTCCAGTAGTTTCCAACAGATGTCACAACATATACATTCATACCCGAAAAGGATTTACACATTAGATGTATGAATTTAACCCCTTGAGAGCCAGAGGGGTGGTCAGCACACCCATTGTTGGCTTCCTGGCATTCACAGGACTACCTAGAAATCTGACACATTATTGCAAAACTATTAAAAAAAAGCTAAAAAAACTTAACTACTTGGAATAACCTAACCTCCGAGCAATCTTTTGCTAGTTTAATCCTTTGTGTTCTAGTGTTGTGTGTACGATATTATATTATATATACATACATACACACATAGCAAACGTGTCAGAAAAAAGATTGATAACCACCGATAAACATTTTGAGAGTCAACAACGAGTTTTTCAATGTAAAATACTCCCCAAATTTGAGAGCTGAATTGGCTCCTGGAACATTCCAGCCCTGTAAGGAACGTTTAAAGAAGTTGCAACGAAAACAAAATGATTGGTTCGTCTACTTCAACCTTTACACATAAGTAAGCACATAGGGAGTATTAGCTATCCAGCAGTTCATCTTGAGAGAAACTGGGCACAGGACACAAGATAAGACCTGGTTGCAACCTCGAGATCAAAAAATGTGGCTCAATGTTCAGTGAAATGTAGACACGGAGCATAACTAGAGAAGGATAACAATAACATTAATGATCTGACCCTTAAATTGTTAAGACTATGACAAAAATAGTTATGGATCAAAAAGTTCAGTTATAACAAAGTTCGAAAATAATTATCACCATATAAAAACAGATCAGTGATGTATCACTCAAGCAGACCTGGGAGCTAAAAGATTACAAGCTACGTGAAGTTATTAATTGTTCTAAATCCCATAGTTAATCGAATCCAAAACAAAGCAATTACTGCACATTTAGAAAACTGGCAAATACCCAAAGAGCATTCTTGAAATTATAAATATCTCTCTACATGAAACGTCCATGATAACACGATCAGGTTTCTGAAGCAGTATAAGTCACCCCCAAAACCCCACAAACCTTCATTATCCTCTCGGCAGAGCACGGCTGGCATGCGAGGTAAGCGTCCTCTCTGATCCTGGGGCAAGCACAGTGATCTGCCACCATAATGGGGGCAATGGGGCAAATCGCCTCCAGAGTGTCGTTGGCAGACAATTAAGCAAGAAAAAGTAAAAATAAAGATGGAAATTAAGTAAACGAAAAGTTAAAGTTTGGAGCAGGAGGTGAAAAGTCGTTGCAATGCATGAGTATCACTCTCCACAATCACCTAAACAACTCCAAGGCGCGCCACGCCTCCTGCAACCCCCATTTATAGATTCGGTAACCATGACGTAACGACGACAAATCCACCAATACGTTTGAGGGAAACCAGATATCGCGTCCACCGGCCATCGCAAAGGTTCATGGAAAATGTAGTCTTTTGCTCCTCTGAATCAGTCTTGATGCGTTAAGTAGTGGGTTGAGGAGATAATGGTCTTTGAAAGAAACATTCCTAAAACTATTATCACACAATTATTTGGAAATAAAATATACGTATTTATATCATTTTAAACTGCAATTGCATAACGCTTAATCTACTAACAAGTTACATTGAGGCAATATGATACTATCTGGAGCAATTGCTATGTATGCATATTTATTTATATAGCGCCATACATGTACACAGCGCTTAACAGAAGTTGAAATAATACAACACAAAACTACACAACAGGGTTAAGAGAATTAAGGTTAAGTACAATCATTACATTATTTGCATACCTGGGAACTTCCAATTGAGGGCTACTTGGAGGGGGAGTCCTCTGTTCAGCAGGGGGTGACAATAATGACGCTAATCGTGTCAAAAGGGGCAGGCCTTGACGCAAGTTGGGGGGGGCTTAAAGGTGTCACACAGAAGGCTGGGGAAGGAGGAACATCGGGAGAAAAAGCAGATGTGGCAGCGTTTCAATAGAAACTCCCCACATCCGGAGGAATCAGCCTCTACCCCGGAGACCCGGTAAAGCTGTGTCAGAACCGGAGTCTCCGGGGCAAATCCGGAGAGTTCCCAGGTATGATTATTTGTGAGGGAAAGTGCAGAAAGGGAATCATACACTAGGAAAGGGACCCTGCCCCAAGGAGCTTACAATCTAAGCTGAATTCATAATGACAAACAGAGATAGTGGGATGAGGATTATAAGTGCAGGTACAAGGTGTGGTGAAAGAAGTGCAGAAGGATTCTGCTGTGACTATCAGTGTGCAGAAGGAGGACATTGCTATTGAGATGCCTCCTTGAGAGTGGGTTTTGAGGAGACGCTTGAAAGTGATGATAGTGGATGACTGGCGAATGGTGATGGGGAGGGCATTCCAGAGTCGAGGAGCAGCCAGTGAGAAAGCTTGTAGTCGAGAGATGGCTCGAGTGAGAGGACAGGAAGAACCCTTGAAAAGACCGTAGGGGACAGGAAGGGGTGTAACAGGTGATAAGGGTAGAAATGTAAGAGGGTGGTGAAGAACAGAGTGACTTACAGAAGAGGAGGAGACTCTTGTAAGAAATACGATACTTTATAGGTAGCCAATTGAGGGATTTCAGGAGGAGATGAGATGGAAGGTATCTGGGAGCAAATGTGGTTATTCTTGCGGCTGAATTGATAACAGATTGAAGTGGAGAGAGATGAGAAGTAGGAAGACTGGAGAGTAGAATGTTGCAGTAGTCAAGTCTAGAGATAACAAGTGCCTGAGATAGTGTTTTAGCCGTTGATATGCAGAGGAACAGACGTATTTTTGCAATATTTTTTAGGAAGAAGTGACATGTTCTAGTGACAGCTTGGATATAGGGGGAGAAGGTTAATTTAGAATCAAGTATGACCCCAAGACAGCGTGCTTTGGATACTGAGTGTATAGCACAGTTTTCTATTGTGATGGAGAAGGGGTTGGTGGATGGGTTTTAGGAGGGAACACCACCAGCTCTGCCTCCGCCATATTAGGTTTAAGGTGGTGATGAAATGGCTGAGAGACACTGAGTGACTTGAGCCTGCACAGCTGGAGTGAGGTCTGGGACAGAGAGATAGATTAGTGTGTCATCTGCATACAGATGGTAATTAAATCCAAGAGGTGAGATGAAGTCACCAAGTGAGAGGGTGTAGAGTGAAAAAAGAAGTGGTCCCAGGACTGATCCCTGAGGTACACCTACTGAGAGGTCGAGGGGAGATGAGAAAGTGTTAGAAAAAGAAACATTGAGAGTACGTTTAGAGAGATAGGAGGAAATCCATTCTAGAGGTGTGTCACGGATGCCAAGGGTATGCAGTGTGTCCAGTAAGAGTGCATGGTCAACAGTGTCGAAATCAGCAGATAGATCTAGTAGGATTAGTATGCTAAAGTGTCCTTTGTCCCTTGCTGTGTATAGGTAATTTGTAATTTTTGTTAGGGCTGTCTTGGTGGAATAGTTGGAACGGAAACCTGACTGTTAGTGGCCACTGAGGGCTCGGGTTGAGAACCTCAGGTGTAGAGGAAATGGGGTAACAATGCTATGGGGCAAGCGTATGGGACTTGCTGACATGAAAGTCCTAACAATAGGTATGAAACCTATTTTTTTTTTCAAGCATTGAAAAGATATATATAAATCCAAAGTACTTTCATCACTCACATATTATAAGATACATTTAAACAATACCAAATAATCAATAAAAATAATAAATAAAGTGGTATAAAATAATATATCACCAAGGACCATGCTCAGAAAGTTAGGACTAAACCAACTACACTCAGTGGGACAAATGAAAGTTCCCAGGGATATGAAGGAACATTAACACCAAAAATTATGTTGAGTTATACATACTGAAATAACTTGTACTCCATTGTAGCCTCTGTAAAAATACTCTCTCTTCTCAGGTCTACAATCTGGTCTTAAATACGTTCTCTGGGAGCTCCCATTCCTGCTTTTTCCATGACTTCCACATTATATATATTAACAGCATTATCTGTGCTCAAACAATTAACCAAATTGTATGTGAATATATATATATATATAAAACAAAAAATTGAAACAACCAGCACTCACAGCAAAATGTAGTGAATAAGTGATTTAATTTAATAATGTCAACATTTCAATGCATCTTAAAGCATTGATCCTGATGAAAATGCTCTAAGATGCATTGAAACATTGACAGTATTCAGTTTAATCATCTATTCACTATATTTTACTGTGAGTGCTAGTTGTTTCAAATTTTTGTTGTATACGTGGATCCTGTTTCTTTCAACTACAGCACGCAGAGAGACTGATTATTTTGGTGTATATATATATATTTGTATATAAATGTACTCAGCCTGAACTGCGACGAGAGACAGCACACTGAAATCTTGATACGTGAAGTTTTAATCAGGAAAGTGTTCTATACACCACCAAATGTTTTTTGTCCCCAACTGAGACCTTCATCAGAGTCACCAGTACATGTGTGTAACCAGAAGAATTCAAACTCACTGCCTGGCTCCACACCACCTTAGTCCTCCATGATGGACCCTAGCTCGGCCCCCATGTACAACGCCTGTACCGATGAACAAATCATGACTTCATACCTGAGAGGCGGGCCTCTGGGCATCACTGCAGGGACGCCTCTAAACTTAAAAAACTAACCACATTCATAGTGCAGAAGTGCCAAATGAAACAATTGTAAAGAGGGGAATAATGTGCACAATCCCAAAATAAATACCAAAAAGAAAAAGAGAATAAGAAAATAAAATAAATAAAGTAGGGAAGGACCGACAAGGTAACAGCGTATTCAAGCTCTATGGAGCCCAGAACACACCACTATGTGATGTGGACTGGTCTCCAGTGCATCGCAAAGCAGCCAGACCAAAATGAAAATATATGGAAACAGGGACCAATATAATCCCAGCGTATGTAAGCACTAAGGAGCCCAGAGCACACCACAATGTGATGTGTACTGGTCTCCAGAGCATTAAAAAGCAGTCAGACCAAAGTGAAATTACTGAAATGCGGGCAATAGGCAGCGGATGGGTAATGTAACAGATCCGCCAGTATTACAGCCATGAAATATAAAGTAAATCATCACAAAGCATATAATCACTTAGGAAGTTCAATTGTCCATATGTATCGCTACACAGGAGAGACACTAGTAACTAGAGGTAAAGAGTCTATGCAAAACCTCAAATACAATCAGGAATTAAGCAAAATCAACTCAACTGAACTTCCTAAGTGATTATATGCTTCGGCCCCTGCTCACTCCTGTCAAAATATCTGCAAGGAGTTAACCCGCCCTCAAATTCACTCTGAACAGAAAAAAAACATGGCCAAAGCATACTCACACACACACATGCATACATATCACTCTCTCTTTCACACACACACACTCACACACACACTCTCTCGTCTCACCCAGACCTTTGCTACGGCCAATGTATAATGTTGAATTAACCACTTCAGTGCCCCCTTGACTGCCCTCCTCCTTGCAGTCCAAATGCATTGATCCCACACACATGAATATAAACATCAGTGCACCAAACTTTTAGTCTGTGAACTCCATGTCCACCCTCACTGCCTCGACTCCTGCCGCCTGTCGCCAGCTCCTGTCCTGACTGCATGAACTCCATCTCCCATGCTCCTTCCTGTCACCAGCTCCTAACCCCTCCGAACTTACAGCAACCACCTGCTGTAAGTTCAGAGGTCATAGGAGACAGTGACTGAAGGAGCCTGGGAGATGGAGTTCATGCAATCAGGAAAGGAGCCTGTGACAGGGGGAGGGAGTCACAGCAGTGAGGGCAGACATGGAGCTCACAGACTAAAGGCTCTGTTATATCTGTCCCTGACTGCTGCGACTGAGTGCATAGTGTTGGGTAAATCTGCCTTGGTGTGAGCAGTTGTATGTATTTATTCCCATTAACCTTTTAAGGACCAGAGCAGGGTTTCGTTGCACACCCCTCTGAACTTTAAAGTGTTAATATTACCATAGGGTCTGCAGATCCGGTAAGTACCAAGGGCACGCTGGTTACATCTGCTCTGGGGAGGTAGATTTACTTATTTTTGCCTCAGAAAGGTGCAGATCGTTACTGAGTACATTGTGGGAATCTCTATCCCAGGAATCTATAATCCTGTTTCAAATAAATCACTCTGTACTTTGCTTGGTTAATGGCTGGGCGGTTCATTAACCATTTTACTGCCATGGGGGGTGGGGGAGGAACATCCACTGCAAGTCCTTTTGTCAGCAAAGAAGGATGAGAAGCTGGTTAATCCTTTGAGTGCTAGCAACACATTGTTTGTGCAGTGGTGAACTCTGTCTCTGGTACTCACACAGTTAAAAAAACAAGGTTTCAGAAGCTGCAAGTGGGATGTTTATAAATTGTATTCTCCTTTTCTTTATCTGTTTAACTCTTTGAGTGCCAGTGGGGTATGCAACGCATGCGTTGTGTACCCCTCTGGCACTGAAAGGGTTAAGCAACCTTATGGTTTAGGGGTAATAAGGTGACAGCAAGTGCGTATTCATATTAAGGAGCATGTTTGGGATCTGAATTGATATTTATAGTTTATATTAAATGTTAAGTTTTAATGTACAATTCTTCTTTAATCTTACCTATTTGAAAATGATAGTTATAATTATGTAAGCTGGTGTATGGAATAAGGTAGGGCTTTCCAACACTCTATGTGATGTACTCTCTTAAACTAATAAGTTAAGTTTAGTCCCATTTTTCCTATACAATTCTACCCTATATATTTGAACTGAAATGGTGAAGAGTACATTGAGTGCTCATTGATACAGGGTTTCTCTTTTTCTCTTTTTTTTTTTTTATATTAAGGAGCATGTTATAAGTTTTATTTTCTCTTAAAGTGTTTCTAATGTCCCTTAATATTTTTTTTATAAATTTGTAGAGGGTAAAAAAAGAATATCATTGCCATAAACCCCATCTCTCAAACCAATTTGGTTTGAGTGATAATCGCATTCAAAGTTCCCCCTTCCCTCCCCTTCTCCTGACGTCAGTGTCTAGCTGACAGCAGGAGCTCCCAGTCTGGAGACCAGCCGGAGGCTCTGCAGCAGAGCCGAAATCCCATTATTAGAAAATAATTACTTCATTGGAAAGGTCTACAAAGTGTGCCTGGTTTGCAAGCACACTTTATAGACCGTTCCCATTAAGTAATTCTTTTCTACTAACAGGATTTCGGCTCTGCTGAAGAGCCTCATCGTGTTGGATGACATGAATCTCCTTCCTTCAGCTTTACAGCTGACATCAAGAGAAGGGGAGGGATGGGGGAACATAAATTGCCAATATCTCTCAAACCGCTATGGGGTTTGTGGCAATGAGATTCTTTTTTTATCCTCTACAAATCTATAAAAAATTTTTATGGGACAATACTAACACTTTAACTGTCAAGGCATCTTTTAGCGTGCAAGAAGAGCTTAAATTCTTGAATTAAATTACAGCCCTAGTACTGGAGTATTGGAATGCACTTGTTACTAATGGCCATACTCGCAATATAAAAAGAGATCCGGGACAAACCAACTAATCATTGGGAAATAATAAAAAAAAATTCCCCACTGATTTAAATGGAGTCTTTAACTCTTTAAAACCCCCATTTAACGCAAGGGACATTTTTATTTGTCCCATATGGTGCAGTTGGTCTGCCACATAATTGTTTTCTTTCCTACTCTGTGCATATCTTCTTAAGGGTATATTACTAGCCCTGATAACTCCAGTCTGCCCAGACCATCCAGTCTCCAGTGGATTTTGTCTTCTCACCTTGGTGCCCATCCCTGGCCAGTCTAACCAGACAACATTTTTCTCTTGAGCTGTAATTGTTACCCTTTCATGACTACAGTGGTGTACAACACATTTTTTTTCTCTCTCTCTCTTTATATATGTACTAGTGTAAAAAGACGGTGTACACGGGCCAAGCGTTCTGGCAGTGTCTACTGTACATGACTGCATCGGGCAGTCTCTACTTCGCGTGACTGCATCTGACAAACATACATCTGGTCATATATATATATATATATTTATACAAACTAGCAAAAGGGCCATGGCATTGCCATGGGGATTAAGTCCTTTGGGTGCTTCAGGGGTATTCATCGCATTGCTGTACATGTGCATGTAATAAATATGCAGGTAGGTGTGTATGTACATTGAATACATATGTGGTACACTATCACGGTTCCCGTGATTCCCTGTCAATCTCTGTGATGATACCTGTGCATTGGAGGAGGTTGATTGGCCTGCCCAGGATGTTCCTTTATTTACTGGGCCTTTGGCACCTGTCAGATGCCCTTTCGTGGTGTTCCTGATTCTGCGCTTTTGTTGCTGTGTTCCTGCATTCCTATGTACCGACCCGGCTCGTCTGACCATTCTACAGTTGCTGCTCGTGATTGACCAGGTTCCGGTTGACTTTCCTGCTCAGTGATTGACCCGGCTTTGGCTGACGTTCCTGCTCTGTGATTTGACCCGGTTCTGGCTGACGTTCCTGCTCCGTGATTTACCCGACTTTGGCTGACGTTCCTGATTCGTGATTGACCCGGTTCCGGCTGACGCTTCCTGCTCCGTGGTTGTATCCTGTGTTCCAGTGTGATCTCGGTCACCTACCGGCGACATTCTGAACTGTGCATAGTATCGCTCTGACTAATCACTTCTCTGCTAAGCTGAGCTGTGGCCTCCGTTACCGAGCTGTCTTATAGCCTTGCTGAGCTGTTGTCTCCGTTACCGAACCTGCCCTATACCCTTGCTGTGCTTTTTGCCTCCGTTATTGAACCTTCATCCGTACACTTGTCAAGCCTGTGTGTTTCATCCGAGCCAATTAACACTTACTGAGACTGTGCCTTTTTGACCTAGCCTATCCGTTTACACGAGCAGAGCAGTTTCCGTTCCGGTGCTTGGTCTGCACCGTGGTTGCACCTCCCGGTGCTAGTGGCCTCCTGTTTGCTCTTGCAGTGTGTTGCTCCGTGACAGCACAGGAAGGGTGTCTCTGCTCTAGTCTCCAAGTGCTCACTGTTTTACGCTATCTATCGCACTACCAGTGCGTTGGCTCACTATCGCTTGTGCAGTGTTGGTTCGTATTGGCACCCAAGGGGTGTTCCGGCTCTGTTCCCGTTGGCACGCAGGGTTTCTTTCAGTTGCGAGTACTAAGGGCTTTTCAGGTTCTAGTTCCATTTGCTCCAGCAGTGACTTTCATACATTACATTCCTCTAAGGAGGTATTGGCTCAGCTCTAGTCAAATCTTTGCTGTTCACTTGGGCATCCTATTATACAGCTATCTGAGAGTGATTCAGTTCAGTTGCCTACTACACCTTTCCTTTGCACTATCAAGAGACTGATATTAACTTCTGGGTGTTGGCTAATTATTATCACAGACACTGTTCAGTTGCTCTCACATTAACCCTTGTTCATTCATTTATTCTGATCATTATAGTTTGCTCATACGTATTTGAGTCTGTACTACTGTCATTACTGTTCATGCCTGTCCTGGCCACTAGGGGCGCTGTCCTTTGATTTTATTTCAATAAAACTGTGTTTTTACTTTTAACCTTGGTCTGAGTGTCAGAAAACCGTAACATACACCTACCTGCATACATGTACACAGGGCTCAAAATTTCCATTCGCCAATGGCGAGTGAAAATTTAGCCCTGGCGAGTAGAAATTCAGCCCTGGTGGTTATGTATTGCTTGCAGTAGTGAGTAACTTTTCAGGTCTGGCTAGTAGCAAAGGACTTCCAGTTTTAAGCCCTGCATGTACATATACACTAATGCAATGAATACCTCTGAAGCACCCAAAGGACTTAATCCCCAGGGTCAACTCCATGCCCCTTTTGCTAATATATATATATATTTATATATCTATATATCTATCTCAATCATTATCATGATCCACTGCAGGATGGAGGTCACCTTGACAAGTTTCCAACAAGTTTGGTCTTGTGCTTTTTGTTGCAGCCACTGTGTACCAACAAATTTGGAAATTTCATCTGCCCATCTTGTCTTTGGTCTTCTTCTTGAGTGGAATCCATTCAAAAATCTGTTTGGTTCTTCTATCATCAGGTCTTCTTGCTATGTGGCCAGACTATTTCCAATGACCTTTGTTATGGAAGATGTGGAAGAATCAGATTTTTGATTAACAAAAACTGACAGATTGAGTTGTAAAAGCAAAAAGTACTTTTGAAAGAATTGCTTCCTATGCTATCAAACTAAACAGTTATGTTCTTCAAATCATTCAAGTGTATTACACTGCAAGTAGGCACAGTGATGATTAAGTTGAAGAATTTTATGCTGGTTTATTTCACCACCACAAACAGGACAATTACCACTACAAATTTATAATTGGAGAGTGCAATGTGAGAATGGTAAGATCCAAGTGGTGAAAAATTGATGGGGCCATATGGAACTGGAAAAAGAGACGAAAGAGGCAACCAACTGATTGAATTTGTAGAAGAACAACATTTGTACATCATTAATTCATTCAATAGGAAAAAGTCCCAGAGAAAATGGACATGGGCATACAATACAATCAAAATCGACTTTATACTTGCAACTAATAACATTTATATTCACTGACTGGTCTGTCTTAAACAGTTTTAACCATGGAAGTGACCACTGGCTAGTCAGAGCAAAAATCAAAATTGACTGCAAGAAAGAACAAACAAAAATGATCAAGTCAACAAACGTGAAGCTCAACACTAGCCAGCTATTGAAAAATCATAAGAAATTTTGAATTATCACTATCCAGCTGCTTCAGGTTGCTGCAAACCATTCCAGAAACAGACATTTCAGACCACAGTGACAGCATTATTGAGACTAATGCAGACACTGCCCCTGCCATTGCACCTACTTTGAAACAAGAAATACCAACTAGAATCTCAAAATAAATAGTTGCCATGATGAAAAAGTGATGAGAAATGAAGCAAAAGTATAACACCAGAAACAAGGTTGGATATGTAGAAATGTGCAAGACAATAAGGAAGCACCTAAAATAAGAAACATGCAAATTAATTATTGAGTTCATGAAAGGGGCACTGGAAGAAGATCAAGGGCTAAAGAAAGCAAAATGAAAGATGACCACGCATAGGAGCCAAATGTCTGCATTAAATCCTAAAGATGATACAAAAGCAAAAACTCAAAAAGAAATGCTAAAACAGGTGGAAACACCAGGTAGAATACACTGAGATTTCTCTAGTTTTCAAGTAAAGGGTTACATATTTACACAAATTGAGAAACATATATTACATGTTATTATATATCCATACATACACGTATGAATATACATACATATGGAATATTAAAATTATATACAGTTAACCCCTTAGGGACCCTTGACGTACCAGGACCGTCAAGGGTAAATTTGCTCGAACGACCCTTGACGGTCCTGGTACGTCACGTACTTTTTACTTACAGCACTCTACCGGGAGCGCTGTAAGTAAAAATAAGGCATGAAATAGACCGCTCCAAGATCGGAGCGATCTGTTTCAAGCCCCATAGTGACGCGCCAATACACGTGACAGGTCACGTGTACCGGCTCGTCAAAGTGCCCTTATGCGGTCGTTATGGGACGGAAATGTCCCATAACGTCCGGTCCTTAAGGGGTTAAACTCTGTTTTTAGATATAAAGAAGCATTTACTTTTAAGGATTTTAGACTAGGATGAATAACATCATCTGACTGCAGTGCTGTCACTGTGCGGGGACTAGGGACCCAAATAGTCCTGGCACAAACTCTGCAGCTGGGTTGCGATGACGGTGTGCCGTTTACTCCCTTGCTGCAGCCGAAGCTGGTTAAAGGTGCTGGTCACAAAACCAGATTGTTCCACCTCAGTTGAGCCGATGTGCAACCAGGATGAAAGTAACTGGGATCCGTTAAGGACTAAGGCCAGAGAACTAGACTAGGACAGGGAACAGAGAGAATAATAAGGAAGAGCCGGGGTCAGCAACCAGAAAAGCTGAATAGGAATGGAATGGTCAACAAGCTGGAGTCAGAAGTCAGAAATTCAGACGCAATGGAGTGGTCAAGCAAGCCGAGGTCAGGAAGCCAGAAGGTGAGATATACTGGAGTGGTCAAGCAAGCCGAGGTCAGGAAGCCAGAAGGTCAGATACACTGGAGACAAACAAACACTAACTGACTAGCTTGTGGAATGGAGTAGGGGCAAGGCTGGGTTATATATGGCAAGTGTCCAATAGGAAGTGAGGGCTTTATCAGGAACCTGGCTGGACTGGAGGATGTTTCCAATCCATGGGTGAGAGGAAGGGGCTAGGTTACCTGCAAAAGAGACTGAGTGGACTCATGCGCTCTGAGACCCGGAAGCATGCGTATGCTCTGAAGGCAAATAGAGGGGGCCGAGGTCGTGAGTACAACTGCGGCGGCTGCAGGGTGACAGTGCCAAAGGCTGAAACTGTGTCAGAAGTTTTATTAAAAGAAGTTCAAGCTGCAATAAAATCAAGGAAAAATGGCAAAGTAGCTGGACCTGATAAACTCACTACTGAAACGTCGGATGTCAACCTTTATTCAAAGCCCTAGCTAAACTATTTTCAAAATACCCTTTACTCAATAAAGTGCCTATAACATGGAAAAATTCACGTCATCCTACTGCAAAAAAAAAAAAGGTGATAAGGATATCTAAAAAAATGGACACGATAATTAACTCAGCACAACCTGAAGAGCAAGCAGGCTTGCATTTTGTTGATATTCATCTTCATACCAACATTTTTGCTTTCCTGTTGTAGTTATTCAGTGCTTTCTTGTATTTCTTCAGCACAACTGGCAAACAATATGATATTTTCTCCATTGATCTTAAGTCTGTTTTTGTTCCAATTTAGTCTGAGGAAATTTTCTTCTAAATAAGCAGAAAATAGTTTTGGGGAGATTGTTGGTCACCTTTTTCTATGTAGATCTGGACTTTATCATTGTTGACCTCTATTGATGCAGTGGCATTTTCATATATTGGTTGGAGGATATTGATGTAAGCTCTATGTATTTGTTCAGGGGATGGATTATTGCTTGCTTTTTCACTGAATCAAAGGTATTTTAGTAGTCAGTCAATGAAGGCTATGCATAATGAAGGTTTCATTAATTATGCTGCTCTATAACTTGCTGCGCTATCTGGATGTAGTCCGTTGTACTGAAACCTCTCCTGAAGCCTTCTTGTTCTTTAGTTTGTGCAGCATTAAGTATTGTGTACATTCTTCTTGATAGTACCTTATTGGTCTGTAGTTTTTTAGATTTGCCTTATCAACTTTTTTTTGTGCAGTGGGATGGTCTCTGCAAATTTTTCAATGTTTCAGGCACTTTTCAGAGTAATATGTATTTTGATAATAGTTTAGCTAGGGCTTTAGCTAAGAGCTGACTTATAGCTTTCAGCATTTCAATAGTGACTTTATCAGGCTCAGCCGCTTTGCCATTTTTCCTTGATTTTTATTTCAGCTTCTACTACTTGTACCAAAACTTCTGACACAGCTTCAGTCTCTGGCACTACATTCAGTTGTTGGCTTTCATCCTTATAAAGATTTGAATAAAATTCTTCCACTCAATTTAATA
This sequence comes from Rhinophrynus dorsalis, assembly GCA_037306005.1. NCBI lineage: Eukaryota > Metazoa > Chordata > Amphibia > Anura > Rhinophrynidae > Rhinophrynus > Rhinophrynus dorsalis. The sequence continues at coordinate 275,470,670 of CM074719.1, forward strand.
TTTGTTGTTTAGTTTTTGCTGTTGTACCATCTTTACTCTTTAATGAAAACATTTGGTTCTTATGTGTGGCCATCTTTCATTTTGCCTGCTTTTGTCCTTGATTTTCTTCCAGTTTCCTTTTGATGAGCTCAACATTGAACTTGTGCCTTTCTTCTTTTATGTGCTTCCTTATAGTCTTGCACATTTCTACATTTTCTACTCTGTTTCTAATAATACTGTTTTGCTTCATTTCTCATCGCTTTTTATTTGATACTGTTTCTTTTGATATTCAGGTTGATTTGTCTTGTTTTGCTTCAGGTGCAAGGGCATGGGCAGTGTAAACAATAGCCTCAATAATGTTTTCATTGTGGGTTGAAATGTCTCTCTGGAAGGGCTTACAGCACACTAAAGTGATTAAACAGTGCTAACTCAAAATTCTTCAGATTTTTCAGTAGCTGGTTAGTGATGATCTTTACACTTGTTCACTTGATAATTTTCTTTCTTTCTTTCTTGCAGTCAATTTAGATTTTTGAATTACAGAATGTACATTGAATTACAGAATGTACAGAATGTAGAATGTACAAATTTTGTTCTTCTGCAAATTCGATCAGTTGGCTGCCTCTGTCATCTCTTTTTCCTGTTCCATGAGGTCCGACTGATTTTTCATCATTTTGGATATTACTAATTCTCACATTGAAATATCCCATTATAAATTAGTAGTGGTAATTGTCCTGTTTGAAGAGGAGTAATGAATCATCATAACATTTTTTAACTTCATAATCACCATGGCTACTTGTAGGGGCATAAACTAATGATTTGAAGAACATAGTGACTGTTTCATTTGATAGCACAGGAAGTAATTCTTTCAGAAATACTTTCTACTTTTATGAATGAGTCTGTCAATCTTTTGTTAATCAAGAATCCAATTCCTCCACATCCTCCATCATTGGTTCCTTTATAGTATAGACAGTGTCCATCTTCTAATTTTACTAAATCTTAGTCTTTTTACGAGTCTCACATAAGCTGATAATGTCCCAAATTATGTTTTTCAGTTCCTGTACTAATTCTTCTAAGAGCGAAACCCTACTCATAGACCAAATGTTAAACATTCCAATTTCTAAAGACCAAAGGCAGCCTGATGGAACCTGATAATTCTTACCATCCTCTGCCATTGAGCTGATCTTCCCGCTGTATCACCCCTGTTGATCCAGAGATAGGAAAAAGAAACAAAACATTGAAGCTATTTCAAATTAAGCCCCAGTTGGGTAAAAAAAATCCTTCCTGACTCAAAATGGCAGTCGAATATTACCCTGGATCAACATCCTATCTGCTTTGAAGTCATTTGTTGCAGTTCTCAATATTGTCATATGTTAGATAGGTATCCATTACTTTTTTGAAAGCAGTTACAGTAGCTGCAAGCACAGCTTCCCGGCACAAAGAATTCCACAACTTTACTACCCTTATTGTAAAACAGCCCTGGCTTTTTTTTAGTCTAGATCACCTTTTCTCTAGTCTTAATGGATGACTACTTGTTCTTTGCTCATCTCTTTGAATAAATAGTTACTTGGATAGTTAATTATATTGACCATGAATGTGTTTGTAAATGGTAATCACATCATCGTTTAGACCTCTCTTCAGTAAAGTAAACAAACCCAGTTTGGCTAGTCTCTCTTTATAATGCACATCCTCTAATTACTTTTTAGTATCATATTTGCTCTTGGGACATGCACCAACACCTTTTAAATTGTGGAACTGTGCGTATAATTATATTTAATTGTGAGTGCACTTAATATATATATATATATATATATATATATATATATATATATATATATATACAGTAATGTGCGAAAAGTCTTAGGCAGGTGTGAAAACATGCTGTAAAGTAAGAATGCTTTCAAAAATAGACATTTTAATAGTTTATTTTTGTCAATTAATAAAAAATAGTGAACAGAAGAAAAGTCTAATTCAAATCAATATTTGGCGGGACCACCCTTTACCTTCAAAACAGCATCAATTCTTCTAGGTAAGCTTTCACACAGTTTTTTTAAGGAACGTGGCAGATAAGTTGTTCCAAACTAACTACAGTTCTTCTATGGATTTAGGCAACCTCAGTTGCTTCTCTCTCATCGGGTAATCCCAGACAGACTCAATGATGTTGAGATCAGGGCTCTGTGGGGGCCATACCATAACTTCAGGACTCCCGGTTCTTCTTTACGCTGAAGATAGTTCTTAATGACTTTGGCTGTATGTTTGGGGTCATTTTCATGCTGCAAAATAAATTTGGGGCCAATCAGATGTCTCCCTGATGGTATTAAATGATGGATAAGTATCTGCCTGTACTTCTCAGCATTCAGGAAACCATTAATTCTGACCAAATCCCCAACTCTGTTTGCAGAAATGCAACCCCAAACTTGCAAGGAACCTCCACCATGCTTCACTGTTTCCTGCAGACACTCATTCTTGTACCACTCTCCAGCCCTTTGGTGAACAAACTGCTTTATGCTACAGCCAAATATTTAAAATTTTGACTCATCAGTCCAGACCACCTGCTGCCATTATCTGCACTCCAGTTCCTGTGTTTTCGTGCATAGTTAAGTTGCTTGGCCTTGTTATCACGTTGGAAGTATGGCTTTTTGGCCACAAGTCTTCCATGAAGACCACTCCTGACCAGACTTTTGCAGACAGTAGATGGGTGTACCAGGATCCCACTGTTTTCTGCCAATTGTGAGATGATGACACTGGACATCTTCATATTGCAAAAGGATGTAAGCATGATGTGTCTTTCATCTGCTGCATTAAGTTTCTTTGTCTGGCCACTGTGTCTTAAGCCCTCAGTTGCCTGTTTCTTTGTGCTTCTTCAAAAGAGCTTGGACAGCACATCTGGAAAACCCTGTCCACCTTGAAATTTCTGCCTGGGAGAGACCTTGCTGATGCAGTATAACTACTTTGTGTCTTGTTGCTGTGCTCAGTTTTGCCATGGTGTATGACTTTTGACATTAAACTGTCTTCAGCAACCCCACCTTGTTAGCTGAGTTTGTCTGTTCCTCAAACAGATTTATTCCTTCTACACAGCTGTTTCTGTTTCAGTTAATGATTGTGTTTCAACCCACATATTAAATTGATGATCATTAGTACCTGTTTGGTATATTTGTTAATCATACACCTGACTATATGCCTACAAAATCCCTGACTTTGTGCAAGTGTTCTTAGAAGAATTGATACTGTTTTGAAGGCAAATTGTGGTCATACCAAATATTGATTTGATTTAGACTTTTCTTCTGTTCTCTCACTATCATTTTGTTAGTTTATAAACATAAACTATTAGTATGTCTATTTTTTAAAACATTCTCACATAAATATATACATGTATACATACACTAGCAAAAGAAACCCTGTGTTGTCCAAGCAAGAGTTGTCAACTTGGATAGTGCAGAGCATCAGGCATCAGAGGAGTGAAAATTAGATAAAAGGCATGGGCAGCCTAAAGGGGGGAGTGTGAACATAGAGATAAATAGTTATAGAGGGCAAAAGAGGATTCTGTTGGGTGTGAAAGGTGGTGTAATGCAGCCACAGCTGGAAACGTGCATGTTGCCCATCACCCCAGTCAGTGCAGCTTCCATAATTAAAGGAGTAGAAATGGTAAGCATTTTAACCCTTTGAGTGCCACTTGCACTCAAAGGGTTAACACACACACACACACACACACACACACACACACACACACACACACACACACACATATATATTTATATATGTGTTTGGAGGGGCAGTGTCTATGGAGACATGTGTACTTGCTGTGGTGGTGGCTTCCCATTAGTGCTTGTGTCTTGTGTGTCCTGGTTGCAGCATGCTCCATTGCCTGCTTTCCCATTTACATGATGACATGCGGAGGGCAGTTCACAGAGTGCAGAAAGGGCAGGCCACAGAAAAGGTGGGAAGAAGTTGGCAGGAGGTGAGGTACAGAAAATTTGATGGAGGGAAGTCATGTAGACTTGCTGGAGGGGTGAGAGGACAAGAGCAGCAGAGCAGCACCACAGTGATTTTACCTTGGAGTTGGTGAAGATGGTTTGAGGGCTATTTTGACATGGAAATATAAAAAGGGCGAAACTGATGACTTCATGGCTATTTTCATAGCCAATTTTGAAGGGGTGGAATGGATGGTTTGAGGGCAATTTTCAAGGAGGCAAAACTGGTGCTTTCAGACCTACTTTGATGGGGCAATTTGGAGGTGATGAAACTGGAGAGTTGAAGGCTGTTTTGACTATGTGATTTGAACGGGGCAAATCTTGTCATGTAAGGACAGTGTTTCCAACAAAACATGTTCTAATTAGTGTTGAGCGAGCATGCTCGGCCGATGCTCGGATCGGCTCGAGCATCGCTCTGCTCGGCACATGGCGGTACTCGTACGAGTACCGCATGTGCTCGCCCGCCATGTTCGGGTCTCCTCCCCGCACGTTTTGCGGCTGCTGCGCAGCCAATAAACGTGCAGGGAGGCTCTGACATCGGTGTAATGCCAGCAGCCATGTTGGCTGCTGGCATTACACTGATTGGCTGGCCAGAACCCGTGGTCGGGTGCTGTATAGCACCTGACCAGCGAGTTCGGCTCAGTCTTAGCCAGGGAGAGATGAGGATAGGAAGGGAAAGTCAGTGTAGGGAGAAAAAAAAGCAAAATTGTGAAAAAAAAAGAACCAAAAGTCCTTTTTAGGACTACTGTGTGTGGGGGCAGCAGGTTATTTTGTGTGGGGGGAAAAAAACAAAAAAAAAAAAATTTTATATATTCTGTTTAGTGTGCAAAGTTGCAGATTAGAGCACATTCTGTTTAGTGTGCAAAGTTGCAGATTAGAGCACATTCTGTTTAGTGTGCAAAGTTGCAGATTAGAGCACATTCTGTTTAGTGTGCAAAGTTGCAGATTAGAGCACATTCTGTTTAGTGTGCAAAGTTGCAGATTAGAGCACATTCTGTTAAGTCTTGAAACTAAAATATCAAAGTCACATATTCCATTCAGTGTGCGTCGCCGCAGTTTAGCAGCACATTCTGTGTACTGTGCAGAGTTGCAGAATAGGAAGAAATACTGTTAAGTCTTCAAACTAAAATATCAAAGTCACATATTCCATTCAGTGTGCTTCGCCGCAGTTTAGCAGCACATTCTGTGGACTGTGCAGAGTTGCAGAATAGGAAGAAATACTGTTAAGTCTTCAAACTGTAAAATATCAAAGTCACATATTCCATTCAGTGTGCTTTGCCGCAGTTTAGCAGCACATTCTGTGTACTGTGCAGAGTTGCAGAATAGGAAGAAATACTGTTAAGTCTTCAAACTAAAATTTCAAAGTCACATATTACATTCAGTGTGTGTCGCCGCAGTTTAGCAGCACATTCTGTGTACTGTGCAGAGTTGCAGAATAGGAAGAAATACTGTTAAGTCTTCAAACTAAAATATCAAAGTCACATATTCCATTCAGTGTGCGTCACCGCAGTTTAGCAGCCTATTCTGTGTACTCTGCACAGTTGCAGAATAGGAAGAAATACTGTTAAGTTTTCAAACTCAAATATTAAAGTCACATATTCCATTCAGTGTGTGTCACCGCAGTTTAGCAGCCTATTCTGTGTACTCTGCACAGTTGCAGAATAGGAAGAAATACTGTTAAGTTTTCAAACTCAAATATTAAAGTCACATATTCCATTCAGTGTGCGTCACCGCAGTTTAGCAGCCTATTCTGTGTACTCTGCACAGTTGCAGAATAGGAAGAAATACTGTTAAGTTTTCAAACTCAAATATTAAAGTCACATATTCCATTCAGTGTGCGTCACCGCAGTTTAGCAGCCTATTCTGTGTACTCTGCACAGTTGCAGAATAGGAAGAAATACTGTTAAGTTTTCAAACTCAAATATTAAAGTCACATATTCCATTCAGTGTGCGTCACCGCAGTTTAGCAGCCTATTCTGTGTACTCTGCACAGTTGCAGAATAGGAAGAAATACTGTTAAGTTTTCAAACTCAAATATTAAAGTCACATATTCCATTCAGTGTGCGTCACCGCAGTTTAGCAGCCTATTCTGTGTACTCTGCACAGTTGCAGAATAGGAAGAAATACTGTTAAGTTTTCAAACTCAAATATTAAAGTCACATATTCCATTCAGTGTGTGTCACCGCAGTTTAGCAGCCTATTCTGTGTACTCTGCACAGTTGCAGAATAGGAAAAAATACTGTTAAGTTTTCAAACTCAAATATTAAAGTCACATATTCCATTCAGTGTGCGTCACCGCAGTTTAGCAGCCTATTCTGTGTACTCTGCACAGTTGCAGAATAGGAAGAAATACTGTTAAGTTTTCAAACTCAAATATTAAAGTCACATATTCCATTCAGTGTGCGTCACCGCAGTTTAGCAGCCTATTCTGTGTACTCTGCACAGTTGCAGAATAGGAAGAAATACTGTTAAGTTTTCAAACTCAAATATTAAAGTCACATATTCCATTCAGTGTGCGTCACCGCAGTTTAGCAGCCTATTCTGTGTACTCTGCACAGTTGCAGAATAGGAAGAAATACTGTTAAGTTTTCAAACTCAAATATTAAAGTCACATATTCCATTCAGTGTGCGTCACCGCAGTTTAGCAGCCTATTCTGTGTACTCTGCACAGTTGCAGAATAGGAAGAAATACTGTTAAGTTTTCAAACTCAAATATTAAAGTCACATATTCCATTCAGTGTGTGTCACCGCAGTTTAGCAGCCTATTCTGTGTACTCTGCACAGTTGCAGAATAGGAAGAAATACTGTTAAGTTTTCAAACTCAAATATTAAAGTCACATATTCCATTCAGTGTGCGTCACCGCAGTTTAGCAGCCTATTCTGTGTACTCTGCACAGTTGCAGAATAGGAAGAAATACTGTTAAGTTTTCAAACTCAAATATTAAAGTCACATATTCCATTCAGTGTGTGTCACCGCAGTTTAGCAGCCTATTCTGTGTACTCTGCACAGTTGCAGAATAGGAAGAAATACTGTTAAGTTTTCAAACTCAAATATTAAAGTCACATATTCCATTCAGTGTGCGTCACCGCAGTTTAGCAGCCTATTCTGTGTACTCTGCACAGTTGCAGAATAGGAAGAAATACTGTTAAGTTTTCAAACTCAAATATTAAAGTCACATATTCCATTCAGTGTGCGTCACCGCAGTTTAGCAGCCTATTCTGTGTACTCTGCACAGTTGCAGAATAGGAAGAAATACTGTTAAGTTTTCAAACTCAAATATTAAAGTCACATATTCCATTCAGTGTGTGTCACCGCAGTTTAGCAGCCTATTCTGTGTACTCTGCACAGTTGCAGAATAGGAAGAAATACTGTTAAGTTTTCAAACTCAAATATTAAAGTCACATATTCCATTCAGTGTGCGTCACCGCAGTTTAGCAGCCTATTCTGTGTACTCTGCACAGTTGCAGAATAGGAAGAAATACTGTTAAGTTTTCAAACTCAAATATTAAAGTCACATATTCCATTCAGTGTGCGTCACCGCAGTTTAGCAGCCTATTCTGTGTACTCTGCACAGTTGCAGAATAGGAAGAAATACTGTTAAGTTTTCAAACTCAAATATTAAAGTCACATATTCCATTCAGTGTGCGTCACCGCAGTTTAGCAGCCTATTCTGTGTACTCTGCACAGTTGCAGAATAGGAAGAAATACTGTTAAGTTTTCAAACTCAAATATTAAAGTCACATATTCCATTCAGTGTGTGTCACCGCAGTTTAGCAGCCTATTCTGTGTACTCTGCACAGTTGCAGAATAGGAAGAAATACTGTTAAGTTTTCAAACTCAAATATTAAAGTCACATATTCCATTCAGTGTGCGTCACCGCAGTTTAGCAGCCTATTCTGTGTACTCTGCACAGTTGCAGAATAGGAAGAAATACTGTTAAGTTTTCAAACTCAAATATTAAAGTCACATATTCCATTCAGTGTGTGTCACCGCAGTTTAGCAGCCTATTCTGTGTACTCTGCACAGTTGCAGAATAGGAAGAAATACTGTTAAGTTTTCAAACTCAAATATTAAAGTCACATATTCCATTCAGTGTGCGTCACCGCAGTTTAGCAGCCTACTCTGTGTACTCTGCACAGTTGCAGAATAGGAAGAAATACTGTTAAGTTTTCAAACTCAAATATTAAAGTCACATATTCCATTCAGTGTGCGTCACCGCAGTTTAGCAGCCTATTCTGTGTACTCTGCACAGTTGCAGAATAGGAAGAAATACTGTTAAGTTTTCAAACTCAAATATTAAAGTCACATATTCCATTCAGTGTGCGTCACCGCAGTTTAGCAGCCTATTCTGTGTACTCTGCACAGTTGCAGAATAGGAAGAAATACTGTTAAGTTTTCAAACTCAAATATTAAAGTCACATATTCCATTCAGTGTGCGTCACCGCAGTTTAGCAGCCTATTCTGTGTACTCTGCACAGTTGCAGAATAGGAAGAAATACTGTTAAGTTTTCAAACTCAAATATTAAAGTCACATATTCCATTCAGTGTGCGTCACCGCAGTTTAGCAGCCTATTCTGTGTACTCTGCACAGTTGCAGAATAGGAAGAAATACTGTTAAGTTTTCAAACTCAAATATTAAAGTCACATATTCCGTGTAAGATGAAGAAGGCGGGTAAAAAGGGACGGGGAAGTGGACGTGATCCTGATAGTTCAGGGCGCGGGTCAGGACGCGGAGAAACTGTGCCTGGTGCCAGAGCACAAGAAAGAAAGACATCCACCATACCTAGCTTCATGTCTAATTTTACAGGGCGTCGCAGGACATCACTCTCGAGGTCCGACCACTGCGAACAGGTGGTCGGTTGGATGTCAGCTGATACTGCTTCCAGTCGGTTAAGCACCACCCTGTCTTCCACCAAGTCCACTCTCAGTAGCCAAGAGTCTGGTCAACATAATCCTCACTCTGATCATCCTTCCTCCCACCATAGACGGTCTGGTCAAAGAAGTGATCCCACACTGGGATATAGTGAGGAGCTCGTCTCATCACCAATCCTTCATTTGACCCTCTCTCCAAGCATGCTTGCAGAGGAACATGACATCTTGTGCCCTGATTCACAACCTCTAGAGGGTACCCAATCACAAGACGATGACAGATGTGAACGGCATTTAAGGTCAAAGGAAGTAGTGGATGATGATGATACACAGTTGCCATTAAATCAACCACTATTACTGTCTCAAGACCTTGTTGAGGAGAATGTTATACAGTTGTCAATGACTGAGTATGTGGTGGGATCAAGACATGGGGAGGATGATCAGAGTAAGGAAGTGGAGGAGGACTTGGTGGACGATGAGGTGACTGACCCCACCTGGGAAGGTGTAGAGCCGAGCGATGACAGCAGTCCTGAGGGTGAGCCATCTGCAGCACCGCAACAGGCTGGAAGAGGCAGTGGTGTGGCTACAGAAAGAAGGCGGACCGCACCAAACCGGCCCGCAAATGTTCCACGGAGCACCCCCTTGCGTAAATCTCCCTTGCCAAAGGGTAGGTGTTCCGCGGTATGGCGTTTTTTTAAGGAAAGTGCGGACGACAAAAGAATTGTAGTTTGCAACCTGTGCCACACCAGAATGAGCCGAGGCATGAACACTAGAAACCTCACCACCACCAGCATGATCCGACACATGGCATCCAAGCACCGTAGTAAGTGGGAGGAACGCCTGGATCGCCCATCTGTGTCTGCAGGCCACACCACTGCCTCCTCTTCCCCTGTTTTCGGTGCCGGCCAATCGCCTGTCGAAGGCGCAGGCCCGCATACCTCCCGCCCTGCACCTGTACCATCTGAAGCACCATCAGCGACCACATCCACTTCCCTGTCCCAGCACAGCGTCCAAATGTCGTTACCCCAGGCATTTGAGCGCAAGCGAAAATACCCAGCCACCCACCCACAGGCCATAGCACTAACCTCACACCTTTCCAAATTACTGGCCATCGAAATGCTGCCATTTAGGCTTGTGGACACTGAGTCCTTCCGCAGCCTGATGGCAGCAGCTGTCCCTCGGTACGCGGTCCCCAGCCGCCACTACTTTTCCCGGTGTGCCATCCCCGCATTACACCACCATGTGTCCCGTAACATCACCCGTGCCCTGACCAACGCAGTTACTGGGAAGGTCCACTTAACGACTGACACATGGACAAGTGCTTGTGGCCAGGGACGCTACATTTCCCTGACGGCACACTGGGTGAATGTCGTGGAGGCTGGGAGCGACTCGGACCCTGGGATGGCACGGGTGCTACCCACGCCGAGGATTGCGGGCCCTACCTCCATCAGGGTTTCCGCCAGCACCTACGTTATTGGCTCCTCCTCCTCCGTTTCCACCTCCGAATTCTCTACACGCAGCGCCACTCCCCCATCAGCCAGTAGCTGGAAGCAGTGTAGCACTGCAGTGGGGAAGCGTCAACAGGCCGTGCTGAAGCTGATCTGCCTTGGGGACAAACAGCACACGGCCTCAGAGCTGTTGCAGGGGATTAGTCACCAGACCGAGCAGTGGCTCTCGCCACTCAACCTGCAACCAGGCATGGTTGTGTGTGATAATGGACGTAACTTGGTGGCGGCTTTGGCGCTCGGCAAGCTCACACACGTACCATGCCTAGCGCATGTATTTAATTTAGTGGTTCAGCGATTTCTAAAAACCTACCCCAATGTGCATGATCTCTTGACCAAGGTGCGCCGCGTGTGTGCACATTTCCGTAAGTCATCTACAGCTTCGGCCGGCCTGTTGAAGCTGCAGCAGCGCTTACAATTGCCAGCTCACCGGCTGCTGTGTGACGTGAGCACGCGCTGGAACTCCACCTTCCACATGTTGGCCCGGCTTTGTGAGCAGCAGAGGGCAGTAGTGGAGTACCAGCTGTTACACGGTCGTCGCCTCTCCGTTCAACTTCCTGTAATCAGAAGTGAGGAGTGGGAATGGATGTCAGACCTCTGTGAGGTTTTACGCAATTTTGAGGAATCGACACAGATGGTGAGCGGCGATAACGCTATTATCAGTGTAACCATCCCACTTCTGTGTCTACTGAAACGCTCGCTGCTCACAATTAAAACCGACGCTTTGCATGTGGAAGAGGTGGAAATGGGGGAGGAAGAGCTTACACAAGGTGATAGCCAGAGCACCCTCACTTCGTCTTCTCAGCGACAATTGGAGGAGGCGGAGGAGGAGGAGGAGGAGGAGGAAGACACGGTTGCCTCCGCTACAGAGGGTAGCCATGGAACTTTAGTTCCATCTCTTCAGCGTGGGTGGGCAGAAGAGGAGGAAGAGGATGAGGAGATTGAGAGTCATCCTCCTGGTGAGGACAGCGAAATCTTGACTGTTGGTACTCTGGCACACATGGCTGACTTTATGTTAGGCTGCCTTTCCAGTGACCCACGCGTTGTACGCATTTTAGACAACACGGATTACTGGGTGTTCACCCTTCTGGACCCCCGCTACAAAGAGAATTTCTCATCTCTCATTCCTCCGGTGGAGAGGACAAGCAAAATGGTGCAATACCAGAAGGTTCTTGTTGAAAAATTGCTCCAAAATTTTCCATCTGACAACGCTGGCGGCAGAGTACGTGCTACCTTGGCCAACCGAGAAGGGGAGAAAAGGGGAGCACACAGCAGTTCCGACAAAGGCAGGGCAACACTCTCCAAGGCGTGGGACACCTTCATGACACCCCGCCAGCACCCTCACCCTGATGCGCAGCCTAGTGTCACAAGGAGGGAAAAGTTTTGGAAGATGGTGAAGGAGTACGTAGCAGACCGTGTCAGCGTCCTCAATGATCCCTCTGTGCCTTACAACTACTGGGTGTCCAAGCTGGACACGTGGTATGAACTGGCACTCTACGCCTTGGAGGTGCTGGCCTGCCCTGCCGCCAGCGTTCTGTCTGAGCGGGTATTTAGTGCTGCTGGTGGCATCATAACAGATAAGCGTATCCGCCTTTCCACCGACAATGCTGATAGGTTGACACTTATAAAAATGAACAAGGCCTGGATTTCCCCTGACTTCTCCACTCCACTGGAGGAAAGCCCCGGGGGAACATAAACTCACTTTATATATGTTATTTACAATGATGGGAATACTCTGTATTCCCATTCACCCCTTCCACCCAAAAAACGGGTATATGGTTGACTCTTAATCTTCTCATCCTCCTCCTCCTCTTCCATATGCCCTGGGATATAATTTTTATATAGGGCCAGCTCACCAGCGGGCCCTGTGATATAATTTTTATATAGGGCCAGCTCACCAGCGGGCCCTGTTTGACAATTTTTTAATATAGGTCAGCTCACCAGCGGGCCTTCTCATGTAATGTTTTATTGGGTCAGCTCTCTAGCGGGCCCTCTCATATAATGTTTTATAGCGTCAGCTCACTAGCGGGCCTTCGCATATAATGTTTAGAATGGTCAGCTCCGCAGCAGACCCTCACCCATAATGTTTTAGATGGTCAGCTCAGCGCACGTTTCCCTCTTAATCATGGCCCCAGTTCTGAAAAATCGAGGAAATTTTTGGGAGAATTTGTCTTTGCGCACGTTTCCCTCTTAATCATGGCCTCAGTTCAATAAAATCAAGGAAATTTTTGGGAGAATTTGCCTCTGCGCACGTTTCCCTCTTAATCATGGCCTCACTTCAGAAAATCAAGGAAATTTTTGGGATAATTTGCCTCTGCGCACGTTTCCCTCTTAATCATGGCCTCACTTCAGAAAATCGAGGAAATTTTTGGCAGAATTTGCAGATGATATACAAGTAAATATACAGCAAATATTGTTTGGTAACAATTTTTCGCCTAAAGTCGTTTTTATTTTCCTTTTTGTGTGTTTTACGGTCAGTCTGTAAAAATGGCATACTACGGGCGAAAGATCGTTCCCAGCAGCGATGTTGGAGTCCAAGATGCATCCAGACATCCTCCCTATGCTGTCCCTGAACCATTTCTGTGGTGTTTCCATCATTTTCTTCCCTTTTCCTATGGACCAGGCACCCTCCCCTCATCAGAGCAGGGGGTGCCTGGTGTAATGCTCGAGTCCTCCCATTGACTTCAATGGGGCTCGGGTGCTCGGCCGAGCACTCGAGCCTCCGGGGGCGCTCGGTCAGAGCACCCGAACACCCGAGCATTGGGGTGCTCGCTCATCACTAGTTCTAATGTGTCGTTGATTGTTCTTCTACTCCTGTCAAAATCATGACTTCCTAGTGTAAGTGGTATGTTATGAATGGAGGAGCAACATTGAAGTAGAGGTTTTGACAGGTGTGGGCAGGGGGCTTCAAGCAGAGGTTTTGACAGGTATGGGCAGGGGGCTTCAAGCCCCTGCTCATTCCTTGCAAAATCATCCCCCACACACACATGCCTTGTGTAGCATAGCCCCTGCAAGTCCTTGCAGAGATATTAACAGGAGTGGTCGGGGTGGGGGGATTACACCCATACCTGGGAAAATTTAGTAATAGGTCACCCGGATGTTCCCCCCCCCCAAAAAAGTACCACGTTTAACCCTTTGAGTGCCAGAGGGGTACCCAAAGCTCTAGCACTCAAAGGGTTCAACTAGCATTTAACGTCACTCCCATCTATCACACCAACGTGACAGAATGAAGTAAAAAGAATTTACCAACAACACTGGTGACCAGGCCAGGCCAGGTTCTCCGCTCACCTCTTGCCCAGACACCCTGCACGCAGCATCATGATCACGTGACACAGGTCACAAGTTGTCCACGGACCACGATGCCAGAGCAGGGCTCTGATAAGTCTGATGTACATTATGAAATGTGCGCAAGCAGGAGCAGCAAATGCGTACATACTGTATATGCCCGGAGAATTTAAGGTTTCACCCGGAGACCCGGAGACACTGCTCTAAATCCGGAGTCTCGGGGTGAAATCCGGCAGGTTCCCAGCTATGATTACACCTGATGGTTGGACCAATGGGACAGTCAGTATGAAGGAGACTTGCATAACTCCTCCTTACTTCTGCCTCTGGGTGTGTGTGTATGTGTTCCAGGACACAGATTCTTGGTCACTTAATCCTTTGAATGCTAGAATGGACTGCAACTCATTTCAAAGCAATGCGTTATATATCCCACTGGCACTCAAAGCTTTCATGCTTCTTCTTATACATATTTTATCCATTTAAAAATATAGATTCTAATATACTTAGCTTTATCTATTATTTTTTTTTGAAAATTAGGCAGCACTAATTGGCACAAATTGGTATGTCAGACACTAACATTTCATTCTCCCTCCCAACTGCCACTTCCTAGCAGGAAGTACAAGCTAATTTGCATACACTCACAAATAAATATCTCATACACTTTTAATTTTATGTAAGAATAGCTAGCATAAATATAGGTGATTCTGGAAGCTTTTTCATAATCACCCAAGTCATTACAAAGCCTTATTTCCACATTAAAGGGGAATCTTACCCTAGGAATAAGTGGCCTTTAATTTGTTTAACATTTCTTTACCAAAGCAGGTGTCTTTCTTACAGTAGTGAACTTTACTACTATTTATCTTCAGTACGCGAGTGACATGTAGGCAGTGGACTATAACAGAGAGATACAAAACAACTAAAAATGAGCATATAGGTATAACTGACTGCTGGTTCAAGGACACCTATTACTATTAAACAAATTAAGAGTCACTTATTCCTAGAGTACAATTTCCCTTTAAATGTCTAAAGGTCAAAAATTGTAATGATGTCTTTTTCTCTCTCAGACATGCAAAAAATATGCCTTTCAAGAGCTATAATGATCTTTAGATAGAGAGTTTGATTGTGTGATCATCTCTGGTTTAGCTTCTGCAACAGAAGATGCATTCTGCTACAAATACACTTTTAAAGGAAGACTAACATCAAAATATGAAACAGGTTGATACAAATTTAAATATAACATACTTCAAGTTAGCATGTATAAAAATTAATTATTCATATGTTAAATCTCTAAAATATAATCCTAAACTTGCATTTTAATGCATGCATAAATAGTCCAGCTCAGGGAGCATTTATTTAATGTTGTTTGAATTGAGTCATAAGAGCTTTCATCTGTAAACTGACTGCCATTAGTGCTCACTGCTCTAGTATCCAGATGTTTGTTATCTCATATCAGCTCTTTATCAATCCTGGACAATAAACATGCCTGGGGACTCTCAGTGTTTGAGCCTGAGACCTTAGGAGTATGGTGACCTTTAGCCTTGTGTGGCTAATATTAATAATAACTTTCATATTGGATGACTGTTACCACTATATTATACTGCTGTGTTTTCATCTGGGGAGGCTAAACCTCCCTTGTCTTTCATTATTCCCCTCCTATGCATGAAACTCAGGGCTATGATCCAGACTTCAGGGTCTCAGTGTGAAGGGCTTTTTTCTCAGGGTGAGTCCATGTTACCTGTTACATTATCTGCACACCTGACTGCTTCTTTGGTATCTATTTTGGCGCCATTTCAGTCAGACATGCATAGGGAGAAGGCTGATACCTTGGACTTTGTGACATGTTAAGGGTTCCTTGTGGACTGGCTGGAGCACCTCTGGGTTAGAGCAAACAGGGAAATATCTCCTAAAAGCTACAATCTTGAGAAATTTGAGCTGGTCAGCCAGTTTTGAAAGTTCTGAGATATGACATTAAATGGGATCCATGGATTAAACAGGAATGTCTGCTCCCTCAGAGCATATGTAAGACTACATTTTTGGTGTCAGAAAGCAAACAGACAATTCTAGCATGAAGTACAGGGTGTATATCTCTGTGTGCCAGAGGGGTACGGAATGCATTGCAAAGGCACTCAAAAGGTTATAAACCCAGTTCATTTTCAGGTAATAGTTCTCCTTTAACTCAATAAGGTTTAATGTTGATTTAATATTTGGATTCTGCATCTCAGGTATGACATGTTTTAGTGTTTGCAAATTACTGCATTCTTTGTAAGGCAAATTGCCTCTGACAACATGGAATGGATTTGTTGTTTTTCTATATTAATAAAATAGTGGACATTTGACAGGAAGATTACCTTTCACTGAATTGTGTACAATTTTTTGCAACTGATTTCTGAGCACATCACTGGGATTATGGTGCTCACGGTAGCACCATGGTTTCCCTGTATTTAGTTCTCTTCTCCATATCAT
The DNA here is from genome assembly GCA_037306005.1 of Rhinophrynus dorsalis. Classification (NCBI taxonomy): domain Eukaryota; kingdom Metazoa; phylum Chordata; class Amphibia; order Anura; family Rhinophrynidae; genus Rhinophrynus; species Rhinophrynus dorsalis. The sequence continues at coordinate 275,486,737 of CM074719.1, forward strand.
GCAAGAAAATAGAAAAAATCAGACCCATCAACTGGGAATGGTCTCCCAGAACCCTTCTTCATACCACCTAGACAGGGTGGTGTAGAAGTATAAAATAATCAAAATGTGGGCACCCACTAGCCCCGATGAATGTCCAATACGGGCAGGGCTTAATAAATCATAAGGAGTGAAGGATTGTACTACCCCTTCTCCTCCTAGGATATGGTGTGAGTGGGGCATTATACGTTTTATGGGATCCATCATTGGCTTTAGCCCACCCTCAGGGTGCCTGACCGCTGAGTCAGTGTACCACCATACCCTAGCCTACTTTGGTTAAACCACACTGTCTGGGGCCGCGAGCACCGCATTGCCGGCACTCAGAGAAAAGATCTACCATCGGGTAAGCCAAGCCACCCAAACTCTTATTGCTGTGACCCCATACTAGATTCAATGGCCATTCTGATATCTAAGCCCTGCTTGGACAGGTAAACACCATCACCAACACCATAACATAATAATATGTTAGTGAATATTAGCATGTGTATATTGGCTACACACACACACACACACACACACACACACACACACACACACACACACACATATATATTTATCGAGAGAGTTTTTGTTTGCAATACTGATATACGTTGTTCAATGCTACTAAAATGTTATGGCCCATTTTTTTCCATTAGTGTTTCCTTTTACGATTTTTAACAATTAACTAAATCCCTATTCAGAGATGTCTCTAGTGACTAGGGTTTAACTTCTTTACATAAATGTAAATTGGAAGGTTTTATCTGCATCCCAACTTCCCAGGTGTAGAACTCTTGGATGCAGAGTAAGATGTCCTACTACTAATTACCCGGATTAGGGATTTCCATTCTTCCCATGGAAAATATGTTGTCCAGTCTATTGTTTATTTATACTTATTATTGGTATCTAGTAACATTTTTATTGGCCTGCAAGTAAAACATCAGGGGCTCAATTTAATAGTGAACGGTAAAACTGTTGGTAGGCCAAAAAGATATCAGGTGGCACACAAACTATGTTACCATAGGAATCCAATTGTTCCTCCAACAGCAACCATAACAAACACTGGGACGCAAAACCAGACTTTTGGCCTAATGTTCGTTGTGGGTTTTTTGTTCCCAAAATTCATGCTAAATAGCATGAGAAAAGGGATCATCAAAGGATAACGGCTATCACTCGGTGTTTGACTGTCAGCAACATAACCAACGGGCCTACCTGCCTGCTGGTGTTCGTGGTTCAGTCTGGCGACGCGATCATGCTCTGGGGAATCTCTCCTCCTGTCCTTCCCTTACAGGGAACTCCGTGCTGTAGCGTCCTTGCCCTGGTGCGGGTTTCTGTGTCGGAGACAGGATGGGCGTGGCCAGAGTTTCGTCCTGACTCCGGGCAGTCTCACAGCTCCTTGTTTGTGAGGGTGGTTGCAGCCTCTATTTAAACCCAGGCACCACTTCCGCTCAGGGCTCGATTGTACTTACCCTATCCCTGATGTGTAAACACTGTTATAGTTATATTCCTGGTATCTGATCCGTGGCTTGCCTACTACTATTACTACATTGACCTCTATATCCCTGACCCATGGCTCGTTATACTACTACGCTGACCTCTATATCCCTGGACTACTGGCTTGTTGAAACTACCTTGTTGCCCTCTAGACCCCGACCTGACCATTGCCCACGAGTTATCCCTGTAGCCCCTGTCTCCTCCTTCTTCGCTGCTCATATCTATCCTATACACGTTGCCTCTTGTATACCACTCATTTCTGGTGCTTTAGGAATCCTTTGGTTCCTTGGTGCAACAGTTCTCCTGCATTAGGGCTCCAGTACCCAAACTACCCACAGAAGCTGACATTGACACAGTGTCAAACACTGAGCGTGAGCCAAAACACAGTCACCCTCCCAAACACTAACCCTACCTTACCCCTAACAATAAAGTGAAACAATACTAGCATTAACACTATCCTAACACCCATAGTTCTATCTTGTGTCTTGTTCTTTCTTCTTATCTTATTTCTTCTAAGCTGCCAAAATAGAATGCCACAATAGATAAAAATTATATCTATGTTTAGTGAAGGAATGCCCCCAAAGGTATGGCTGAACTATATGCTTCTGCTGCCACCGGAGGAAATCAGAACAAAAATCCCCCCTTCCCTTAGATACCTCTTGTGCAGTTGACCGAACCACTCTGAGGAAAATTTGAATAGAGACTGGCTTTTATATGGCCAGTCTCTGTTGAAAATGGTACCCAGGTTTCCTTTGGTTGGGATTTGGGGTTATGCACCACCCAGCCAATCAGCTTCGAGCCAGTTCCTCATACCTCCCGTGGCAGCGTACAGTTCAGCCATATCTTTGGGGGCATTTCTTCAGTAAACATGGATTTACTTTTTATTCATTGGGGCGTTATAGTTTGGTAGCTTAGAAGAAAGAAGATAAGAAGAAAAGGGCTGACGACCCTACTGGACATCAGTCATCAAGGTATGTGTCTTTTCAGTGGATGGTGTTAGTTTTAGTGGGATTAACCCTGTGAGTGCTAGTGGGGTATGCACTGCTCTGCAATGTGTTGCATACCCTACTGGCACTCATAGGGTTAATTTTTCTTACATAATACATATTTATTGAAGACTTTGGATGTATTGATATGGGGTTTAGGGCCCCATATCAATACATCCACTGGTTACTTAGGGTTTTTTCCCCTTCAATTCCATCGTCGGTAGTTTAAAACATGTGTTAGGGGATTCTACACCAAAAAGTTGGTGTAGATTTTTGGAGATAAAGGGGTAGATTTAAAGGCAGGCGTTAACATAGCCGGTAAATACCAAGCATGAACGAATACATTATTTAACCCTTTGAGTGGCAGAGGGGTACGGAATGCATACCTCACTGGCACTCAAAGGGGTAAATAGTACTGCAACATGAATATTCCCACAATAACTGCTGCTATATAATGCCCAAAAGTATAAACAAGCAAAGAAAAAACAGCATCCATATACACAGAAATCAATGCCATCCATTAATGCTAAGTAAATTCACTTAGCTAAATTCTTCATGTCTCCGCCACTTAGAGCGGCCACGAGGGTGGCGGCAGCGGAGACACAGATGCCCAACACGGGTCCCTCTTCAGTGCTGTACGGGCCGATGCAGTTGGTTTACATACCTCCCAACATTTCAGGTTGCCTGAGGGGACATTTTAGTTTTATGTATTGTTGCTGGGGCCGTGATTGGTGGGTGGGGCATTACCAAGCATTTTTAATTACTTCATGGCCTATTGACAGCTCCTTATGTTATTCAGTTTACATAAGGAGCTGTCAATAGGCCATGAAGTAATTAAAAATGCTTGGTAATGCCCCACCTACCAATCACGGCCCCAGCAACAATACATAAAACAAAAATGGTTTAGAGCAAGGCCAAAGTATTTTATGCAAATAAAATACTTTGGCCTTTCTCTAAATAATGTATTCATCATTATTGCTGTGGTACAATTCCATTCACTCCTATCCACACTACACATTCTATTCCAAAAACAGGGACATCAGGTAGAAAAGAGGCATATGGGTCTCAAAGAGGGACTGCCCCTCCTAAGGAGGCACACTTGGGAGGTATGGATTTACACTTGCACATTATCCTACTGCATACCTCCCAACATTTCAAATTGCCAAAGAGGGACAATTGTGTTTTAGGGGGTTTTGCTGGGGGTGTGGCCGGTGGGCGGCGCATTAACAAGAATTTTTAGGCTGTTTCATGACCTATTGACACCTCCCTGTGTTACCTAATAAATGACTTATAACAAGACCACAGTATTTTATTTACACAGACTAAATTATAAACACGTACTAATGTTTAAAGAAACAATAATGTAAGTTTTATTGCTGTGGAGCGATGTGATACACTTATATACACACACCACACAATCTGATCTCCTAAAAAAGAGGGACAGTGGGATTTGGGTCTAAAAGAGGGACTGTCCCTCCTAAAGAGGGACACTTAGGAGGTATGCTATTGTACTATTTTGGCCAGAACAGCACCATTTTCTTAGGTGTTATATCAGATAAAATCGTTATGCACCTTTCTACCATTTTTTACAGAGACTGACACTGTGGTGCCCTATGATTGGCTGGTGTACACAGCACAAGCCAAACAATCAGATCATGAAGCTGGCATTATGAATTACTGGCATATGTGAAATGTAAGTAATTGCAACACTAAGATTTCCAGCATGTGGCTGTCCAGCTATCTTTGTATTACAATACCGATTATAGTCAGCTAGCAAATGAATGGTGAGGATGTACTTTTTAAAACTTGACTATTGCTGTTTTTACTGAAGTAAATGTGGGTGCTGAATATGTTTTTGTTTTCATACATGTCCTGCATTAATCACTTTGCAATGCATTGCAGCCTTCTCTCTTGTTATTTATGTGTTATGGGGATATATGTTATTGTACCATTTTTCTTTCATTCTCTAGAATAACTCCAGTTATTTTTAGTACGTCAGCCTCACTACATTTCCAGTTCCTCTTGATCTCATAAACCTTGCACTCTGCTCATTTCTTTGATAACAATACTTTTGCACTCCTCTCTAACACACACACCTTACACTCCCCCACTCCCTATCACTACAAGCATTGCTTACTTATCCTTCCCCTTCAAACACAGAATCCTGTGATCCCCCCACCCCCGTCACACTCTATCAATGAATGTGGAAGGGGAGCTAAGTGTGACTATCCTCACTACCATATAAGGCTTATGATAAATCCTGTTTACTCTACAGAGGATGAGTGTTTACCTGGCAGATCCTATTATCTTTTGATTTTCAAACCATTGCATAAGGCAGTTCCAGCCCAATAATTCCTCCTCAGCCATAAACAGATTTACAACATACATGTCAAACATAAATAGAATGTTTTCAGGTATATCATTATTATTCTTTTTTATTGAGCACCAGTATATTGTATACAATGGGGTTAAAAACAATAAAAATAGTTACACTTGAAACATTTTTTGTGACAAAAGAGTTCGGTTGTACAGAATCTCAGGAAAATTCATTGTTCAATTCAAAAGCTTTAATAATTTTAAAATTGGCCTGTAAAACAGAATTGTTGTTTCAACTTTGTCTGCCATACTTGGGGAGAGAAATTGAGGTGGATTCTGTGACCTTGGACTGATACCACTTCCCCCCCCCCAATCCTGCTGCCACAATGTTGTAATTTTTCCATATTACCCTATGGGAGGATGCAACCAATCAGAAACAACTGTGATATGGGCCTTGACTAATCATAACTTCCCATATGTGGTCGTCTCCATTTTCCATCAACCAATCAACAGAGATACTACCTGACCATTCTGGGCCTATAGTACTTTGTCCTACTTCATGACCAGGTTCCTGCCAGGTATAACACTATTACCCAACATGGTTATACCAATCACTCCCAATCCCTGTGCCCACACACATAGCTATTAATTGTTAATTAAAATTATCTTGTTGCATTTGTATTGTTCTGTCTAACCCCCTCATAGTTTCATAACTCAATTTCCCCTCTGCTTTCATTATACTGTCGGGACTGAATCATGGTCCTCACCCCAAGGAATATTAGAAGCACGGGACCAGAAACAAAAACTGGGAGCCCGGTCGCTGTGGAACCAGAACTACCAAATCACCCATGCCTAGGAGTTTCTGTGTACTACTCTTTACCAGAACAGCCTCAGCATCATTCTGCTTTAGCAGACTAACCTGTTGGTGGTGGGCCTTCAAGTGGTCATTTTAATCCAGACTATGGATGTGCCTACCTTGTGCACTACATTGGAATGCCCTGCTTGCATGGTGATGAACTGGCACAGGTGGGTTAACCTTTCTTGTGGACTTTAATACATTGTTTGGCTGTTGTACTTCAATAAATTCCATTTATTCATCTCAATGTCTCAGCTGACGTTTACCCATCCATATAACAATATTGGGTTCTCTATACTGCTCAACACTGAAATTGTAAGACCAAGAAGTTGCTACAGGATTTACATGAAAAGAGCTAGTCAGAGACGCTCAACTAGGAACGAGCCTGCCCTCGAAGTGATGAGGCTCTACAGGATAAGTATCCTACCTAGGGTGCAATCTCTTTTAGCTCACTAGTGCCTTTCACAGAGAGGAAATATCCTAAAGCACATCATACTGATCCTACCAAAAGGCAGTCCAGCCATGAAGTGCCAGGCAATTCCTCTCTGAACAAGAGAAGCAGCCAACCCCAGATGTACGTTTTGACTTTGTTTGGCCTCGTCAGTGAAGTTCAGCTGATCTCTCTAGGCACTGTGAGCAAGGGGTCTACGTCTGGATTACTCTGTTACCCTTAGGGTGACTAATCCCCAGGATAATTTGCATATGCAAAGAGCTAGTCAGAGATGCTCAACTAGGAACAAGCCTGCCCTCGAAGTGATGAGGCTCTATAGGATAAGTATCCTACCCAGGGTGCAATCTCTTTTAGCTCACTAGTGCCTTTCACAGAGAGGAAATATCGTAAAGCACATCATACTGATCCTACCAAAAGGCAGTCCAGCCACGAAGCGACAGGCAATTCCTCTCTGAACAAGAGAATCAGCCAACCCCAGATGTACACTTCGGCCTTGTTGGGCCTCGTCAGTGAGGTGCAGCTGATCTCTCTAGGCACTGTGAGCAAGGAGTTTACATGAAATTGCAAATATGTATGAGAGTCAGCTTGCGAAACAAGTGATTAATGTTTGAGACAAAATGAATGCACAACAGAATGCTTTATTCCATAGTGAGTGTGTGTAGTTTTGGAGGCAATAAGACAGTCCATCAAGAAGATGGTCAATCATTTCATATAGAATGTTAGTTCATGTGCATGAACTTGGGGTTTTTTTGGGGGGTGGCAATCCATAAGGTCCCACGCATTCTTGATGGTAGACAAATCCTGGGTACATGCAGAGCCACACAGCAATGGCTAGCATGGACAATCTGATCTGTTGTAGCTTGATGATCCTGTACTTTTGTCAGTTGACTATTCTTGAAATTGTCATGCCCTAGGTATGTCATAAAATATCCCACAGCTGAAAACCCAAACATCTTAACAGTTAACAGCCATTCTGCTCAGCCAACAACATTTATGTCCATTTAACCCATTAGCCCCATGACTCATTGTTGCATAACTGTATTCAGGTGCATATCCCAGATAGATGACTGTTTGGTGTATAGCTCTACATCTCTTCCCTTTTAATGTTGCAATGTCAAAGCTGAGCACTGTATTTATTAGTCACACCTCCAAGAGATGGGATCACTGGAGAGATGCAGAGACTATGCAGGTAAGTGAAACCAGGCATCTAGAGTAGTGCTTCAAAACCAACTTATTTAAAATACCCGTGCAAACCTAGCTTTAGTGGTAATAATACAACTATACCAGTAACTGGTAGGCTGATGTTTGTTTGTTTTTTCCACCAAAGGTTTAAATAAAGCCATGTTCTCATGTGCAACCCGCCTGACATTTCTGTGATGGACCATCTGGATGGACCAACTTCTTATCTGTAATGGTATGGTGTGCTCTTTCCTCACCTTTTTGTGTTTTTTTATTGTACCAAACTAGCAGAATATCCCAGTCATGGGCCCTTGCTCTCTTTGTGGCAAAAAGGGATTGGCTGCACCTCATTAATGAGTCAAACTAAAGGGTGAAATGTACATTTGGGGTTTTTCTGTTTTGCTTATGCAGAGAAGATTTGTGTAACATTCCAAGCAGTCTGTGGGCAGGACCAGATTGATATGGATATGGAAATATCTTCTATGTAATGCCACATGGGAGAATAAAAGGCACCTGAAGGGGCATCATCCTTAAGATTAAACTACTAAATTTGCTTCTTTCTCAGTGCGCACTTGTCAAATCTCTTTGTATTTTATATTCTAATAAGCAACTTTTTTTGCAGCAGTTGCGTTAAATGGATTTGTATGAAAAAGTTTTTGCATTTATTTGCTTTAATAGTGTAGAAATATTTTCCCTCTACATTCTATTGATCTCAACAAAAACAACAGCACAGAAAATGCAAGTAGCTGGGATACCTGAAACATACACAAATATATTTTAGGTAAAATGCTGCAGCATGTTGGGTTGGTCTGAGCAATGTTAAGTGACAGTTGCCCTAGTGAACAGCACCATATGACATAATAACTAATTCACATTTTTGGTACATTTCTATCAGTGCAGCAAAATTGCCCAAGTGTACAAAAATTAAAGCATAATTCACACAAGAAATTGGAATGTGCCATCAATGCTGCCACATTAGCAATCTCCCATAACACTTAGATACACTGCCCTATGTTTTCCTGTTGATCGTCTCTTAGGAAGGGGGGCATGACTGAGATACAGCTCTTACTGGTGTCAGTCAAACGTGATTTTCAGGTGAAAAATGTATTATTTTTTTATCTCCAAACTTCCACATAAACAACAGTAGGATTGTTAAAAGAACGCAGGAGGATTCAAATAGCTAACCTTAGGATACATCAGAGTACACTACAGTCACACAAGCACAGCAGTGCACACAATATGTTAAAAATGACCTGAGCTTTGTATCTTGTAATGTGTATGTTCCTTCATTTGACTGACAACCACATTTGTCTACTGCTAGTCTTATCCCAGTATTTTGAATGATGATCTATTTAAATGACTACTGTATTGTCTACCACTTGCCTTAACCATTGTCTGTTGTGACCACAGCTACTGTCTGCCTCTTTCCTTGACCACCGCCTATTTAACAGTAACTGCTTCTGTTTTCCACCTGCTATGTATCCAGATTGTTTATCAATTACACTTCTGTTCACTGAGAGTACTGTTATTAGACCTCTTGGGGTCAACTACCCGCGACCTACTCATCTGCATCTCTCTGCAGTAGCTGATTCCATTCCCTATCTTCTGAGCAGCAAGAGAAACTAGATTAAGAGCCATTGCACTTACTTCAGTTGCGCGCATCCCAACCCTCTGGAAAACTCTGCTCATTAGCTACAGTTGCAAACCTGAATACAGCAATAGTCCTTACCGCACTCATACAATGATATAATTCAGTCATACACAAGCAATTGATAGTTTGATGGGATAGTCCTCTCTCTATCCACCTGCTTCCAGGGGAAAACTTACCTATACAAAGAAAAAGAACAAGAGAGGCACTCACCCAATTACTGGTAATCACTAAACATGTTTTTTGTAGAAATGACAATTCGTAGCATATAGACAAATGGTAGGAATTTCAGGCCATCAAACATTTATGCAACTCACTCAGTGTCCTTCCTCAGCACAGCCAGCTACACACAGTTTACACACTCCCTAGATGCCCATAATGGAGATAACCCACCACTCACTTCCGCAAGCCCATGATGACATGCCACTTCGGCTTTATTACCTCCTATGATGCAGTCGACATAAGCAAGCATTATAATTGGTTATTTCTCACATAGATGTCAAACACGTTGTCTAGGTACCTGGAAGTACATGTAAGCAGCTGTTTATGGAATTTATATAGCAAAGAGGAGTAGATCTATAACAAATAAAATTTAACTATGATCTCTATTCAACATTCATATTTGCTTGTTGCTTTCATATTTGTGATATAAACCTTTTCAGCATAATACAACAATATATAAAAGAAAAAACATAAAACACATAATCAGTACTTACAAATATATACACAGTACAATCAACCACCATTAGATTTTCCTTCTCTAAAGCGCACTTAAAGAGATAATCATGTTTTAAAATAAAAGCAGCTCCAATTAATCTTCATAGTATTTGGGCCATGGAGAGTGTTATTTCAATACTGTCAGAGTTGTAGTTCAAGAGTAATTGAATGATAAAGTATCCCCCTCCCGCCCCTTTTATTGCTCACTTCAGATCAGAAAGGTGGTGTCCATATGACTTGCAGAGAGGGACAATGTTCAATCAGCACAAGGAAAAACCTGAAAAATCTGTCAAGGGGGGCAGGGCTTTCATTGTTCTCACAGTAAGAAGATTGTCCCTTGCTGTGAGCTGTCTGGCCTGTGGACCAGATTACACATCTGAGGGGAGGTGGCTTACACTAGGTAAAAGGGGCGGGAGGCGGGAAGGGGATACTTTATCATTCAATTACTCTTGAACTAGAACTCTGATAGTATTGAAATAACACTGTCCATGGCCCAAATACTATGAAGATTAATTGGAGCTTCTTTTAGTTTGAAACATTACTATCCCTTTAAGGCACAAATGCCATACCCTCCCCTTTTGTTCCCCAAACGTCCTCTATACACACAAACCCAATCACCCACAAAACCCCTGACTGTCAGAGAACTTGTTATAATAGACAACCGAAATAGACAGAAGACAACAGAATTTGTGCGAAAATGGAGGTCATGGTTTATTTAAGGCCTATTTAACTATTTAATCCCTTGAACTCACCCTCATAATGTGGTTCTCCTGAACCATGCCATCCTGACATGGGAATGGCAATACCAGCACCCCCAGCCAGGACAGCTACCTGGGTGGGAAGGCCTTTTACCAGACTTTCTTAGAGCAATATCATACCGTCCGCAGCAGCTCACTACTTCGTGTCCTTGGTGCTGTTACTTAGCAAAATCTCTTCCCCTCAGGCCACACCAGCCGCAAAATCGGTGTCCTGAACTTAACCATAACTTTCAGGCATGCTGCTCTGGCGCAATGCCCAGGACAGCCACATTTTGCCACCCAAAAAGAGGGAACAATTACTGGGACCTCTTTTACCCCATCAACCATTACCTACCAACCTGGGACAAAAGTAGGGAAATAGCCTCATTAAAAATATCTAGACCTCTGGGGGACAAATGGACACCATCCACCTTATGTAGATTGGCTTCCTTGCAATGCTGACACTGGGAAAAGGGGAGGGAGGGGTAAACTTCTGCATAAAATAACATTGTAATTGTACAGTTGTGGACAATAAGAACTGCTGCTGGCAGTACTATGACTTATGATGAACAAACTGAGCTGCTTTGGAAACTATCTACTACTATCCATTTATTGGCTCGCTACACCAGTCATCGGCACTTATCCATGCCATTCATGTATACATTATAATGGCATCAACAAAAAAAAAGTCTTTTTCACATGTACAAATTCACTTAGAGAGAGAACTGGACAACATAATCAGATATACAGTACTGTGCAAAAGTCTTAGGAAGTGTGTAAAAAATGCTGTAAAGTAAGAATTCTTTCAAAAATAGACATGTTATTTTTATCAATTAACGAAATGCATAGTGAGTGAACAGAAGAAAAATCTAAATCAAATCAATATTCTGTGTGACCACCCTTTGCCTTCAAAACAGCATCAATTCTTCTAGGTACACTTGCACACAGTTTGTTGAGGAACTCAGCAGGTAGGTTGTTTCAGACATCTTGGAAAACTAATCACAGTTTTTCTGTGGATTTAGGCAGCCTCAGTTGCTTCTCTTCATGTAATCCCAAACAGACTCCATGATGTTGAGATCAGGGCTCAGTGGGGGACATACCATTACTTCCAGGACTCCTTGTTCTTCTTTATGCTGAAGATAGTTCTTTATGGCTTTGGCTGTATGTTTGTGGTCATTGTCATGCTGTTAAATAAATTTGGGGCCAGTCAGATACCTCCCTAATGGTACTGCATGATGGATAAGTATCTGCTTGTACTTCTCAGCATTGGAGACCATTAATTCTGACCAAATCCCTAACTCCATTTGCAGAAAAGCAGCCCCAAACTTGCAAGAAACCTCCACCATGCTTCACTGTTGCTTGCAGACAGTCATTCTTGTTCCGCTTTCCAGCCCTTCGGCAAACAAACTGTCTTCTGCTACAGCCAGATATTTCAAATTTTGACTCATCAGTCCAGAGTACTTGCTGCCATTTTTCTGCACCCCAATTTCCTGAGTTTTTTGCATACTTGAGCTGCTTGGCCTTGTTTCCACGTCGGAGGTATGGCTTTTTGGCCACAAGACTTCCATGAAGACCAATTCTGACCAGACTTCTCCACATAGTTGATAGGAATAACAGGATCCCACTGTTTTCTTCCAATTCTGAGCAGCTGATGGTACTGATGAACATCTTCCGATTGTGAAGCAAACTAATCATGATGTGTATATCATCTGCTGCACTAAGTTTCCTTGGCTGACCGCTGCATCTACAGTCCTCAGCATTTCCTGTTTCTTTGTGCTTCTTCAAAAGAGCTTGGACAGCACATCTGGAAACCCCTGTCTGCCTAGGAGAGACCTGGCTGATGCAGTATAACTACCTTGTGTCTTGTTGCTATGCTCAGTCTTGCCATGGTGTATGATTTTGACATTAAACTGTCTTCATCACCCTCACCTTGTTAGCTGAGTTTGGCTGTTCATCACCCAGGTTTATTCCCCCTACACAGCTGTTTCTGTTTCAGTTAATGATTGTGTGTCAAACCACATATTAAATTGATGATCATTAGCACCTGCTTGTGATAAGTATTCAATCATACACCTGACTACATGCCTACAAAATCCCTGACTTTGTGAAAGTGTACCTAAAATAATTGATGCTGTTTTGAAGGCACAGGGTGGTCACACCAAATATTGATTTTATTTAGATTTTTCTTCTGTCACTCACTATACATTTTGTTAATCAATAAAAATAAACTATTAACAGTATTATTTTTGAAAGCATTCTTACTTTACAGCATTTTTTTACACTTGCCTAAGACTTTTGCATGGTACAACGAAAAATACTTCTATTGCTCAACTTTTTGCCAGGATGGGACATCAAATTTCACAAGTGAGATGTCAAGTATTAGATCATGTGTCACCACTAAGAGGTTAATATGACAAATATGAAAACAATAAACTTTGAATGTTGAACTCAAGGCACTGCTAAATTTGATTTGATATAGATATACTCCTCCTTGCCATTATACATTCTATAAACAATTGTTTATATGTACATTTGGTTGCCTAGGCAACTTATATGACATCTATTTGAGGTATAACCAGTGATATGCTTGCTCATGCCGATTGTATTACAGAAGGTAAGGGCGCCGTAGTGATGTGTCCTCATGGGCTTGCAGAAGTGGGTGGTGTGTTATCTTTATTATGGGCATCCACTGAGCAGATAAACTATGTGTTGTGGACTGTGGTGAGGAATGGAATGGAGTGAGTTTCCTAAAATATCTGATGGCCTAAAACGTCTCCCTTTTGTCTATACACTACAACTTGTTGTTGCTACAATAAACATGTTTGGTGATTACCATTAATTGGGAATTGGGTGAGGGCCATTTTTGTTCTTTTTCTATGTATACTTGAAGAGTTATTTGTCTCTACTCCTTCATTCAGGTGTCAAATATCACTTCCTACACTATATCCTCACCCCTGGACCCTAATTCAGCTAGCTAAAGTGAAGCAATTCTTTGGCAAACCAAGCACACCACGGGGACAAATGAAAATTCTCTTTAATTGAAATAGGGCTTTTAGCCCCTTGAATGCTAGAGATAGCAAGGTGTTGGAGACCCCTCTAGTGTTCGGTGGGAAAATTCCTATTTAAATCAATGGGAATTTTAGGTATTTTCACTTCTCCCCATGATGCAGTTGGTTTGCCCCAGAAAGTCTCAAGTTTAGCTAGCTGAGTTAGGCCCAAGGTTCTCAGGTCAGTGGCTTATAGTCTTTCTTTACCTTGTTGACCTGCTTCCCTTTTCTGGCAAGCCAGCCTGACACTTTTTCAATTTACTGTTTCTTATTTTACAATAGCACTCTTCTCGCTCTCTTTCCCTCAAGTTCTCTTTTTCTGTTTCTATCTCTCTCAGCCTTCAACATTTTCTGTTCCACAGCTCCCCATGTATACTGCAGCCCTTACTTTTTCCCCCTCCATCTCTCACCTTCCCTCTGCTCTCTCCTTGATATTCCTCCAGCTATTTCAAACCTCCCAGCATCGACAATGACCACACCTAGTACCTTCTTCCACCAAGGCAATCCATTATTTTTCTCTACATTTCTCTCTCTAGCCCTTAGATATTGCATACCTCCCAACATTTCAAAACGCCAAAGAGGAACACATGTTTTAGGTGTTGTTGTTGGGGGCATGGCATTACCAAGAAAAGAGGTTATTTCATGGCTTATTGACACCTCTTTGTGTAAAGGATTTAGAGCAAGAGCAAAGCTTTTTATTTACACAGGCTAATATATAAACACGTATACTAAAATGTATTTATTGATACAGGCAGCAGAGGCACAAGTCCACAACTGTCTCAGCTGATTTGGGGTATAAGACAAGACAGAACTTTACAATTCATTGCTCACCCCCTCTGGGAATCAAAGGGTGATCACTTTACAAGAAATGTCTGAAATGAATTGTATGTTGGAGATGTGCACTTGCATCCTAAGAGTTAATGTAAATTATGAATCAAGAAAAAGGACAAACAAAATATATACCTAATTATCTTCTTAACCCATTGAGGACCAGAAGGGTAGGCAAGGCATTGCTGTTGCACGCCTTTGGTCTCCAGTAGCAAGACAGCCCTGAGCCCAGGTAGCAAGCTAACAAATGAGCTTGGCACCCATCTGAAACTGAATGGTTAATACAGTGCTTCTCAATCTTTTTTTGTTCAGGGCACCCCTAACACATAATATAGAACATTCGGGGCACCCCTAACATATTTAATGTACTTTATCAAGGGCATAATGAAGGTACAATGCATAAATATATAGTTATTATTAGGTCTTACAATCATAATGACAAAAGGAAAAATAATAAGCATAAGAATTTCTATAAATCTTTATTTAAAGGTCCATTGTTGATAGTCTTCATAGAAAACATGGGGCACCCTAAGTTGATGTCCGTGGCACACCAAAGTGCCACGGCACCCTGGTTGAGAATCACTGGGTTAATATAATTCACTGTGAGCCACTGTTTGAAAGTGACAAACATGTATTCTATATAGAGCTAAAGGAGTGCCCAAAAATTACCTAAATTGTAAAGTGGATTAACCTTTTGAATGAAAGAAGAGTGTCCAAGGTATTTTGTGTTGGATACCTCTCTGCCATTCACTTTAACGCTATTTAGTGAACTCCATTCATCCAGAGAATTATGGCCATTGTAATCCAACAGCAAAGGCACATGTAAATCACCCCTTTTGAACAGTAATATTAAGCCACAGAGTTTCCTTTTGCTGTGACTGATGTTTTTCCCCAACCACAGCAAATAATAAAAATTGATTTGGGGACTGACGGATCATGTAGAGAATGCCATACTGCACAGAATGTCTTGTCACAAAATTAAATGTAAGCTCCCCTAATGGTGGGAAGGTGGAGTAGTAGGTTGCGGACTTAGCTTGGGGGAGATAGACCTGAGCTAAACTGCTGTTAGTCCTGGCTCCACTGATTCTGGCTGATCAACATGATTTGGTGCATGAGTCTCTTCCTCTCTCTGAGCTGCACCACTACCCCCCCCCAGACATTTTATTGCAACTCACTTAACTTGGCTACGTTAAATGTAATTAGTACCTGGGATGACTCCTGTTACCACTTTATTGTTCTGGCCAGGCACTGTGACTGAGGCAGTCTCACATCTGTGAAGTAACAGCACAGCACATGTGGCCAACCTTCCAACCCCGCCCCCCCCCCCCCCCAACCCAAGCAACTCAGGAGGCGCCACTGTCAGAGATACTCAGTTAGTTAATCGTACCTGGTGACAGTCAGACAGGAGGATCAGGACGATACAGTTCTGGCTCCGGCTCTGCTGCTCTCAGACTGCAATGAAGCACTCAGCACTGTGAAGCATAACTTTCTAAGAAGGCGGCCAAGACTGGAGTATGGCAAGAACACTGAGCAACATACATATGCAGTAAATTAGGTGTCTAGACGCTCAGCGCAACGTGGATGAGCTCACATGATGAACGTGACTGATGTGAATAAGTGTTAAGGCTGCCAGAGTGGTATGGACATTGCTAGGAAAGGCTGCAGAGGCCAGGAAAGTGGGACACAGTCTAAAAGCGGTGGGACAGCAGGTTTGGGCCCTAAAATCGGGGCTGTTCCGTGTAATTCGGGACTGTTGGCTGCTATGATATTGTTCTGTTTTCCCTCGCTCTTCCTCACTTCCTACTTAGTTTTTCCAATCTACACGTGTGTTTTGTACCCTAGTGCTCCTACTCTTTATTTACCATGTAGTGTTGGTGTTGTGCTAAGAAGATTTGAATAAATTCTGGTGCATACTTGTTGCACCGTAGGAGACAAATACAATTCCCCAAATTACCAGTGAGATTTCTCAGACTGTTGGAGCCATTTTTAGCATCCAAGAGATTTACGCCTCGATTCAATTTTGTGCAGTTAAACAGCCGGCAGGGCTAAGTTGTCTAACAGACGACATACAAAATGTCTAAGTCTGTATTCAATTGTCCTTGCAGTGGAAAGCACAACGGATGTTAGGCCACAGATTTGCGATAAGTTACCAAGACACACGCTAAATAGTGTGAATATTGTGAACTTCATAGGAAAAAAGTTAACAATTGATGCCTGAGATACTTTCAAGCACTGATCATTAGCTCATCTGTGTTATATTTACCTGTCATCTATCCCCCCGCTTATTTTTTCTAATCTTTGTCTTCTATAGTCTCTTCTTTCTCTCTTCTTTGTCGTCTCCATTCTGTCATGCCTGTGAAAAAAGAAAAGAAGTAATATTAAATGTTGTGTGCCTAAACATAACCCTGTCAGTTGTGCATAATTTAACCCCTTGAGTGCCAGATTACCTCTCTGACACTCAAAGGGTTAAACAATGCACAGATGACAGGGCTAACTAGCTAGAGAATGCTAAAAGAATACATTATTAGCCCCATAAATCCAAATGTGCTCCAAAAAGAAAAAGTATGTTTAAGTGCCAAATAAATATTAAACTTCATATAATCCCATTATTCTCTCTGTCGCTGTCAGTGGAGAAAGGACAAATCAGCAGAGCCTCCCCCTTAGTACCTTAAGGGCCAATGCTGATCAGAGATTGACTTTATATATGGGCAGTCTCTGTTCAAAAGGACTCACAGCCATTGTCTGGGATGTGTGCTTACGCACCTCCCAGCCAATCAGCTTTGAGCAGATTGCATCAATCCCCCTCTCTAAGCCGATTGGCTGGGAGGTGCTTAAGCACACATCCCAGCCAATAGCTGTGAGTCCTTTTGAACAGAGACTGCCCATATATAAAGGCAGTCTGTTCAAAATTCCCTCACAGTGGAATGGACATCAGCCTGTAAGGCAGGGGAGTGTTCTGCTGATTTGCCCTTTCTCTGCCACTGCTGGCAATAGGGCCAAATGAAGTTTAATATTTATTTGGTCACTTAAATTAACTTTTTGTTTTCAAAGCATATTTGAAATTATCACAGGATTTATGGGGCTAATAATACATTCTCTGTCTACCTAACCCTGTCATCTCTCTGCATTGTTTAACACTTAGAGTGCCAGAGATGTACACAATGCATTGCTCTACAATGCAATGTTTACCCCTCTGGCACTCAAGGGGTTAAAATACACAGATGACAGGGTTATATTTGGGCTCACAACATTTAATATTACTTATTTTCTTTTTTCACAGGCATGATGGAACGGAGACAAAGAAGAGAGGAAAGAAAATAGAAGAAGAAGATGGGAGTAGCTGACCAGGGTTAATTCTACTAACATTGGACAGTTTTGGAGTGCTTTGGATGTATTGATATGGGGCTTAGGGCCCCATAGCAATACATCCACTGGGGACTTAGGTTTTTTGTACTTTTTTCTTTCAGTTCATCCGTTTTCACTTTTTAGATCTGATAAGGGACCATGCACCTAAAAAAACTGGGTGCAGAATTCTCCACAATAAAGTGGGTCCCTAACTAGATCTTAGGGCTAACACGTGTAATTGACTTGCATCTTGCGGTGTTTTTATTATTTTCTATGGGACAAAACACTGCTAACTTAATTACCCAACAGGTCTATTTTTGCTGGCATATTTTCCTAGCACAGGTAATTGAATAGTTTACCGTGCTTGAAAAAATGCAGTTGGCAGTTTTTTTTTAGCAGTAGGACTTAATTGAATCAAGGCCTTAAAGTCATCTTTAAATCAATGTGAGTTTATATTCGATCCCTGTGTTGCAGTTTGCTGGCCACAAGATTTCTCCAATTATTTTTAGTACATCAGCCTATCCTGTGTCATACTCCGACAGAGCTGAGTAGGCCTAGGTCTAAGGCAGCAGATTGGACAACTTTGCCTCTTGGTGTCTATATCCAAGGAAAATGTGCTAATTTTTAACTTATTAGCTCTTTATAAGCATCTCTTTCCTAAAGCGAATGGTCTTTCTTTATTAATCAAATTTCTCAAATCTTTTAGCCCTTTGGATGATATCTTTTTGTGTTGACCTTATATATGTATTATGGGTATATGTGTATGCATTTGTGTATTTATGTATGTATTTATGTATGTGTGATTGTGCCTAGGGTAGCAGGAAGCCTATCCCTGAGCTCCTCTATTTCTATCTCTGCCATTCGTTTGGTCATCCTCCTAACCAGGAGCATAGTCACATGTGGGCCTGGGCAGGTTCTAACCTATGTAGCTTGGATTCAGGACCATCCATGTAGTGGTCAATACATTTTGTTAATTGAATATGCACTTAAAAATTAAAATATTGATATGCCTTGTAACCACCCTCTTCAACATCAGGCCCTCCCATAAAAATAAATCCTGGCTACACCCCTACTTCATAATCTATGGCTTGTGAATGCTATAAATGAAGAGAATGTAAAATATAGGATAGCTGCTACAAAGGGAATACAACCAGCCCCTAACCTCTTGCTAGATTGGTCTTCAAGGCTCTGCTTCTCTGTCATTTTGGTTAAAAGCCCTATGTAAATCTCTGGGGTATTAGGAATCTGTATCAGTCCCCTACTGTGCAGCTGGCTTCTTAAATAATTTTTAGTACATTAACTTTCACCATATAGGAGAAATATAAATGCCCAGTGACTTAAATGGGGCTTTTAGCCTCTTGAAGAGTAGCGAGGCAATGCATTGGAACCCTCTCTAGCATTCAGGGGGTTAAAAGCCATATTTAAATCAAAGGGAATTTGCATTTATCCCCTAGTGGTGCAGTTGGTTTGATCCAGAATTGTTTCAGTTTGTCAGTACATCAGCCTCAATGTGTCTCATATATTAACAAACACAGTACTGAAGGCAGGGAGCCTTCAAAATAAAACTTTTTCTTCAGGGATCTTTATCAAAGTGGCTAATGTTGCTTGATAAATCAACATTTGGTTGCAGACTGATCCGATTTTGGAGAGGTACCTCAGGTCCTTTATCCAACAGCAAAATGCAGTTTCACTTCATAATTCATAAGTAATGGCATCACACCTGTGAATAATGATGTTTGCAATGCCACTGGCTTTTTTGATAAATGTACCCCAAAGTTTTCAGAGATTATCATTTCCTGTATCATAATGCGTCTTTCATACTCAGCGTATTTGTGAAACAGTCAAAAGGTTATATCGCTTTGTTTTCAGACCAGAAAAACTATCTGAAAAACACTTGATCCTTGCCCTAATTTTTTCAGAGGCAACCTGAAAGGAAGTGAGCACCAGTCACAGAAGTTCCCACCCATCAGGGCTGGATTTACATCTCAGGAGCCTGTAGGCACAGAAATTTGAAGCTCCCCCCCCCGTGGCCCATCTGCACTGGATACCTCCACAATGCTCCTAATCTCCACGTTGCCCCCCCATCATCTCCATATTGCCCTCACATTGCCCCCATCATCACCACATTGCCCCCATTAGCTCCAGCTTGCCATCATCATCTCATATATCGCCCTCACATTGCCCCCATCATCTCCATATACCATATTGCCCTCACACTGCCTCCATCAGCCCCATACTGCCCCCATCATCTCCATATACCATACTGCCTTCACACTGCCCCCCATGAGCTCCACATTGCCCTCACAATGCCCCCATCAGCTCCATATTGCCCCTATTAGCTCCACATTGCCCTCACAATGCCCCCCACCCCATCAGCTCCAACTTGCCCCCACCATCTCCACATTGCCCCCCCATTGGCTCAAACTTGCCCCCCATTGGCTCCAAATTGCCCCCCATTAGCTCAACATTGCTCCCCATTAGCGCCACATTGCCCTCACATTGCCTCCCCCCGTTGTCCGTTTCCTACCTCCCTGGTAGGAGATCTGTATGTGCCTCCTTTGGCACAGTCTTGTACCTGATGGAGCTCCCGCGCGGTCTCCTATTCAGGAATGCAGAGCGCTGGGAGATGATATCATCTCCCATCGCTCTGCATTCTTAAAGAGGCGACGAGGGAGCTCTATCAGGTACAAGACTGGGGGGGGCATGCAATGTGAGTGGGTGCCGCCGGCACAGCCAGCGAGGTGGCTAGTTGTTTTTTTTTAAAAAATATTTAAAAAAAAAAAAATCCAAATGTCAGGCGCCTCTCATTGGCATGAACCTGTAGGCAGGTGCCTACTTTGCCTAATGGCAAATCCGGCCCTGCCACCCATGTGGGGAGTACTGAAGTGGAGCATCAGAAAAAACAAAGATGGCTCCTTACTGAATTTTATTATGTTAGCATCACATTGTGTTTGCATTTGCCTACTAAAGGCAAGGACGGACCAGGACGCCATGAGTCATGCAAGGGGTGGCTTGTCAGACTTAGGCATTGGATCAGACTTCTTGCTCTGTCAAGCCTGCTTGGGCTTTGGGACAGGGTGCGTCTGAGGCTCCTCAAACTGGTTGGGGTGAATAAAACCTGTACATCTTCCTTTTAAAAAAAAAAAAAAGAGAAGCTTAGATGAAATATGGGGCAGAAGGGTGCTCTTGACTCCAGGGACATCACTGATCACCTTGCTCAAGTCAGGTCCAAAGAGATTCTTGCCCGCAAACAGTAAAGAGACTAGTGATTTCTTTAGAGATTGCTCCTCAGACCAAATCTTCCACTAAAAGGTGTGATGTATGGCAACAGATAAAACTGAGGCCTTACCAGAAAATGTAGCAGCATCAAAGGCTGCTTCAGATTAGTATGCATTTGCTTGCAAGATATTGTCAAGTATCAAAAGTTCCTTCTTAGCAATATCCATGAGTATAGCTTCAGAAAGCTGTTTACTCCAGACAGCTATTGCTTTATTGACCCAGGCAGAAGCAAATATGGGTCTCAGAGCTGCTCCTGTGGCCACCAAAATTTACTTTTAAAAGGGAATCAAGGTGTTTGTCAGTCTGGTCCTTAAGGTCTGCAGGGCCTGCCAATGGAAGAGCTGTATTCCTGGTCAAACATGAAATGGGGGGTGGGGATCAATTGCAGGAGGGGAAGCCCAGTGCTCTAGAGCTTCAACAGTAAAGGCATATAGTTTAGATATGCTAATTAAGGAGCAGAAACTTATCTAGTCTCTTCCATATTCTTCAAAAGGACCTGGTCTAAGGTACTGTTAGGAGGAAAGATTTTTTGCGTCCCTTGAAGACATCCTAAAAGGCAGATCCCCCATCAGAGGCCCGAGAGACCTGAAGAGTCTCCTGCTGCTCTGATGAAACTCTCTGCTGAGGGTCAAGCTCATAGGGATCCCAAATGGATAAGGAAGAGTCCATATCTCCTTCCTCTGAGTCAATCTCCTCAGCAGATGTTTCTCAAACTAGCTGAGAATGACTCCTAAATATAGTATCAATTTGTCTGATGGGGGCATGGGTCGCCCATGAGTGGAGGACCCCTTGAATGGATGGGGGAACAGATGCCATGGAAGACATCAGAGTTTTAACCTAAGCTGTCTCTTAATCAGTGCTGGAGGGCCCTGGGAGTGTAGTAGGGGCCACAGTACATGAGGGCCATGGGAACTCTCATGGAAGCCCAGCATGGCATGAAGAACAATAAGCAAGGGGAGTTAAGGAAACCCTTGAAACTTTGGGTTTGGTTTTACCCATGTGTCCCTTGCGATCAGGCATGTCCAGAGAAATAGTTTTGAAGTAGGGTATACTAGCTCAGAGTAGTAACTTGTGATAAAAGCCTCCAGAAAAGACAGAAATTACTTATCTGGCATACAAAAGGGTTAAACTGGAGAGAGAGAGCAGGAGAGTTAGCTTTCGTTTACTAAGAAAGATGTAAGAAAGATGCACCCATCCAATCAGAAAAATGCCCGGGAACCAGAGGATTCTGGACAATGTATTTTTCCACCTTTTACTGTATTCCAAGCAACTGGTGGTTCCCCAGCCATGAAATTCAGCAAAATTAATATCACTGGACAGTAACAACACCATTCATGCTATAGATCATGTCCAGAGAAGAATAAAGAACTCACTCTGCTCCTTGTAGCATAAATGGGTGCAAAGATACCATCCACACAACCTTTCCCTTTGAAGTCTAAGGGCAAAGATGGCTGCTGAGCAGGCTCCAGTTCTTAAAGGGGGCAAGCACAAAAAAATGAAATAACTAAGAATGAAGTAAAATATAAAAGCCAACGATACACCTGAAATAAGTTTAAAATAAATCTAACAATGACTCTGAGAGTCACGGAAGGTGAAATAAGGTGTCCAGTATCCTCCAATGTACTAACTGGCTCTGAAAGGGTTGAAATAAGAAACAAAGCAGAGCAGCACCTTTACCACACAGCCATTTTAAGGATAGAGGAGAAAGGAAAAGAGAATGAGAACCCATGGACCATGGCACTCAGAGAGTTAACTCATTAGTCTTCTTTCTTCAGACTCCCATCTAGATAAAGCAGAACCACAGAGAAGTTCATCAATGGGGCACGGACTTATTATAAAGTCAACCTACACAAGGAAATGGTCCATAGAAACGCCTACAAACTGGACAATCCACCTCCAGGGAAGCCAGTGATGGGAGCCTGCCTAATGGGGGATTATACAGTCCCATGAAAAAATAAAGTAGACTTAAAGTCTAAGAGCAGTGCCAACTCGGTTCTCTTGAGGCCACTTGAGTCTGAGAGAACAAGACAGAGGTTGAGCTGGAGGAGGAAGGGAGTCTTCCTCAAAGGCTCTATCTTTTTTTAATTGCCCTGCCCTCTAGAGGAGGGGAGCTCAGCCCCACGGATCCTGTGTTCCATATGGGCATAAAAGATATACCTTTTAATAACAAAGAAGCAATCATAATAATTTACAAAATGCTGCAATTGTGCCAGGATTTTACCTTACATAGTTCACATTGTAACAATGAAATTTAATTTACTAGTGTATGAGATTTATTTTGAAGCCTGGATGCTCATTTTTCTGGAATATTTTCCTAAGCCTTTTTTTCCTAAGCCATATATTTCTTTTAAAATTTATTTTAAACAATTCACTGCCAGGACCATAAGGTCCTGGCACATAGCCAAGATCATAATCTGTATTGCTGTCACAGTACCTTGTTTCCAGCGCTGCCTCTTCAGCGACGCTCGGCGTCTTTCCACGCGTCATCTGCAGGCAGAGGCTTCAAGCATGCTGCAGGCCTCTGTTTTATGTGTGTTTTTTTCCTGTAGTCTCCTCCTACCTACTTCCTCCCTATAGCTGCTCCGCCTATCTATTTCCTGTGGAGGGGTTTAAAGGGCAGACTGAGTCCTGACTTAGTCACGCTTACGTTGATGTTCTGAGCAGTTCATTATCTAGTATTCCTGATATCTGTGCATGATCCGGCTTGTCTGCCCATCCATTCTGGTGTTGACCCGTGGCGCTGTCTGACTATTCTCCTTGTGCGTTCCGATTTGGCTCAGATATCCTATCTGGTGCAAACCCGTGGCTCTGGCTGACTACCCGCTCTGTGTATGACCTAGGTTTGTCTTACTACCTACTCTGGTGTTGACCTGGGGCTCTATCCACTGCACATCCAGCATTCCATCACTTCAGTGGATATCCTATCTGATGCAAACCTGTGGCTCTGGCTGACTACCCGCTCCGTGTATGACCTAGGCTTGTCTGACTACCCACTCTGGTGTTGACCTGGGGCTCTATCCACTGCACATCCAGCATTCCATCGCTTCAGTGGATATCCTTTCTGGTGCAAACCCGTGGCTCTGGCTGACTAACCGCTCAGTGTATGACTTTTGGCTCGTCTGACTATCCTATCTGGTGCTTACTAGAAGGCCCTGTCTGTTCGCTCCTAGGGTTGGTTCCGTTATTCAGACATCCTTCCTTGTATTGACCTGGGGCTAGCAGATTCCCAGCTACTGACTGCACACTGAGTCAGTATCACTCTTGGGCGTTACCTTACTGTGAGACTCCAGCAGGCTGAGGCCTAGTCTCGGACAGTGAGGTGGTGATATTGGGAGACTGCTATTTCTGATACAGTACTCGCCTTTTAAATCACCCACTGTGTGTATATATGTAATGGTTATTCAGACTCTTAGACCAGAGGTAAAAAATAAAACACAGTTTTATTGAGAAAAATATAGGAACACGGCCCCCTAAGGGCAGAGATAGGTAATGACACGTAACTGAAGGCAATATGTTAATATAGCAGACACAGTATGATAGATAGCACACTGCGTGAGCAGAAAGGGACCGGAGCCACGGTACACTGCGGTACTGAAAAGGGTTAATGACACTGCATGAACTAAATGGAAACTTGAGCCAGTAGCACCCCTCGGTGCGCCAACGGAAAACCACACTGCCTGAGCTGAAAGGGACCAGAGCCAGTAGCACCCCGTGGTGCGTCAACAGATACCCTAATACTGCTAGAGCCGAATGAGACCAGAGCCAGTAGCACCCCACGGTGCGCCAGTAAGCGTATGTTGCAAGAGCTACGGTAGCTGTTAACGGAAACCCACTGCTCTGCAACGGTAGCGGATGGCTCGGTAACTGAGGCAACAGGCTCTGCAAGGGTTAAGGGGTAGGCTCGGCAACGGAGGCAATAAGCACAGCAAGTGTAACGGATGGCTCAGAACGGAGGCAACAAGTACAGCAAGTGTCAGAGGATAGGCTTGGTACCGGAAGCAACAAGCTCAGCCAGTGTTAACGGATGCCCAATATCGGAGACTACAAGCACAGCAAGTGTAGACAGGCAGGCTCGGTAACGGAGGCAACAAGCTCAGCAAGTGGAAGGTCAGCTTTAGGATGCACAATCTGACAGTTCACAATGTCGCCAAGCGACATAGACGGAGTCACACTGGAACCGGAACTCAGGAAGCAGGATACCAAGCAGGAACGTCAGCAGGCCGGGTCATACACGGAGCAGGAACGTCAGACAAGCCGGATCAATCACGGAGCAGGAGCGTCAGCCAGGCCAGGTCATACACGGAGCAGGAACGTCAGAGAAGCCGGATGAAACACGGAGCAGGAGCGTCAGTCAGGCCGGGTCATACTCGGAGCAGGAACCAGAAGAATAGCAGACAAGCCGAATCGGTACACAGGAATGCAGGAACACAGCAACGGAAGCACTGGTACAGGAATACCACGAAAGGGCACCTGACAGGTGCCAGAGGCCTGGTATAAGAAGGCTGATACTGGGCGGGCATGACAAGGACTGCCAATAGGAACACACCACCGCAGAGAGTGACAGGTACTCACGGGAACCGTGATAGTACCCCCCTCTCAAAGACCCCCTCCACTGGTCGAGGGTCTAGGCTTCTGGGGATATTTAGAGTGGAAATTGCGCAATAATCTCGGGGCATGGAGGTCCCCGTGGTTGACCCAAGAGTGTTCCTCCGGGCCATAATTGCAACCGGAGCAAATATTGCAACTTCCCTCTAAATCTCCTGGAATCAATAATGCTCTGGACTTTGTATTCCTCCTGGCCTTGAACATCCACTGGCCCAGGAACCACTGGGGTGGTAGTATAACGGTTGCAAACCAAGGGCTTTAACAGAGACTCATGGAACACATTGTGAATGCGCATAGAGGCTGGGAGCTCTAATGCGTATGAGACAGGGTTAACCTTGCGGATGATCTTAAATGGACCAATGAACCGGGGAGCCAACTTATTAGATGGTACTTGTAAATTAAGATTCCTGGAGGAGAGCCATACCCTATCCCCAACTTGGAACGAGACCGCTGGAAACCGTCTACAGTTGGCATGCCGCTGATGTCGCTGAAATGACTGGTTGAGGGTCCTCTGAACCTGTGCCCAAGTGGAGCGGAGCTGCTCCAAATGCTCGTCCAGAGCTGGAATCTGCTGCGACTGAAATGAATCCGGGAGCAGGCATGGCTGAAATCCATAATTAATGAGGAACGGAGAGCTCCCGGCCGATGAATTAACAGCACAATTCCTGGCGAACTCTGCCCACGGCAACAGGTCGGCCCAATTGTCATGATAATCGGTTACAAAACAGTGCAGGAACTGTTCCAGTCCCTGGTTGGCACGCTCAGCGGCCCCATTGGTCTGGGGATGGTAGGCAGAAGAAAAGGACAACTGAATGCCCATCTGGCCACAGAATGCCCTCCAGAATCTGGACACAAACTGGCTCCCTCGGTCAGATACCACCACTCTGGGAACCCCGTGCAAGCGAAATACCTCTCTGGTGAAAACCACCGCCAATTCCTGAGCCGTTGGGAGAGCAGAGAGGGGCACGAAATGAGCCATCTTAGAAAACCTGTCGACCACCACTAAGATAAAAGAATACCCCCTGGACACCGGCAATTCTCCCAGGAAATCAATGGATATATGGGACCATGGGCGTTCCCCATTAGGCACTGGTTGTAATAAGCCCACTGGGAGGTGTCTGGGGGTTTTGGCACCGGCACAGGTGGCACAGGCTGCCGTGAAGGCGGAACAATCGGCCCTAAGGGAGGGCCACTAAAAGACTTGAGACAGTGACCATATTAATTGATCCCTCCCTATGTGCCCAGCTGCTTTAGATGAGTGGTACGTTTCAAGGAGCCGGGTAAGGAATGGCTCATCCACAAAACACTTGCCCACTGGGGTCGCAGGAGGTGCCCTAGTCTGGGATGCCAAAATCTCCTCCCCCAGCTGCGAAGTGATACTGGTACGCACAGTAGCCAGGATGGGATCAGGCTGAATAATAGGTACAGGGTCCTCATCCCTCTCAATGTCAGGACTGAATTATCTGGATAGAGCATCCGCTCTAACGTTCTTAGAGCCTGGCAGGTAGGACACTGCGAAATTAAATCGAGACAAGAACAGTGCCCACCTGGCCTGGCGAGAGGACAGTCTTTTGGCCTCTGAGAGATAAATCAAATTCTTGTGAACAGTGAGGATTAACACCGGGGTTCTAGTGCCCTCCAATAGATGTCGCCATTCTTTTAATGCAAGGATAATGGCCAAGAGCTCTCTGTCACCAATCTCATAGTGACTTTGGGCAGTAGTGAGCTTCTTAGAAAAGAAAACAGAAGGGCAGAAGAGTGCAAACCAATAATAAACAGTTGATCCAAATGTGGAACTCCAGTGGACTATATACTCACACCTAGGTATCAATGGTGCTGGTTGTAAATGCAACCAGCAGTCTCCAACGGGGTATTCTCAAGCCGCCACAGAAACAGCTACCACTCATGCGAATCAAAGGGATCAAAATCCAATAGAAAATATATATGTGATTTATTGTAAAAAAGTTTCATCTGCCAACAACTGAAAGACGGACTCTCACATCCATTGAGTGTTGTTTAGTGTTGTGTGTCCTTTTTTTTTTTTTTTTTTTTTCTCTTTCTCCCTGTTTTTTTATTATGGATTTTTGTCAAACACGTGTGAGTAGGAGAGCTACTCTCCTAGATGATTTGTTTGGGATAAAAGAACAAGTAGGTAATATAGATGCAAATAAGCCTTCTTGCCCTGCACCTACCAATTTGAAAAATTTATTTTTTAACTTGGAGAAATGCCTTAAGGATGAACTTTGACATTGGTGGGATTCTGTTGTTCTTGATAAATATATTGGGGAAGGTATTATCCCTAGGGGATTACGTATCCACAAAAAAACATCCTTTCAGGACAATTCACAATTTATGCAAGATTGGTATGGAATTCTGGATTCTTGCTCAGTTTCCTTGATGAGGTTAATTGTCAAGTATCGTGAGCAACAACTGGAAATCTGTACCAAAAAAATAGAGGATATTCTCAAACAGATTGGTTCTTTTTCGTACTGTCGGGAATATGATGAATATGATGCAAAGGTAAACACGAATGTGAAAGCCTTTGAGAAAGAGATTACCGAAAAGAAGTATAAAAAAATTATTAGGGACAAGGATGACTATTTGAAAGGTAATGTTAGGCAATGGAGCCGTTTCCCTAAAGGGGATGGTCGTAACTCTTCCAATTTCAGGGGAAGTTCCCATGCCCATGATAGAAGGAAATCGGGTCCATATAATCATTACAATTCAAATGGGAATAATAATTTTAGATATACTATCTCTAATAAAGAGAAATCCAAAAGAAAAATTTCAAATAATACTTTGATATTACAAACAAAAGATAATGATAAGAGTACTAAAATTGATACTCCCATTTGTGACAATTCACATGTTGTTAGTTTGAGAACAGACCAATGTTTGAAATTAGACAAAGGTCTCACTCATGAAAACAGTAGAAAAGAGAGTGTGGAGAAAAGTAAGACTTTGAGTATATTTAATAAACAAAATAAAGATGGGTTGAATGAATCCAGTCAACAAATAGATACATGTGATTTTTTGGATTTGGGTCAGCCACCCACCCCCCAGCCAAGTACGTCCAAAGATTGGACTTTTTGGGAACATCCAAATCCATTTTCTGTCCTACAGGTGGGACAGAAAAGAGGATTTGTCGACGAAGGGGCTGTAGGGGGGGAGGTAGATCCAAACAAAAGATCCAAGCAATAGTGGACCCCACTAAGGTTGGAGTCTATAATCTATCTACTCGTACTTTGAATGAATCTGAAATTTTACTGTTAAGTCGTGGTCTTTCTTTTTGTCCAAGTACTTACCCCAATCTGTTTGAAATCTTTAAAGATTTGAATATTTATGTTAGGAAATTAACTTTGGAACGATATTTTAAATTGAAAGGTGATGTCCCTAAGTCTAAGGAATGTGTTTTTGATTTGGAAAAAGTTATAGTAGAAGATCCTATCCCTACAGATTTGAAACCTAAATCTAATTTCTATCCTATATATTATAGAGGGAATTATATTGAAACATTTTACCATTTGGTTTTGAATGAATTAAGAACAACTTTGTCTAGTTCTAGAAAAAAATTGCATTCTAATTTGTCTTCAAAAGAAAATTTGGCAATTAGGAGCTTGGGATCGGATGTAAATATTGTGGTTAAGCCGGCGGACAAGGGAGGTGGGATCGTAGTCCAGGATAAAGAAGATTATGTCAAGGAAGCCTTTCGGATTCTTGGTGATCAAGAATATTATATGGTTCTTGACGACGACCCCACCTCCAAATACAAAATGGTGTTTGATCGGTTTATCCATACTGCTTATACTGAGGGTGTTATTTCTAAAATGGAACGGGATTTTTTACTCATTCGGGATCTTCGGGTAGCGTTTTTTTACCACTTGCCCAAGATCCATAAGAGTTTGACAGATCCTCCAGGACGACCAATAATCTCTGGTATAGATTGTTTAACATCGAATTTATCCCATCTTGTCGATCTACACCTTCAGAGATATGTAGTTGGTTTGAAGTCATATTTGAAGGATACCACTCAACTTTTGAATATTCTAAACAAAATAGATTGGGAGTCCAATTTTTTGTGGATGACTTTAGATGTACAGGCCTTATATTCCAACATTAGACATAGTGATGGTATTAAGGCTGTAGAGACTTATCTATTACAGGATATATATATGCCCCTAAAACAGAGGAAGTTTATACTGGATTTGATTCTGTTTATTCTTGAGCATAATTATTTTTCTTTTTTAGGCCAATTCTATTTGCAAGTTAGGGGTACAGGGATGGGGACCAGGTTCGCTCCGAGTTTTGCCAATTTGTTTATGGGTTTTTTTGAGGATGAACATATTTGGCGTGACAATCCATTCGGAGCGAATCTGGTCCTATATCTCCGTTATATAGATGATATAATTATCGTCTGGCGGGATGATGGTACAGATCCAGCCCAGTTTGTTCAGTATGTCAATGATAACAATGTTGGTATTAAGTTTACATCCAATATACAAAAGGAGTGTATCGAATTCTTGGATGTCCAACTGTTTATTGAGAATGATGGTAGAGTTGGCTCACGTACATTCTTTAAGGATGTTGATTGTAATAGTTATCTGGATTATACTAGTGCTCACTACAAGCCCTGGTTAGATAATGTTCCTTTCAGTCAGTTCAGGAGGATAAGACGCAACTGTATCAATTTGGTCGATTTTGATCAACAGTCCTCTATTCTATCCAAGAGATTTTTAGACAAGGGTTATCCTCCTGAACTGATTGAGAGAAACTATTTACGTGCACGACAACTATCTAGGAAATCTACTCTTAGGGCTATTGATAAATCCACTGATGTACAACAGTCCTCGTCCTATAAACGTTTGAGTTTTGTTACGGGATTCAATATAGCACATAGGCACATAGAAAAGATCTTTAACCCCTTAGGGACCCTTGACGTACCAGGACCGTCAAGGGTAAACTTGCTTGAAAGACCCTTGACGGTCCTGGTACGTCACGTACTTTTTACTTACAGCGCTCTACCGGGAGCGCTGTAAGTAAAAATGGGGCATGAAATAGACCGCTCCAAGATCGGAGCGATCTGTTTCAAGCCCCATAGTGACGCGCCGATACACGTGACAGGTCACGTGTACCGGCGCGTCCAAGTGCCCCTATGCGGACGTTATGGGACGGAAATGTCCCATAACGTCCGGTCGTTAAGGGGTTAAGAAACATTGGAATGTTTTAAGATTGGATCCTTTTTTGAAACACATTGTGGGGCCTGTACCCTCCTTTACGTATAGGAGGGCAAAAACTCTCAGGAATTATTTGGCTCCCAGTAAGATTATAGATAGGAAACATACTGGTCAACAGAGGTCTCATTTTTTAGAAGGTAGTTATAAGTGTGGTAGACCCAGGTGTAGTACATGTTTATACATTTCTCATAGAGTTGTCAATTTCAGATCTTTTATGACTGGAGAAGTGTTTAAGATTCATAGTTTTTTAAACTGTGGGTCATCTAATGTAATATATCTCATTGACTGTACGTGTGGCCTACAATACGTGGGGAGAACCACGCGAACAGTCAGAGAACGTTTTGGACAACATCGGAGAAATGTTGAACGTGGTTTCCCGGATCACAGTGTATCTCGACATTGCACTGTTTTCCATAGGGGAGATCCAACTGCATTGAGGGTTACTCCAAAAGACTATATCCACCCTCGAGAAGGGCTTAATAAACTAAATCACCGTGAGGCATTTTGGATCTTTAGACTCCAGACGATGGTGCCTAATGGATTAAATGAGAGCACTGAGAATATATATTGATAGACATATTGATTTGAGATTCACATTTGTTTTCACAATTGATATACTGTATGGTATTTGTTGGTTAAGGGATTATAGATATCATGGGATTATATATGTTATTATTATTTCACATATTAGTGTTAGCAGTACTCTTCATCTATATACAAGGTGGAAAGAGATACTATTATAGAGATTAGTGTATATTAGGTTAGGGGAGTTAGAGAGACTTAATCTTTTGTGTAGAATTTTTTTATTTATATAATATTTTATTTTTATTTTACATGTTTTTGTATTTTGTATTATTTATTTATTTTTTTCCCCCTTATCTTTCATATATTTTTTTATATTTCTTTATTTTTTATTATTTATTTTTTATTTTTATCCTATTGTATTATGTTTTATTATGATTTTGTATTGTATATTGTATTGTTGTGTCCTGTAGTTATTTTATTATTGTGTCTTGTAGTTATTTATATTATTATTATGTCATATGTAAGTGTATGGTTTTGTTCCTCATGCGAAACATTGTTTTTACTTTTTTTATAGTCCCTATCTGGTCCCCTTTATATGTTCACATGGACGTGGTTTTGGCTTTGGTATTTTGGGTCCTGGTTGTGCGCTGCGTTCCAGCGCTGCGTCTCATTCCTAGGGGGGTGGGAACTTTATGTTTCGTCCGGTTGTGTGTGTTGGTCCGACTTGTTTTGTCGGAGGATGCGGTTCATGCATCAGATCTACACATTGGATGATCCATGCGTTCCACCTTGGGCGGGAAGTGACGTGGCTTTTGGTGGGTGGCGCACGGAGCGGGATTTCGCGGGGTTTGTTTCATTTCCATCGTCAGTTTGGTTATGTGGACATATAAGGAGGCTTCAGACGTTGGGTAAGTGATATCTGTTTTTATTATTACTACTGCTATTGCCAAACTATTTGGTTTTATATTATATTTTGAGACCTGACTTTTGAAAAAGGAACCTGCGTGTTCCGAAACGCGTCAATACAGGTTTATCTATTTGAAATATTGTTGGCAGATGAAACTTTTTTTACAATAAATCACATATATATTTTCTATTGGATTTTGATCCCTTTGATTCGCATGAGTGGTAGCTGTTTCTGGGGCGGCTTGAGAATACCCCGTTGGAGACTGCTGGTTGCATTTACAACCAGCACCATTGATACCTAGGTGTGAGTATATAGTCCACTGGAGTTCCACATTTGGATCAACTGTTTATTATTGGTTTGCGCTCTTCTGCCCTTCTGTTTTCTTTTTATTTGGAGGTTCCTGATCCGTTGGTCTGGGTCCCTTTGGAATAGCGGCATCCATTCTACCCAACAATTGGGAAGACTGAGTGGGGGCAGTCAGAATCCCCTATCTGCTTTACTGATCACTTTTAGTGATCTTTTATATTGTGAGTACCAGTGGTGTATTGGTGGAGGTCCTAATATTTGCAAACGATATTGCACTAGGAGGCGCCCTTCTCTCTTTTCTTCTTAGAAAAGAACCCACAAGGTCTCAGGGATCCATCACCCACAGGGCGTTGGGAAACTACTGCCCCTACCCCAACTTCGGAAGCATCAACCTCCAATGTAAATGGCAGGGCGAGGTTAGGGTGGGACAGTACAGGAGCGGATGCAAAAGCAGACTTTAAAGTCTCGAAAGCTTTACCAGCTGCCACTGACCATTGAGAGGGATTAGAGCCTTTATGCGTAAGGTCAGACAGGGGTTTCGCAATAGTAGAGAAATTCTTGATAAATTTCCTATAATAATTGGCAAAGCTTCTCCTGGTCCATCGCAATGCCATCTTTGGAAATTACAAATCCCAGAAAGGGTACTTGGGATCTGTGAAACTCACATTTGTCAAGTTTACAAAACAGTTTGTTTTTACGTAAACAGAATAAAACTTCAGACACATCCTTAATGTGTTGAGTCAAATTGGTAGAGTGAATTAATATGTCATCGAGGTACACAACCACACAAGTTTGAAGGATATCATGCAGGATGTCATTGATAAACTCCTGGAATACGGCAGGAGCGTTGCATAACCCAAATGGAATAACTAAGTATTCGTAGTGCCCAGACCTCGTATTGAATGCCGTTTTCCACTCATCTCCGGCCTTGATTCTTATCAGGTTATATGCGGCCCGGAGATCCAGCTTGGTGAAGACAGAGGAGCCCTTCAGCCTGTTAAATAGCTCCGTAATGAGTGGGATAGGGTAGGCATTCTTAGATATGAGTTTATTCAACCCCCGGTAATCAATACATGGTCTCAGCTTGCCACTTTTCTTTTTTACAAAAAAGAAACCGGCACCAGCCGGTGAGGTAGACTTGCGTATGATTCCCCTACTCAGGGCATCCTCAATGTACTCCTCCATGGCCCTGTTTTCCTCGCAAGACAAGGGGTACGTCCGACCCCTGGGAGGCACCACGCCCGGAGGCAAATCAATAGCGCAATCATACGGTCTATGCTGCGGCAATGCGCTAGCCTCCCCCTTACTGAACACGTCACTGAATTCCCTGTATTCAGCTGGCACTGAGGGAGAGGTACACAAAATCTTGACCGGTTGTGACAGACAATGTTTAGTACAATACTCAGACCAAGATTTAACCTCACATCTCTGCCAGTCAAACTGGGGATTATGCAATAGTAACCATGGAAACCCCAGAATGACTGCATGATGGGGTGAATGAATTATTTGAAAGCACACTTCCTCCCTGTGGAGAGCCCCAAAGGACATATTGATAGGAGTTGTTTCAAACGTGATAAATGCCGGCTCCAGGGGTCTCCCATCAATGGCTTCAATGGCTAGTGGAGTGTCCCTCTTAACCAAGGGAATTTTGTGCAGTTCAGCAAAAGACTGATCCATAAAGTATCCCGCTGCCCCCGAGTCTACCAGAGCAGACATCTCCACAGCCTGATCAGCCCAAGAAAAGCCCACCTGGATAATGGGTCTCAGTGTACCAGAGTCTGGGGACTGTTGTACGTCACCTAGAGCCTGTCCCCCAAGGTACCCTAGGTGCGTCCGTTTCCCGGCCTTACCGGACAAGTGCGTAAAAGGTGCCCAGACTTGCCACAATATAGGCATAGCCCTTGCCTCTTCCGGTGTGCCCGTTCCTCCTTAGTAAGTCTCGTGAAACCGGGCTGCATAGGTTCACTTGGTTCAGGTGTTTGGTCAGGAGGAATGGGAGGCGAGGGTGGGTTTAAAGGACCGCCGTGCCCATACCCTCTGGCTCTTGCCCTTTTAGCCATGCGCCTTTCACGGATACGAGAGTCAATAAGCGTGACATAATCGATATATTCATCTAGATCGCTGGGTACATCTCTGGCAGCTCTTTCGTCTTTGATAGTGTCAGACAGCCCCTGAGCAAAGGCTGCCACTAGCGCCTTGTTATTCCATCCTACCTCTGCTGCCAATGTCCGAAATTCTATGGCATAGTTGCCCAGATCGCCCATTTGTATCCCATCAGTTTTTTGGCAGCAGAGGCGGCTCTACCAGGTACCTCAAACACTCTACGGAACTTCCTTATGAACTCGCTGAAGTGCTGAGTGCAGGGTTTAGAGCTCTCCCACAAAGAATTAGCCCATTCCAGAGCTTTGCCCGTTAACAGTGAAATTGTGAACCCAACCTTGCTACAGTCATTAGGAAAAGCATGAAGTGTGAGTTACAGAAATATTTCCAACTGATTGATAAACCCCCTGCATAGGGTAGGCTCGCCATCGTATCTTAATGGTAACGGCGCCGCCGCTGTTAAACCTCTAGGGGGAGCAGCAGACAACCCAGGAGGATTATCCTGTGTCAGAACTGGGGGGACCACCGGATTCAGGTTGGGTTTGTCAAGGTGTACCGTTAGTTCAAGTAATGTCTGCATAGCCAGTGCCAACTGGTCCAAACATTGCTCATGCATATCCATCCTCCAATGGAGGTTTTGTGTATTACCTTCACCTTTACTGTCTGAGGTCATGGCCCTTTCGTACTGTAACGGTTATTCAGACTCTCAGACCAGAGGTAAAAAATAAAACACAGTTTTATTGAGAAAAATATAGGAACATGGCCCCCTAAGGGCAGAGATAGGTAATGACACGTAACTGAAGGCAATATGTTAATATAGCAGACACAGTATGATAGATAGCAATGACTACGAGCAATAGGACTAAGTAAGGCTAGGGTTAAGTCCAATGCAAATGATCAGTCTCTGTTGTGGTGTATAAGTCAACGCCCAGTAGTCCTCAAGGACTGAGGATCAAGCAAGACCAACACTGGTGCTAGAGCTGGATAATACCAGAGCCAAGGGCACTCTGCCATGCGTAACGGAATAGGCACACTGCGTGAGCAGAAAGGGACTGGAGCCACGGTACTCTGCGGTACTGAAAAGGGTTAATGACACTGTATGAACTAAATGGAAACTTGAGCCAGTAGCACCCCTCGGTGCGCCAACGGAAAACCACACTGCCTGAGCTGAAAGGGACCAGAGCCAGTAGCACCCCGTGGTGCGTCAACGGATACCCTAATACTGCTAGAGCCGAATGAGACCAGAGCCAGTAGCACCCCACGGTGCGCCAATAAGCGTATGTTGCAAGAGCTACGGTAGCTGTTAACGGAAACCCACTGCTCTGCAACGGTAGCGGATGGCTCGGTAACTGAGGCAACAGGCTCTGCAAGGGTTAACAGGTAGGCTCGGCAACGGAGGCAATAAGCACAGCAAGTGTAACGGATGGCTCAGAACGGAGGCAACAAGTACAGCAAGTGTCAGAGGATAGGCTTGGTACCGGAAGCAACAAGCTCAGCCAGTGTTAACGGATGCCCAGTATCGGAGACTACAAGCACAGCAAGTGTAGACAGGCAGGCTCGGTAACGGAGGCAACAAGCTCAGCAAGTGGAAGGTCAGCTTTAGGATGCACAATCTGACAGTTCACAATGTCGCCAAGCGACATAGACGGAGTCACACTGGTACCGGAACTCAGGAAGCAGGATACCAAGCAGGAACGTCAGCAGGCCGGGTCATACACGGAGCAGGAACATCAGACAAGCCGGATCAATCACGGAGCAGGAGTGTCAGCCAGGCCAGGTCATACACGGAGCAGGAAACAGAAGAATAGTCAGACAAGGCGAATCGGTACACAGGAACGCAGGAACACAGCAACGGAATCACAGGTACAGGAAAGCCACGAAAGGGCACCTGACAGGTGCCAGAGGCCTGGTATAAGAAGGCTGATACTGGGTGGGCATAACAAGGACTGCCAATAGGAACACACCACCGCAGAGAGTGACAGGTACTCACGGGAACCGTGATAATATATATATTGCATGACTGCTATTATTCTCATAATAAATTTTCTATTAACTATACCGTCTGACTCCTGGTTTTGCTTGCCAGCCGTAACAGTACGTAAGAGTCATGACAACAGACGGTGATAGTGATCCTCCTTTACAGAGAATATTTGACAGAATTCAGGATCAGGATCAACGTATTGATCAGGTGTCTTGCTATCACGGTGCCCGTGATATCAGCGACATTTTGACATGTTTACTTCCTGATGCCTTTTCATTGGCTGTGCTGTCTAGCCCCTCCCAGTGACACTCATGGGTTGTATCTGTTGCCTAGCGCTAGTTCCAATTACTCTTATTGATACCAGTGTATGACCCGGACTGTTTTTGACTACTCTGCCTGTTTACCGTTCCTGCTCTGTGCCCGACCCGGATTAGCTGACATTCCTGCTTCCTGTATTGACCCGGCCTGGCTGACGTTCCTGCTCTGTGTACCGACTAGCGACCCGGAGTGATTGGCGATCCTGCTCCGTGTAACGAATCGGCTTGGCTGACGTTCCTGCTCCGTGTACCGACCCGGCTGGGTTGAAGTTCCTGCTCCATTTCTGTTCCTGCTCGCTAGCCACTCCACTCTCGCTGTTGCTCATGCTCAGTGGTCTTGCCAGAGCTCTGGTGGTCCAGTTCCGCATTGTAGTCCAGTCCTCGATCCGTTTGCACACTGTGCCCTGTGTGACCCTCCGGTAGATTCCGATTCGCACCACGATCGCTTGGTCTGTTTTCTGCCATTACTGAGGCTGGAGTAGGCACCCTCCTTTCTCAACGGTCAGCTCCTGGAGAGGCTTTGCGCCCTTGTGGCTACTTCTCGAAAAAACTATCTAAGGCGGAAAGGGTTTATCAGATTCGTGACAGGGAGTTGCTGGCTATAATTTTGGCATTGAAAGAGTGGCTTCATTTGTTGGAGGGTACCAGTTCCCCCATCTTGATTCTTACAGACCATAAGAATTTGACATACTTGTCTGAAGCCAAGCGGCTGTCCTCCCGGCAGGCCAGATGGGCACTATTCCTATCCAGGTTTAATTTTGTGGTTTCCTACCTTCCAGGCTCAAAAAATGTTAAGGCTGATGCCCTGTCACGCCAATTTTGTAGTAGATCCAAGGAGGAGGTTCCTCCCGCTCCGATTATTCCTGCTGATCGCATTCTGGCCACGATTAGTACCTGTATTACCTCTCCTCTGGGAGAGGAGATACTGGCTGCCCAAGCATCTGCCCCAGCAGAGACTCCTAGTGGGAGATGGTTTGTACCGGCTCAATTCCACATTAAAATCCTGGAGACATAACATGCTTCCAAAATCACTGGCCATATTGGGTGCGACCAGTTAATATGGTCCTTGTTTAGACTATTTTGGTGGCCGAGCCTCAGCTCTGATTGTGCCACCTTTACCGCTGCCTGCACCACGTGTGCTCAAAATAAGTCTCCCCGACATCTACCGGTGGGCTTACTCCAGCCTGTGGCCAACGGGGAACGCCCCTGGTCTCACTTATCCATTGATTTTATGGTTGACCTTCCTAGGTCCATGGGCTTTACTGCAATACTTATGGATGTGGACAAATTCTCTAAGATTGCTCGCTTTGTGCCACTCAAGGGCTTGCCATCCGCTCAGGAATTGGCGGTGGTATTCGCAAAGGAGGTGTTCCGACTCCATGGTATCCCGAAGGTGATCGTGTCTGACAGAAGAAGCCAGTTTGTGTCCCGCTTCTGGAGGTGTTTCTGTGCGCAAATGGGAATTCAATTGGCATTCTCCTCCGCATACCATCCACAATCCAACGGTGCGGCAGAAAGGTCGAACCGAGCCTTGGAGCAATTTCTCCGCTGCTATGTCTCTGACCACCACGACAATTGGGTTACCCTGTTGTCCTGCGCGGAGTTTGCCAGAAATTCTGCGGTGAACTCTTCCACTCAGAGTCCCCTTTCTTGATTAACTATGGGTTCCAACCCTTTGTTCTTCCTGAAACCTTCCGTACACAAGATATTCCAGCTCTGGATGAGCATTTGCAGGCACTCCGTTCCTCATGGGTTTGGGTACAGCATACCCTACATGGTTCAGTGCAACGACAAAAAAGGCAGGCTGACCGTAGACATCTGCCAGCACCGACCTTCCAGGTTGGAGATAGAGTGTGGTTGTCTTCCCGTAATTTGCACCTCCAGGTCCCATGCAATAAATTAGCTCCTCGATTTGTTGGTCCCTTCAAGGTGTTGCGCAAGATCAACCCGGTGGCTTACGCGTTGGAACTGCCTGCCAATATGCGGATACATAATGTCTTTCATGTCTCCCTGTTAAAGCCCCTGGTCTGCAACCGGTATACCTCCGCTCCTGTCCGTCCTGCTCCCGTGATAGTTGCAGATCACGAGGAATATGAGGTTCAAAGTATTCTGGACTCCCGTGTGGTTAGAGGACGTTTACAGTATTTTATCCATTGGAAGGGATATGGTCCGGAGGAGCACTCCTGGATCCCTGCTGCTGATGTTCACGCTCCTCTCCTGTTGCGCAGATTCCATGCACGTTTCCCTGACAAACCTGGTCCGGTCCCTCGGAGGAGGGGTCTTTGAGGGGAGGGTACTGTCACAGTACCTTGTTTCCAGCGCTGCCTCTTCAGCGACGCTCGGCGTCTTTCCACGTGTCATCTACAGGCAGAGGCTTCAACCATGCTGCAAGCCTCTGTTTTATGTGTGTTTGTTTCCTGTAGTCTCCTCCTACCTACTTCCTCCCTCTAGCTGCCCACGCCTATCTATTTCCTGTGGAGGGGTTTAAAGGGCAGACTGAGTCCTGACTCAGTCACCCTTACGTTTGTGAGGGCCCCTAGGGATGTGGGGATGTACGCTGCGAGGAACGAGACTCTAGGCAGAGGTAGCTGCGCAGAGAACAGGCAAGCAGCAACAATAATGTAAAACAGAAGACACCCCCACTAAACAAGAGTGAAGGATACCATTAGCAGGTAAAGGACAACAGATATATATATATATATACATAGAAATATATGCATATAACCGTGTACCTGTATATATCCAAAGGAAGCGCCCAGGATCAGGCAAGAGGGAACAGGAACACCAGTCGGAGAAGGCAGGAGGTAAGTCCAGGCAGGAGGAGCAGGAACACCAGTCTGAGAAGGCAGGAGGTAAGTCCAGGCAGGAGGAGCAGGAACACCAGTCTGAGAAGGCAGGAGGTAAGTCCAGGCAGGAGGAGCAGGAACACCAGACTGAGGAGGCAGGAGGTAAGTCCAGGCAGGAGGAGCAGAGCACCAGACTGAGGAGGCAGGAGGTAAGTCCAGACAGGAGGAGCAGAGCACCAGACTGAGGAGGCAGGAGGTAAGTCCAGGCAGGAGGAGCAGAGCACCAGACTGAGGAGGCAGGAGGTAAGTCCAGACAAGAGGAGCAGAGCACCAGACTGAGGAGGCAGGAGGTAAGTCCAGACAAAGGAGCAGAGCACCAGACTGAGGAGGCAGGGGAGAGGTAAGCGACCCTGAAGAGACAGGAGGGCTCAGGTGCAGGAGGAGAAGCCTGGAGGGAACCTAATAACACAGGAGCTCAAGGTATACTGAGCGCCAGCCAAAGCGGCCGCTCAGTATATAAAGGATGGAGAGGTGACGTCACGGCGGCCGGACCCGACGCCCACGGCGTGGTAACCTAGCAACACCACGCCGTGCGGGGTGACGGCCGCCCGACAATCCGGCATCGCGAACCGGAAGCGATGCCCGGCGCAGACAGAGCCCCCCACCGACGAGTGGCCTCCGGACACGACGCGGACCAGGATGGTCCAGATGTAAACGGTGAAAGGCGCGTAACAACCGCGGAGCATGGATATTAGCAAGAGGCTCCCAGGACGTTCCTCCGGACCGTAACCCAGCCAATGTACGAGATACTCCAGCCGCCCCCAACGACGCCGTGAGTCCAAGATTGATTCCACCTCATATTCCCCAGCCCCATTCACCAAAACAGGAGGAGGGTGAGACACAGGAGGAGACGGACTAGTACTAGGTCTCCACGGTTTAAGCTGGGAAACGTGAAAGGTCGGATGGATGCGCCAACTGGAGGGCAACTGAAGACGAACAGCAACAGGATTCACAATCTTGAGGATCGAAAAAGGGCCCAGAAAACGTGGTCCTAATTTCTTGGACGGACAGTGCAAGCGGAGATGGGCAGAGGACAGCCAGACCTTGTCCCCGACTTGATACCCTGGAGCCGCCTGACGATGCTTGTCCGCTTGAGCTTTGTAGGCACACTGGGAGCGGTGTAACGTGGTTTTCAGGAGGGCATGGGAAGAGCGAAGATTTCTGAGGCGTTGCGCTGCTGCTGGAACTGACTGGTCTTGCAACAGTTGAGGAAAGGATAGAGGATGATATCCATAGTTGGCGTAAAAAGGAGAAGTCTTTATAGAGCGGTGGTAATGATTGTTGTATGCGAATTCAGCCAACGGAAGGAGTGAAACCCAATCGTCCTGTAAGTACGACACATAACAGCGGAGGTATTGCTCAAGGATTTGGTTGACTCTTTCTGACTGTCCGTTGGACTGTGGGTGGTACCCAGAAGAGAGGGCTCTATCAATGCCTAGATTACGACAGAACGCCTTCCAGAATTTGGATGTAAATTGTGGGCCTCTATCTGATACAATAGACGTGGGCACTCCATGGAGACGGAATATTTCCTTGATAAAAAGGGAAGCAGTAGTCTCTGCCGTGGGTAACCTGGGAACGGCCAGGAAATGTGCCATTTTAGTGAAACGGTCCACCACGACCAGTATGGTGTTGTGTCTTTCCGAGATGGGCAAGTCCACAATAAAGTCAACCGACAGTGAAGTCCATGGGGAAGTAGGCGTGGGCAGCGGACACAATAGACCAGCAATTCGTGTGTGGCGTTCCTTGGATCGGGCGCATACATCACAAGAGGTGACGTATTGATATACGTCTGTGGGCAACTTGGGCCACCAGAAGTGTCTCTGCACGAGCTCAGTAGTTTGCTGCACCCCTCCATGGCCAGCCGGTGGAGAGTCATGACAAAGACGGATAACCGTGGCACGAAGGGGTGCGGGGACGTAGATTCGGTTGTGATGTAACAGAAGTCCCTCGTGTGATATCAATGAATAACGTGTCCTAAAAGAGGGTTCTGTGGAAACAGAGTGCTGGATGATATCCTGGCGAAGATCCGTGTGCAGGAGAAGGAACTGAGCTGGTTGGAGGATGGTGTGAGGAGCTGAAGTTTCTAGTGACGGTACAGAATACCTCCGAGATAAGGCGTCCGCTTTCTTGTTTCTTGAACCGGGACGATACGTTATATGTAGGGTGAACCGAGCAAAGAAGAGAGCCCACCTGGCTTGCCGTGGGCGGAGACGTTTTGCGGAACGCAGATATTCCAAGTTCCTATGATCTGTGAAAATAGTAACTGGGTGCTGAGCTCCCTCCAGAAGGTGCCTCCATTCTTCCAGGGCGCACTTGATAGCTAGAAGTTCCTTGTCTCCAACATCATAGTTCCTTTCTGCGGCGATGAGGCGGCGTGAATAATAGGCTACCGGATGTAAGAGGTCTTTGACCCCAAAACGCTGAGACAGAATAGCCCCAACGGCGACATCAGAGGCATCTACTTCCACAAAGAAAGCCTTCAACGTATCTGGTTGAACCAGGATGGGAGCCGAAGTGAAGAGAGTCTTCAAATGTTCAAAGGCGGTTTGTGCTACCGGAGACCATTGAAATCGTCTTTTGCTGCTCGTGAGCGCCGTCAAAGGAGCCACCACCTTCGAGAATCCACGAATAAACCTCCTGTAGAAATTCGCAAACCCCACAAAACGCTGGACTTCTTTAATGTTAGTAGGGGTCGGCCAGTCCACAACTGCAGAGATCTTGTGGGAGGCCATAGCCACTTTCCCGGGCGAGATTAGGAAGCCAAGGAACTCTATTTCTGTAGTGTCAAATTTACATTTCTCCAATTTAGCGTATAACGAGTGATGACGAAGACGTTGGAGGACTTGGCGAACATGGGATTGGTGTTCTGAAGGAGAGGAGGAAAACAGAAGTATGTCATCCAAATAGATGATGACAAAAAGATCCAGCAAATCTCGGAAAACATCGTTAATAAAAAACTGAAAGGTGGCAGGGGCATTACACAGCCCAAACGGCATAACCAGGTATTCAAAATGGCCATACCTGGTGCGAAAGGCGGTCTTCCACTCATCGCCCTGTCTGATCCGTACCAGGTTGTAGGCCCCACGTAAGTCGATCTTAGAGAACATACTGGCAGCAGCCAGGCGTTCCATCATCTCTGGGATGAGCGGTAAAGGATGCCGGTTTTTAATGGTGATCTTGTTTAGATCTCGATAATCCACGCAGGGGCGTAGACCGCCGTCTTTCTTCTCTATGAAGAAAATGCCCGCGCCAGCCGGGGACGTACATGGACGTATGAATCCCTTCGCCAAGCTATCTGTCAAGTACGTTTGGAGATGTGCCAGTTCGGGCCCGGACAATGGAAAAATACGACCGTACGGAATGGGCGCCCCGGGAAGGAGGTCAATGGGGCAATCGTACGGCCGATG
This sequence comes from Rhinophrynus dorsalis, assembly GCA_037306005.1. Taxonomy (NCBI): domain Eukaryota; kingdom Metazoa; phylum Chordata; class Amphibia; order Anura; family Rhinophrynidae; genus Rhinophrynus; species Rhinophrynus dorsalis. Next base: position 275,529,863 of record CM074719.1, read on the forward strand.
AGGGGGTAAGGAATCAGCCCCCTTTTCATCGAAGACATCTTTAAAGTCATGGTAATGTACCGGTAACTTGGCCAGAGAAGATGGAACAGCAATACAAACAGTCGATTTGACGGCAGATAGGCAATGGCGGTGGCAGAAAGAGGAGGAGAAGGACACCGTACCATTTGACCAGGTTATTTCAGGATCGTGTAACCGCAACCATGGTAGGCCCAAGATCACAGGAAACAAAGGTGACGGAAGGATGTTAAACTGTATCTGTTCCGTATGACCCATACCACACAATAGACGGATCGGACTGGTCTCGAGCACAACTGGACCCAGATGATGTGTCCGTCCGTCCGCCATACGGACACCAAGAGGTTGAGACTTCTGCTGTGTGGGAATGGATAAAGAAGCGGCTAGATCGGAATCCAAAAAACAGCTGCTGGCCCCAGAATCAATGACAGCTGAGAGAGCGTGTGACTGATTATTCCACTGCAAGAAAACAGACAAGGTTAATTGAACCGAGGAAACCCCCCATGAAGAACCCACTACCAGGGGAGGAGAAGACGTACCTCCGGACACACGAGGATGGGCTGACGAACGCGGTCTGCGGGGGCAAGTGCGCAGCAAGTGATCGGATCCCCCGCAGTAAAGACAGAGGTTGAGCTGCCGACGACGACGACGTTCCGACTCGGAAAGTGGACCCCGTACTAACCCCAGCTGCATGGGTTCCTCGGGAGACCCGTCGGAGGAGACCACTGGTGAAGACGACGCAGGGGGAGACATCCGACGATCCATGCCAGACCGCTCCCGACGTCTTTCGCGCAACCGTCTATCTATCTGAATAGTGAGAGTGAAGAGTTCCTCCAAGGACACTGGGAGACCCACCCGAGCCAACTCATCCTTCAGAAGCTCCGAAAGCCCCAGGCGGTATTGGTCCAGGAGCGCAGCCTCGTTCCACCCAGTTTCAATAGACAAGCGCCGGAACTCTGCGATGTAGTCCTCCACTGGGCGACGGCCCTGACGTAGAAGTCGCAGAGCAGACTGTGCAGAAGAGCTACGGAGAGGGTCATCATACAGGGTGTCCATTGCCCTGCGAAAATCTGGCCAGGAAGCTAGAAGAGGGCTATGGGTTTGAAGCAGATGGTGCGCCCATGCCTGGGGTTCTCCCGTGAGTAGGGTGACAACGGTGCGGGTCCTGATGTAGTCCGTGGCATATGTGCGCGGCTGCAAGGAAAACAGGAGATCACAGGCCGTGATGAAACCTTTGTAATGCTCACGGTCCCCATTGAATTTGTCAGGCAAAGGGACTCTAGGTTCTGGATCCGGAACAGCAAAGGGTTGACCAGAACGGGGGCTGGCTTGTAGGTCCTGCAAACGACGCTGTAATGCAGCTTGATTGGTCTGCAAATCCTGGACAGTTGCTGCCAAGGAGGAGATCTGATTACCCAAGGATGAAAGGGCATCAACTAAGCCTGCGGTATCCATGGTTGGCTCAGTATAACTGTGAGGGCCCCTAGGGATGTGGGGATGTACGCTGCGAGGAACGAGACTCTAGGCAGAGGTAGCTGCGCAGAGAACAGGCAAGCAGCAACAATAATGTAAAACAGAAGACACCCCCACTAAACAAGAGTGAAGGATACCATTAGCAGGTAAAGGACAACAGATATATATATATATATATATACATAGAAATATATGCATATAACCGTGTACCTGTATATATCCAAAGGAAGCGCCCAGGATCAGGCAAGAGGGAACAGGAACACCAGTCGGAGAAGGCAGGAGGTAAGTCCAGGCAGGAGGAGCAGGAACACCAGTCTGAGAAGGCAGGAGGTAAGTCCAGGCAGGAGGAGCAGGAACACCAGTCTGAGAAGGCAGGAGGTAAGTCCAGGCAGGAGGAGCAGGAACACCAGACTGAGGAGGCAGGAGGTAAGTCCAGGCAGGAGGAGCAGAGCACCAGACTGAGGAGGCAGGAGGTAAGTCCAGACAGGAGGAGCAGAGCACCAGACTGAGGAGGCAGGAGGTAAGTCCAGGCAGGAGGAGCAGAGCACCAGACTGAGGAGGCAGGAGGTAAGTCCAGACAAGAGGAGCAGAGCACCAGACTGAGGAGGCAGGAGGTAAGTCCAGACAAAGGAGCAGAGCACCAGACTGAGGAGGCAGGGGAGAGGTAAGCGACCCTGAAGAGACAGGAGGGCTCAGGTGCAGGAGGAGAAGCCTGGAGGGAACCTAATAACACAGGAGCTCAAGGTATACTGAGCGCCAGCCAAAGCGGCCGCTCAGTATATAAAGGATGGAGAGGTGACGTCACGGCGGCCGGACCCGACGCCCACGGCGTGGTAACCTAGCAACACCACGCCGTGCGGGGTGACGGCCGTCCGACAATCCGGCATCGCGAACCGGAAGCGATGCCCGGCGCCGACAACGTTGGTGTTCTGAGAAGTTCATTATCTAGTATTCCTGATTCCTGTGCATGATCCGGCTTGTCTGTCCATCCAGTCTGGTGTTGACCCGTGCGCTGTCTGACTATTCTCCTTGTGCGTTCCGATTTGGCTCAGATATCCTATCTGGTGCAAACCCGTGGCTCTGGCTGACTACCCGCTCTGTGTATGACCTAAACTTGTCAGACTACCCACTCTGGTGTTGACCTGGGGCTCTATCCACTGCGCATCCAGCATTCCATCGCTTCAGTGGATATCCTATCTGGTGCAAACCCGTGGCTCTGGCTGACTACCCTCTCCATGTATGACTTTGGCTCATCTGACTATCCTATCTGGTGCTTACTAGAAGGCCCTGTCTGTTCGCTCCTAGGGTTGGTTCCGTTATTCAGACATCCTTCCTAGTATTGACCTGGGGCTAGCAGACTCCCAGCTACTGACTGCAGGCTGAGTCAGTATCACTCTTGGGCGTTACCTTACCACGAGACTCCATCAGGCTGAGGCCTAGTCTCGGACAGTGAGGTGGTGATATTGGGAGACTGCTATTCCTGAAACAGTACTCGCCTTTTTAATCATCCACTGTGTATATATTTATATTGCATGACTGTTATTATTCTCATAATAAAGGTTCTATTAACTATACCGCCTGACTCCTGGTTTTGCTTGCCAGCCGTAACAATTGCCTTGGCTTTTCCATTTGCCTTTTCAAAGTACTTTTTTTTTTTTTTTACCAAGTCAGACATCTTGAGGAGGGGCTAACAGGACCCTCGTGATGCTAGTCCTGCTATTGATCACCCAGTGGTTAGGTCTAAGTGATCAATATAGGCGTTTGAAGGAAGCCTGAATACTCCCTTGCCTCTCACTGCAATGCAAACGTCTGAGGTGTTGGAAAGCTCTTGGATCCCTACCATGTCATCAGTGACATAAGTGATGAAGAAGCCAGTATTCACGGCCTCTCACGTGACCTGAAAGTTTGGTTTATATTGGAAAACAGGTAATCACTGGCTGCTTGAGATCATTGTTCTTGTTCTTAATTGTGGACTATCAATATGGGGGGAGGGGTTTCAGCACATCATGATGACCCCCTCATCTAGGTCTGATTGTTTTGGTCAGTTCTCTCTCTCTAAAAGTTGATCATAGCCAAAGCTATGATTAGATATCAGTAAGATAGCTAACTGTCACGGCAGTAATAACGATACTGGAGTCGGTACTATTTCACCAGATTTTATTAAGAAACACAAACACAGGCAAAAGTACAGAAAAGTACAATGCAACACGGTTGGCAGCAATACTGTTCTTCCGAAGACAAGGAACTGAGCCCCAAAGATAGTAAGGAAGGACTTGACTCAGGTCCGCACCGGAGATCCACTAATTTCCCGGCCAACTGTGTGAAACGCCCGACAGGTCCGCACCTGTACTTAACCAAGGTAGGAACGCCCAACAGGTCAGCACCTGTACAACCAAGGTAGGAATCGCCCGACAGGTCCGCACCTGTACCACCAGAAACCAGGATAGAGGCCACTAGAGCTACCAAGGTGCCCAACGGCTATCCCCTGGAGCGTTTGTATGCTGGTTGCGCAGTTGACAACCGCAGGCCAACCAAGGTAGATAGCGATATACAAGAAATGAGCTATAGGTCTGATCCCAGAGGTAAAGGGACCAACCAACGTAACGCACAGCACGGGAAATCAGGTAAAGCCAAACGTCAGCACCAGAACGGATAGTCAGCCAGGCCCGGGTCATACACATAGAGGGTAGTCTACCAGAGCCGCAGATTATGCACCAGAATGGTTGTCAGACAAGCCAAGATCATACACAGAGCGGATAGTCAGAACAAGCCAATGGTCATAACCAGAACAGATAGTCAGTACTACAACCTCACTGGACACCACGAAAGGGCAACTGGGAGTAGTGTCCAGTGGTTTATAAGGAGCAGCCCCCAGGAAGAGGAGGAGACAAAAAATGTGTGCCTGTCTCTTTAAATACAGACACGCGTCTAGCTGGACGCGCGCCAAGGCACACTGAGGGCCCGCCGGAAGAGGCTGTGGCAGGCTGCAGGAAGGAACGGACCGCACGCTGCAGAAGCAAACGCTGGCGAACCAGCAGGTAAGGTAGCGGTCGGCTCGGCAGCCGCCGCTACTGTGACAGTACCACCCCCTTAAGGGTCCCTCCTGCGAGGATCGGGGCGAGGTTTGTCTGGAAAGCGGGAATGAAACCTACGAATCAGTCTGGATGCGTGCATATCTCTGGAAGGAACCCAAGAGCGTTCCTCCGGACCATAGCCCTTCCAGTGCACCAAATATTGTAAACTCCCCCTTACCCTCCTGGAATCCAGTATACTTTGCACCTCGAATTCAGCATGGTCCCCCACCTGAATGGGAGCCGGGGGACAAGAGGTAGAAGTAAACCGGTTACAGGTTAAAGGTTTCAATAGCGACACATGAAAAACATTATGAATGCGCATGGTAGCGGGTAGCTGTAATGCGTATGCCACAGGGTTGACCCTCCGAATGATGCGAAATGGACCAACAAACCGGGGAGCCAATTTGTTGCAGGGAACCTGGAGGTTAAGATTCCGGGATGATAGCCATACCCTATCTCCCACCTGAAAGGAGGGTGCGGGAAGTCGCCTACGGTCGGCCTGCCGTTTATGTCGTTGCATAGAACCATGTAGGGTATGCTGTACCTGTACCCAAGAGGAGCGGAGAGCCCGTAAATGCTCATCCAGAGCCGGAATAGGTTGTGCCTCAAAGGTCTCCGGGAGAACAGAGGGTTGGAACCCATAATTTATCAAAAACGGAGAACTCTGGGTAGAGGAGTTGATGGCACAATTCCTGGCAAATTCCGCCCAGGGTAACAAAGTAGCCCAATTGTCATGGTGGTGGTTTATATAACAACGAAGGAATTGTTCCAGGCCCTGGTTAGACCGTTCGGCTGCACCATTAGATTGAGGGTGGTAGGCAGAAGAGAAGGCAAGTTGAATCCCCAATTGCGAGCAAAAACATCTCCAGAATCGGGACACAAACTGGCTCCCACGGTCGGAAATAATCACATTAGGAATGCCATGTAAACGGAAGACCTCTTTAGCAAATATCTCCGCCAACTGTTGGGCAGAAGGCAATCCCTTCAAAGGTACAAAATGCGCCATTTTGGAGAATCTGTCCACCACCATCAGGATCACCGTATGGCCCAGGGAAGCGGGAAGGTCAACCATAAAATCTATGGACAGATGAGACCATGGGCGATCCCCATTGGGAATAGGTTGAAGGAGACCCACAGGTAGGCTACGTGGGGATTTATTCTGAGCACAGGTCTGACAGGCTGCCACGAAGGCTGCGCAATCTTTTTTCAAGCTGGGCCACCAAAATAATCGGGAAATGGACCAGATCAACTGATCGCGTCCATTGTGGCCAGCGGTTTTGGAGGTATGGAAAGTTTCCAACAGTCTGGTGCGCAGTGAAACTGGTACAAAACATCTCCCACCGGGTTTCTCTGCAGGAGCCAAACCCTGGGAAGCCAAAATCTCCTCACCCAGAGGAGACGTAATACTAGTACGAATGTGAGCCAGAATACGATCGGCTGGAATAATCGGGGCGGGAGGGGGTTCCTCCTCAGAATTAGAACAATATTGACGGGATAAGGCGTCTGCCCGAATGTTCTTAGAGCCCGGGAGATACGAGACAATGAAGTTAAATCTGGACAGAAACAATGCCCATCTGGCTTGGCGGGCAGACAGACGTTTAGCCTCAGACAAATAAGTTAAGTTCTTGTGATCCGTGAGGATCAAGATCGGAGTACTAGTTCCCTCCAGCAGGTAACGCCATTCCTTCAATGCCAGTATAATGGCCAGCAGTTCTCTATCACCAATCTCGTACAGCCTTTCCGCCTTAGACAATTTCCTGGAAAAGTATCCACAAGGAAGCAACGCCTCCCCAGGAGTCGAGCGCTGGGACAGGAGGGCGCCTACTCCCGTCTCAGATGCATCAACCTCCAATGTGAAGGGCAGGGCGGGATTAGGGTGCACTAAGATAGGGGCCTTGGCAAAGGCGGATTTTAGAGTCTCGAATGCCCCAATGGCTCTGGGAGACCACCTGGAAGCGTCTGATCCCTTACAAGTGAGATCCGTGAGAGGTTTTACTATCGAGGAGAAGTTTTTAATAAACCTACGATAGTAGTTAGCAAAGCCCAAAAAGCGTTGGAGGGCTTTCAACCCCACTGGACGAGGCCATTGTATGATGGCAGATAGTTTCTGTGGGTCCATAGCAAACCCCGAGGCAGATATCACGTAGCCCAAAAAAGTGACCTGGGATTTATGGAATTCACATTTCTCGAGCTTACAGTAGAGACCATTCTCTCTCAGACGCTGTAAAACCCTTGACACATCTATGAAATGTGTCTCAATAGATGGCGAGTGTATGAGTATATCATCCAGGTATACCACAACCGAACTTTGTAACAAGTCTCTGAGGACATCATTGATCAACTCCTGGAAGACAGCCGGGGCATTGCACAATCCAAAAGGCATCACTAAATACTCATAGTGCCCACTACGGGTATTAAAAGCTGTCTTCCATTCGTCACCACTCTTGATACGGATAAGGTTATAGGCCGCCCTCAAATCGAGTTTAGTAAATACCTTGGACCCTTTTAATCTGTCAAACAATTCAGTTATCAGGGGTATCGGATAGGCATTCTTGGTTACCAGCTTATTTAGACCCCGGTAATCAATACAGGGACGCAGTTCCCCATCCTTCTTTTTGACAAAAAAGAAACCTGCACCTGCCGGTGAAGAGGACTTACGGATTATGCCTCTCGCAAGAGCATCAGCAACATATTCCTCCATAACCCTTGTCTCCTCGGCAGAAAGTGGATAAACACGGCCCCTAGGAGGAATAGTACCGGGAATCAAGTTAATTTCGCAGTCATAGGCCCTGTGAGGAGGCACTGCCCCAGCTTGACCCTTATCAAACACATCACGAAAAGCTGTGTACTCCTCTGGTAGACCAGGAGAGGACGTACAGAATAGTCTCGTAGGGTGAGCCAGACAGGAACTTGTACAACTGGAAGCCCAAGAGATTATGTCACAGGTCCCCCAGTCTATCCTGGGGTTATGCTTCTGCAGCCATGGATATCCCAAAACAATGGCGTAATGTGGAGACTGAATAACCTGGAACTGAATAGTTTCTGAATGTAGGGCTCCTACACGCAGGGTTAAGGGTAGAGTCTCATGAGTGATGTGGGAGGGTTTAAGGGGCCTCCCATCAATGGCCTCAATGGCCAAAGGAGACTCGCGGTTCTGCAAAGGGATGCCATGTCTTTCAGCAAATTCAGAGTCAATAAAGTGACCTGCCGCCCCTGAATCGATCAATGCGGCGGCAATTACGGAGCAGTTGCCCCAAGACAGTAAGATCTCGAGGATAGGTTTACCCTTCCCCTCCTCCGGGGACTGAGATATTCCACCCAAGATCTGTCCCCGACAGGACCTTAGGTGCGGGCGTTTCCCGGCCGTACAGGGCAGGATTTTAACAAATGACCGGCTTTACCACAATACAAGCAAAGACCCTCCCTTCGTCGGAAGGCTCTCTCTTCCACTGAAAGACGAGTCGCTCCCAACTGCATAGGCTCACTGTCCCCAGAGACAAGGCCAGGAGGTGTGGGAGGCGTGGGAGGACTGGGTGGGTAAGTAAAGCTGGGAGCCAGGCGAGATGGAGGTCTACGCAGACGCTCCCTGAAGGAAGGTCTCTCCCTGATCCTGGTATCAATCAGGATAGTGAATGATATGAATTCGTCTAAGTCTCTGGGTAACTCACGGGCCGCAATTTCGTCTTTGACTAAGTCGCATAGGCCCTGAGAGAATGCCGCTACTAGAGCCTCATTGTTCCACCCAACCTCAGCTGCCAGGGTACGGAATTCAATCGCATATTCGGCTACTGTACGAGTACCCTGGCGTATCGTCATGAGGTGCTTGGCAGCCGATGCCTTGCGACCGGGCATGTCGAAGACTTTACGGAAGGCATCCACAAAAGCCAGGAAATCATACACAATCGGTTTGTCAGTCTCCCATAATGGATTGGCCCAGGCTAAAGCCTTGCCCGAGAGTAGAGAAATGAGAAATCCAACTCTACTACGATCGTTAGGAAAAGCCTGTGGAACCATTTCCATAAATATGCCTACTTGGTTCAAGAACCCACGACACAGAGCTGGGTCTCCCTCATAACGTTGAGGAGTAGGAGCATGCCATGAGGAACCCCTGATCACACTTGCATCAGGGTTGGCTGAAGCTATCGGTGCCGGGTTGGCAACTGGGGAGGCCACCGACTGACCGGCTGGGCGGTCGAGATGAGCAGTACGGTTCAGCAGGGTTTGCAAGGCCAACGTCATTTGATCCATACGCTGCTCTTGAACCTCCATTCTGGCTAGGAGGTCTTGGTTAGAAGGGTTGCTAGTACCGTCCGTAGTCATGGCCCTTTCGTACTGTCACGGCAGTAATAACGATACTGGAGTCGGTACTATTTCACCAGATTTTATTAAGAAACACAAACACAGGCAAAAGTACAGAAAAGTACAATGCAACACGGTTGGCAGCAATACTGTTCTTCCGAAGACAAGGAACTGAGCCCCAAAGATAGTAAGGAAGGACTTGACTCAGGTCCGCACCGGAGATCCACTAATTTCCCGGCCAACTGTGTGAAACGCCCGACAGGTCCGCACCTGTACTTAACCAAGGTAGGAACGCCCAACAGGTCAGCACCTGTACAACCAAGGTAGGAATCGCCCGACAGGTCCGCACCTGTACCACCAGAAACCAGGATAGAGGCCACTAGAGCTACCAAGGTGCCCAACGGCTATCCCCTGGAGCGTTTGTATGCTGGTTGCGCAGTTGACAACCGCAGGCCAACCAAGGTAGATAGCGATATACAAGAAATGAGCTATAGGTCTGATCCCAGAGGTAAAGGGACCAACCAACGTAACGCACAGCACGGGAAATCAGGTAAAGCCAAACGTCAGCACCAGAACGGATAGTCAGCCAGGCCCGGGTCATACACATAGAGGGTAGTCTACCAGAGCCGCAGATTATGCACCAGAATGGTTGTCAGACAAGCCAAGATCATACACAGAGCGGATAGTCAGAACAAGCCAATGGTCATAACCAGAACAGATAGTCAGTACTACAACCTCACTGGACACCACGAAAGGGCAACTGGGAGTAGTGTCCAGTGGTTTATAAGGAGCAGCCCCCAGGAAGAGGAGGAGACAAAAAATGTGTGCCTGTCTCTTTAAATACAGACACGCGTCTAGCTGGACGCGCGCCAAGGCACACTGAGGGCCCGCCGGAAGAGGCTGTGGCAGGCTGCAGGAAGGAACGGACCGCACGCTGCAGAAGCAAACGCTGGCGAACCAGCAGGTAAGGTAGCGGTCGGCTCGGCAGCCGCCGCTACTGTGACACTAACAGACTCATAAGGAGCAGTTATTAGGATCCCACTTGACCCATCACATCAGTCAGTGAATGAAGGAATTCCAAGGGACTGCTTATGGATTCATTAGTAATAAAAATAAATAAAAATAAACAAAATAACAGTAAATAACAAAAAGGAAGCAAAAAAACAAACAAATCTGCTATCAAACAAAACAGATGCTCATTTCAGACAGACACACCCTCCAATAAGGTAAACTGTATGGAACAGCGCAAATGGGGGACTGCTTTGACTGCTGCAACTAAGCAGTGACTAGCGATGTTCACCAGGAGGTTTCATTAGTGAAGGTTTGCATGACTGTCATCATGCAGGCCATTCAGAATTGATTGAATTGGTGTGATGCTCATTGTAACAATCTAATCACTGGCTGACCCAAATGAGCATCCACCAATCCTCGATGGCAATTGTCCACATAGTCCAGCGCTCTCCCCTATAGTGAACACTCCTCTCCCCCTTGTGTCATGTGTCTCACAGGAGGAGAAGTGCACTGGTAGTTAAGCTTTCTAAACCATGTTTAGTACATTTTAGTTAACTCTATGAAAATATCAGTCGTAAAATATGTAACATGCCTTACGAAGAGACCTAAGTGAACTGGAAAGCTTGCATTCTAAAGCTTCTCAATTAGCCAATGAAGTTACACTTTTTAAGCTACTACTCTTCTGCAGTATTTATGAAGTAACTGAAGTACAAAAAAGTATGTGTGTCATCTTATATCACCAATTTCTGGAACTAGCTGTGCACACTAGCCCAGGTTAGAAAGACAAGTGACCCCCCACTTCATGCAATTGGTTATCTACTTTTCAAAACACTATGCATTGTGTACCTTGCCTTCAATTCCATAGTGTTAGAAATATTTTATTACAGGAATATTTGAAAAATGTATGAAAAATGAGAGATTGTAGTTAGTGCAATTTTGTGCATCTGAAACCCATACAGTATGTTGGCTCATACCAATGGGGTGTCATTTTGCTTGGAAGAGCAGTAGCTAATAAATACAGTAGGAAATTCCATGTTTTTTAAAGCTAGAATTATCTTTGAAAGGGTAGACATCTAAAATAGCTCTATTTTTTCCTATAGTATCCTTTAGTATCACTGTCTGGCACTTCTTGCACCAGGGCCCGGAGGCTTCTAGTTACGCCTCTGTTTAGATCCAAACCTTGTTATGGGGAAGATAAGAATAAAACAGCTCTTCTGTGGATAATCCCTGGTTTTGGTTGCCTATCTCAGTATCCTCCTGTCCTAGCATTTTTACCTGGTTTTAAAATGTAATGTTTTACCCAATATTCTATGTGCACTACATGCTTGTCATTAGAAGGTTAATAGGTTATGAACTATGCTAATATTACTTATTTGTATGAATCCATGTGTTTTTTTGGTATATGTAATATCTGTTCAACTGTACAAGTGTATAAGGTTTCTGTTGTCGATATGGTAAAAAGTACTATGGTCCACTAAAAAAACTCTGTCATTTGACTGCCTGGGGTAAAAGTGTCCTGGAAATGTCCTTGGAAATGTATTTTTGTAGCAAAAAACTCACAAGAGTGATATAAAGATGATACATTTTAATGGCTAAGTGAGGACATAGAAAGTACAAGCTTTCAGGCAGGGGCGGACTGACCAGTCGGGCATTTGGTCACGGACCGAGGGGGGCCCGCCGCCGCCACTAGCAATTAAAATGTTAAATGTCCTGTCTCATGACTCCCATCCATTTGCCTGCCGTTTAAGGGCACAGTGCCGCCAGCGCAGATTAAAACTTGCCACACTGTCTCTCCGTGACTGAGGCACTGAGGCCTCACGTTATAGCCATGCTGATGATGTCCATCACATTCATGCCCATAACACTACTACCCAGCCAGTCCCACACAAGATCCACCCACCAGACTCACTCACTGTATGACTGGCAGCAAGTGCCTCTTCCTCTCCTCTGCACGTGTCTACACAACTATTTGGTCTGCGCAGCATGCATCTTGATGTCATCATGGCCCGCAGGGGAGCGTGATGATGGAGGGGCAGAGTGAGATTCAGTCAGCGAATCAGAACAGTTCAGAGCCAGCCCGCCACAGGGGACACCAGCCCATCAGGGAGCCCACAGCCCGCCAAGGAGGACACGCAACGAGACCAACAGGATCAAGAGGAGTCAGGACTAGGACTCGGGACTCAGTGACTCACCAGGAGGACTGGATGGCCTGGGGGTTATTGGATGGGCTGGGGGGTACTAAATGGCCTGGGGAAGTACTGAATGGCTTGGGGGGTACTGAATGGCCTGGGGGGGGTACTGGACCTGGCCCAGTACCCCCCAGGCCATTCAGTACCCACCAAGCCATCCAGTACCCCAGGCCACCACAGTTTTGCAAATGTATATATGAAACATTGTACTTGCTACAGTCACAGCCACCAGGCCAGACATCTAGCACACCCTCAAGCTATCCAGCCAATTGACAAGCAGCATCCAGCCAACCGGCAAGAAGCTAGCCAGCAGTGTAAGGTTAGTTTTATTTTTTAAATATTTATATATGTTTAACCCTTTGAGTGCCAGAGCAGTACACAACACATTCCAAAGCATTGCTTACCTCTCTGGTACTCAAAGGGTTAATACCCTCTTCTGCAAATTATTAATACTATGTTTTACTGACTCTCTGCAGGCAGAGCCACTGGCCAGCCAGTCATGTGGTGGGGCCAATGATGTCATGGGGAGGTACCAATGATGTCATGGGGAGGGGCCAATGATGTAATTGGGCAGGGGGCCCAGACCTCTTTTTGGACCAGGGGCCCTGGGTCCTGTCAGTCCGCCTCTGCTTTCAGAACACTACAGACCCTTCTTCTTGCACTATCTATGTCCTCAGTTAGTCATTAAAAGGTATCACCTTTATATCACTCTTGTGAGTTTTTTGCTAAAAAAGAACACTGAATCCCATGTACTCTACTGGCTAACACGGTACCACCTTTTTTTCTTGGAAATCTATGTATGCAAGGGTTACTGTAATATTACAAAGATCTAGGGGGCTGCTCATTTGAAGGTGCCCTGGTATAATGATTCTCTGTATTATTTGTATGAAATAACAATCATCTGCCTGCTTAGGTGACATTTAGTGGTGGGGAATGTACAAAGCCAGCAGAGCAGATGACTTAAAAGTCATGCATCTGTGACTGTGGGTATATACCAACATTTAGTGCATACTTTTGCACACTCATCTCCAATGTTAATGGTTTTACACTTATTTCCTCTATGTCTTGTTATCACATGATGAAAACAACCCCCACGGCTCCCTTGTTGGTTCAGTGAGACGAGACTGCAGCCTTTCAGTTCAGTCTCGGCCAATACTATACAATCCGCATAGACTCTCTGCGTCTGGCTTGAAAGTTCCAAATATGGGTCTATGATGGCTGTGTATACAATCCTTCAAGTCTGTGGCCGAGAGCCACATACTTACAGGTTGCATTACAGTTGAGTGGATCAGTTTTTTTTATTCCTTCTGTTTAAATACCTCCCAACATTTCAAATGGCCAAAGAGGGACACTTTTGTTTTAAGTGGTGTTTCTCTGCGGCGTGACTGGTGGGCGGGGCATTACCAAGATTTTTTACTTTATTTCTTGACCTATTGGCACCTCTTTCTGTAACTGATAAATGATTCAGAGCAAGATCAAAGTACTTTATTTGTGCATATTCATTTATAAACACATATAGTGACGATTAACTACACGTTTATGTGAGTTTTTTTGCTTTGGAGCAATGTAATACACACTGCTCATTCTGATCTCCTAAAAAGAGGGACAAAAGTGTAAAGAAGAGGGACAGAGGGATTTGGGTCTCAAAGAGGGACATGTCCCTCCTAAAAAGGGACACTTGGGAGGTATCTGATTAGCTGATAGGCATTGTTTTGCAGCTGCCCTTTGCAACATCAGCCTTTTTACTAAGTCTGCTTCTGTAGGGGTTTATTAAAAAAAACATAATTATTGATTTTCTCTATTTGTCTGACACATCTTCACAACCCAAATGATTAATAAAGGTGCAGGTTTTTGCACAGATAAACACCTGCAATGTGTTGGATACCCTGTGGCACTCAAAAGGTTAAGATCATGCACTAAACAATGCGTATAGGAAAATGTATATGCCATTCACTGTGAATGGAGCTTACTGGCAGCAACATTCAAACAATCGCATACATTTATCCTCTGGTTTGCACCATATAGCTCCTACGCTCCAGTCAGTGCATAGCCTGAAATGCAGCCGGGGAAGCTGCCCTGGTAAATTTGAAAATTCACCCTAGTTTCTTATAGATCCCTTCTCTCTAAATCACGTCACTCTGAGAAGAAGGAATTAGAAACTTCTGTCTGTTTTGCAAGTAATTAGCCTTGTGCAGATTAAACTCTGACCCCCTTGGCCTCTGCCCCTTGTCAAACTCTGTGATGTCACCTGTTTTTCACCCATTTGGATGAGTCAGCAGGGTTTACATATAACCCCAAGTAGACCTGTGGAGAATGGAAGTGTAACCCTTTCCTTGCCGGACAATAAGCTCTTCAAAATGCAGAAACTCCATTTGTGACTGATTGGAGAGAGCAGGCTTCCTAGTTTTCAGGGTGCCTATATGCCTGTATGAAATAAATAGACAGGAGCAGTGTTCCATCCTGCTGATGAATGTATACTAATATGTCTGTAGCTTTGGTTGTGTGTGTAACTTTATGTGTATGCAACTTTTGTTTCGTGTGTGCGTGTGTAAAACTTTGGTTGTGTGTGTAAGTTTGATTGAGAATATGGGGGTGTAACTTTGAATATGAATGTATGTGTAATTTTGTTTCTGTGTGCGTGTAAATGCATGTATTACTAAAATGCTCATTCCCTACTAACACTCCCCACAATTAATGGTACCACATTGCATACCCAAACCCAAATGAATACAAGACACTATGATATACTACAAACAGGAGTCACATTTATTACTCTGAATTCACAGAGTAATAAGTTCAGTATTCCTCACCCAATGCGGTATTCCCACCACTCAAAAGGAGGTGGCCATCCTTGCACAGAGCCTCGTGCGGAGGCAAGACCACACTTGCATCTGTCCACCTTAATAGGTGAAGCCCCTATTTGTTCCAGCACCACCACCACTGGATAATAGGGATGAAGACTGGAATGCCTCCCAACCTTCCACCTCACCTGATAGCTAGCTGAACCACTTCCACTCAGTTGCTATTGAAAGAGGATCTTGCGGGCATCACCAAGACATATCTTGGTTCCAGTGACCCTCCCCTCTCGCCACTGCACATTACCAATGCTAGCCCCCTTCTCTGGCCCTTCAGCAGTCCTAACCACACAGTTAGTGGCTGCTGTTGTAAACTATTACTGTCACCAGTGGATTAGGCCTATGTCCCCCTGGAAGTGGCCAAGCTGGACCACAGAATCAATGGTTGGCCAGAATATCAAAGCCTTCTTGGGTGTTTCCTGCTGTCTCTTGCACTTCTGGCATCACTAACACTTGATTATTTGCTGCTTGAATGATCAACTACTCCTCGACCCATGACATATGTCCCCCTTGCAACACTGTCTGGAAAGCAAAATGGGCCAGTGGAGGTGAGGACATAACTTCTGGTCACTGACTTGCTTCCAGAGTAGAATCTCACAGGATTTCAGTTCAACAAGCATCTGGCTGTAATCTGCCCTACATGCCTAAGCCAGTAGGCCTCCTGGGGGATGAGTATAGGGCTAATGGTGCTGCGTCTGGTGTGTGTGTGGGGTGTTTGCAGGGTCCCGTTGGGGTAGGACTGTCACAAATGAAGGCTATAGGCCCTGCTGAGACAGTGGGGAGAGTGTGGGAGAAAAGGTTTAACAATACCAGACCCCTGGTTACCTGTTACTATTCCTAGCAACCACCAAATAAACCCCTGATATCCCTCCTGCACTATTACCCCAGCGCTACAATTTGCTATCACCACCAAGGCTTTATATCTGGGCATCGTAGGTTACCCCAAACATAACAGAATTACAGTATAAGATCACCTTATTAATAAGACATATATAATTAACCCTTTATTAACGTGTGCTACCTGAGCTTCCTTCAGAGTAGTGAGTTCATATTAGAGAACAGAGACAATAGCTGATTAATTGAACAGTTAATCTGGAAAAAAAGGCTTCACAGTGCTGGTTACAAAAATACAAAAATACAGATAAAATAAAAATTACACATAAGCAAAACAGTCCATAAAATAAAATGGGAGAAACACAAGAAATCCTTAAAGGGATAGTAATACTTAAAATGTAAAAAAAAATATGTTGTAGGGTTTATCCCCCTGAGTAAAACAAGGGTACTCCCACTGCTGAAAATTGTTTCATTCAAAAGTTATTAATTTTCAAAGTTGAATTTTTTAGGTGCAATATCACAGTGGCCTGAAATTGTACAGTGGCGCTGTTGCTACACGATCCTATGGACAGCTCTGGTCAGTTGACCATAAATCTCCATAGGATGGTGTAGCAACAGCGCCACTGTACAATTTCAGGCCACTGTGATATTGCACCTAAAAAATTCAACTTTGAAAATTAATAACTTTTGAATGAAACCCCTTTCAGCAGTGGGAGTGACCTTGTTTTACTCAGGGGGATAAACTCTACAACATATTTTTTTTTACATTTTAAGTATTACTATCCCTTTAAATACAATTACTGATATTTTAAGAGTCACTTTTTTATCCAAAAAACCCATATTAAATACTTTCCACAGTTCCTTCTAAGAGGCCAAACTCCCTGGGTGTTACCTGGGGGGAGGTTTGGCCTGACAGTTTACGGCCCACTCAATCAGACCTGTCAGGGACGTTACTGCAGAGTTCTACCTGAAAAATTATAAGGCTTCCCAAAACATGCAACCCACAGCACACCTCTATAATGTTATAATAATCATATTCCTCATAGCTGTGTGAATATCTGGACACCAAACCTGCTGGGTCTAACTGTTTGCAAAGTGGCTATTCTTGTAACTCATAGCAGGAACACCTCCCCTTGGCATGTTTGGTACCCACCACAAGGGTAAAACCTGGGCATTCTGAATATATATTTGTATTAAACCATTTTACACTATATATTCACGTTCTCCCTATTTCATAATATTTGACTGTCCCTTGGATGAACTTCCATCAAGGCAGAGGGCCCAATACCTTTTATGACCTCTACATCCTGCTCTGGTGATGTTATCTACTCAGCTAATTTAGCTAACACTTTAAAAGGTACAATAAAATACACAAAATAAACAAATTATACGTACCAGGGCCCTGCAAGAGCCAACTCATGCCTTGCCATGACAAGGCTTCTTGGGGCATTTCCATTATACTGGGGCCAATTGTGCGGCAACTGTAAGGGAGGTGGGTTTGATGGGCTCTGTTTGCATGGGGGGCAGTCTACAATTCCAGATTCCATGGGTGGTGGTGGAAACAGATCTGGTGCTTGGCCTGTACCAATAAGCCAGACAGAGGGTTTTCTGGCAGGGGGGGCTTAATCAGTATTTTCAGAGGTCTGTGGGTTGTATCATCACATGACACTTGGGTTTCCCTCTCCTTTTCTGCCCTGGCCCAACCTACTGTTCTCATACCACCTTTACCCTTCTTTCCATGCTATGGCAGCTAACTCCACCCCCATGTACTCTCAGCCTCTGCAGATTGATTGAGGCTTCCTTTGTTAGCAAGGTGGTACCGGGAGGACAGGCAAATTAAGGAGGGGATCATGCTACCGGTAGGGCAGGAGTGGCAGGAACATCCTGGCAGAAGATTGCAGCAGCACTAGAGGTGGTGAAGCCACAGCACAATAGTGGGGGAGATGAAAGATTCTTAATTGGGTTAGTCATCTGACTCTGAGTCATCTTGGGGGCAAAGTACCTGTAGCAACTCAATAACAGTGCAAAATAACAAAAGAGAGAAGTAAAACCGATCTAAGTGTAGATATTTATTAATAAAATCAATGAAGTAAAAAAATGAGATATTTCACTCACATTTGCCCTTCTTGGACTTTATGCATATCACTGGGTCTTTCCCCCATTAGCCAACGTTCTACGTTCTCCCAATCTCCTACCCATATCACCTGGTCCTCTTCGGTCCTGGGGGTTTATCTTCATCTTGTCTTAACTAAGCTGTTCTGTGTCAGCTGATCACTCGGCGAGGCTTTGTTTATTTACAGGTTGTCTTTTGCGCACACACACTGCTGGGGGGTAAAGGTGGGAAAATGGAAAAGATATGTCAAACTGTTTCAAAGTAATGAAGGCTACGGTAATTAGGAGTAGGGACAAGATCAATGCAAAGGGGTACATTGGTGCAGGTAATGTCAGTGCAGTGAGACTGGTGGGGAGGCTCATCTCATCCCCCATAAAATCTATGCAAATTCATTCCAAAATGTAAATTTGTGGATGTGTTTAAGCTGACTAGGGAAGCAGTGGAAGAGAAGGAGGAGAGAGGCAGGACTACTAGTGGCAAGGAGGGACGAATATTTTCTTATGACTGGCTGAAGGGATTTTTTGTTTTCTCTAGTGTGTATCTGGAGAATAGGTTAGAGGAGTGGATTTCATTACAAGGATGCATTCCAGGTATGGCGGTTCTGCTTGGACAGAGTACAATATGACATTTAGGAAGAAACTGGCTGCTAATAGGAGGCTGTCATACGGTCACAGGGATCTGGATATATGGGCAGGTTTGTGGATGCAATATAGGAGTCAGGTGCCGTGAGGGAGGCCCAAGGCAAATGCCCATATTATGGCCTACTGCTGTGCTTTCAGCGAGAAAAAAGTGTGTGAAGGGGTCACCCTGTAAATTTAAGCATATTTGCTCTGGTTGTGGCAGGGCTCCCCTTGTAATGGATTGTGGAAAAAGTCAAAGGAAGCAATCTGAAAGCACACAATGTTTGCACAGCTGGAGGAAAGAGCAGTAACTCCACACTAAGTAAATTGTCAGCTTTATATCCAGATAAGAAGCATGCTTTGTTTTTGTCAGACATTTTTATTGAAGATTTCATAATCCCAGTTGATAAGGTTGTTGGCCCAGGGGCTAGGGTTATGAATCTGCAGTCTGCCTACAAGTATCCCATTGTGTTGTAGCAAAAGCTGAATAAGGAACTCAGTTCAGGCCAAATAGTAGGTCCCTTAAGGATATTTCTATTCCAGGTTTAGTAATCTCTCCTTTAGGGGTAGTGCCAAAGAAGGAACCAGGGAAATTTAGGCTCTTACAGGACTTATCTTATCCAGGCAGCAACGCAGTGAATGATGCACTAGATAAGGAAGCTTGTAGCGTGCAGTATCAGTCGTTTGATCAAGCCCTGAGGCTGGTCCAGTTGATGCGGGCAGGGTGTCTGCTGGCTAAGACAGATGTGGATTCTGTTTTTGCATCTAGAGACTTTCCGATTAATGAGCTTCTAGTGGTAGGATCAGTAGTAAAAACATAGGTTCTTTCCTATAGGTTATTCCATATCATGCATATACTTTTAGTTGCTTGTCTCCTTTTTTCATTCGGCTATTGCAATACAGGCAGGGACCAAGAGTGGGATAGAGTGAGACAGGAAAGAAGGGTAACCAGGCTATGGAGAAGTTTATGTGTTCCTGCAGGAGGTAGTTCATCCAGGACAGACAGATTAGCTATAGTAAGGGCGACATGTATTGGTGGGTGTCTGGTTTAGGGGTCATGGTGGGCTCCTAAAGAGGTCTAAGTAATAGGAGGCCCTCTTTTGGAGGGTGGTGGTAATGTGGTTCTCCTAAACCATGTGTTGGTGGAGCATGTCGGTTGGTTTCAATGGGTCTTAGGGAAGGACATTGAGTTTTTAAGATCAGCAATACATTACAAAAGGGTAATTGCCGTTAATGATATGTAGAGATGCAAAGTGGTGGGTTGCTTAGGAAGGGAGGGGTTAGGCAGTGCCTGCTAGGAAAAGACCCTTACCTGAGGAGGGCTAACTCAGCAGGGGGATGTGTGTCTGCCCCCGCTGGGACACCATGGCTCATGGAGTGTCACATTATAGATTTGGGGGTCCTGGGAATTAATAGGTTAATAAGTCAAATAAACAGTGTCTTTATTTCCAAAGGTTTCTGTCTACCTGTCAGATAATGGGTTGAGGCAAGCTTGCAAAATGTTACTCTGCCCCATTGCAAAGGGAGGCGATGGACGGGTTTATGATTTGCAGGTAAGGTTGTAGGTAATGAGGTGGGAGGAGAGGGAAATTGGGCATCCACACCTTAGGCTATTATGTTATTGACATCGCAGCCCAGAAATAGTTTCCCTGCTTTCCCTGCTCAGAGGGACCTGCACAAAGAATAAATGGATACATCCACAGTGTGTGTGGGAGATAACAAATAAAATCTTTTTTTTTTTTGCCTAGGTTGTAATACAGTTTAAAGGGATAGTAATACTTCGTTTTAACTTTATTTTATTTTGTAGGCATTAAAAAAACATGAAGAACAATATAAGTCTTATCTCTCAAACCTTTATGGTTTAAGAGATATTCACAAGCAAAGTTTCCCCTCCCCGCCCCTTTTACCTAGTGTAAGCCATCTCTTCTCAGATGTGAATCTGGTTGTAAGACCAGACAGATAACAGCAGGGGACAATCTTCTTTATATGAAAACAATGAAATCCCTGCCCCCCTTGACAAGCTTTTCAGGTTTTTCCCTTATCTTAATTGAAGATTGTCCCTCTGTGCAATCTACCTGGGCACCTCCCTTCTGCTTTGGCTGAGCAGTGTTACATCAGTAAAAGGGGCGGGAGGGGGACACTTTGTCATTGAATTACTCCTGAACTACAATTCTGACAGAACTGAAATAACACTCACCAAAGTCCAAATACTATGATGATTAATTAGAGCTGTTTTTATTATGAAACATTCCTTTTAAGGGGAAATGCTCATCAAGAAAAGTTGCATTTATATAAACAAATATGCAGAAATAACTGTAGTAGTGTTAGTATTTTTGTTTTCTGTGTTCTGTAGTTTTTACATGAGAGCCTATGATCTTTGGGACGTATGCTAAGCTGACCAGACCTCACCTTTAACCGGGGACACATAGGAAATAGGCATATTTCAGGATTGTACTGAAATCAAAGCAGCCCTGCAGTATGCATTTTTCATATGTGTCCCCGGGTTAAAGGTGAGGTCTGGTCACCTTAAAGTCTTACGCTCTTAAACAAATTACTTTTTGTCTTGCCCCCACACACCTAGACATTGTCTAAGCAGTTATGTAAAATGTAATGGCAGTTCAAGTAATGATGGAGCTGTAGTAATATATTTTACAGTGTGCTGTAGGGTCTTGTAGGGTGGAGGGAGCATTGTTACCCATACCAGAAAATGACACCATCTAGGCTTTGCAGAAGTGGAATGGGGTGGGTAAGAAATTTTACAAATAAGACAAAAAAAAGATAGGAATCACTAAAAAAACTGACAGAATAACCTGGCTAGGTTGATTACCAATACTGTACAGTATGGTATTGGACTTCAATAAAGCATACGCCTCCTAATGAAGTTTGATCTTTAAACAACCATTGTATAAAAATGAAAAATCATATGTTGCAGAATTTGTTTTCTGGATTCTGGCAATGCTAGAACTATATTTTTCTCTGCAGTAGTTATTTTTTTGCTACTCATTGATCATTATGCCCAACTTTTGGTTTTGGCTTTTTCATTCTATAGAGCCTATGCACTAAAGTTGGGGAAATCTGAGCTCATTGGCTTCACATCTCCATGTCTCACCTCTATATCACGCCTTAGTGGATAAAACCCCCAGTTATCTGACATGTCTACTACTTGGCATGCCTTCACCCAACAAGGAATAGAGACACACAGTATTTGACCATAAAACTCAAGCACTTGACCCACATTTTAGAGTCTCAGGGTAAAGGGCCAAAGTCTCAGGCTGAGAGTCCTACATGAGTACTACATGGTCAGCACTGATGCCATTTTTTTTTTTTTTTAGAAAACTTTTTTATTTTTCATTATAATACAACAAAAAGGAACAGTTAATTAATTACTGTGATTACAGTTGCTGAATGCACACATTACAACACCCGATCAAAGTACAATAATATTAATACAATATTGGACACAACAGAATGTTAAAACCCTCACTCAGTTGCAGTAGAACACATTACACAAAGTTATATGTAATTGCTTTAACTACAATGATTATGAGAATAGGCTTATTTTAAAGGGATAGTAATGTTTCATAAAAAAGCAGCTCTAATTAATCATAATAGTATTTGGGCCTTGGAGAGTTTTATTTCAATTCTGTCAGATTTGTAGTCCAAGAGTAATTGAATGATAAAGTATCACCCTCCCACCCCTTTTACTGATGTAACTGCTCAACTCAGAGCAGCAGGGAGGTGCACAGGTAGATTGCAGAGAGGGACAATCTTCAATTAAGATAAGGGGAAAAAGCTGAAAACCCTGTCAAGTGTGCAGGGTTTTCTTTGTCCTCACAGTAAGAAGAATGTCCCTTGCTGTTATCTGTCTGGTCAAGCAACCAGTTTCCACATCTGAGGTGAGCAATGTTACACTAGGTAAAAGGGACGGGAGGGGATACTTTATCATTCAATTACTCTTGAACTACAACTCTGACAGTATTGAAATAACGCTTTCTATGGCTCAGATACTATGAAGATTAATTGGAGCTGCTGTTTTTGTGAAACATTACTATCCCTTTAAGGATCGTATGACAATGGTACAACTGTTTAATTCAATAACTGGACTGTGACTCCAACATAGAGTCGATCTACGAATAAACTAAAACAGTAACCAAAACTTGTCTCTCTCAGTATTACTAAATTATAAGAACAAAAGACAGAATAGCAAAAGGTTTATGAATACCTGTGTCAGTTCATGTGAAGTGAGCGACATTCGTCTCCCTCTCCCTCCTTACCAATCACACTGTGTCAAGGAAGATGTATCCAACTGACACACCTCTCTTTCAGCCACCTAACGTGTGTTTCTATAACAGGTATAGAATTCATCCTGTTGCAACTTGTCTCACGTTAGGATGAAAGGATCACAGATCTTAATAAATCTTTCCCCCCAAAGCCTCTTCTCCAGAGACTGGATCCAATTCAGTTTTGTGAAGTGCAACATGCGTATTCGCCATTGAAGTAGTGTGGGGTGGTCAGTTGTAAGCCGATGTGCCAGTATCACCTTGAGGGCTATCAAGATAGTGTAGTCCAGTAAGGCCATTTGTGCCACAGTCAATGAACATGGGGCTTCATAAACTTCCAACAGAAAAGAGGGAGTAGAGAAGTCCAATGAGAGATCCATTCTATCAGTGGTGTACCCGAATATCTTGGTCCAGAAGGAAAATATGTGTGGACAGGAGTACAAAACGTGTACAAAACGTGTTTCACTTATTCAGGGGCCCAGTGCTCCCATGCTAACCCTTTGATTTTCAGAAGGTTGTCCAGCACATTGCTTTGCAATACACTGGGCATCTCCCTGGCCCCCCAAAAAGTTAATATCCCACTGCAAATACCCAGGGTCACCACTGCAGGTTCATACTGGTGTGAATGGTAGTACCTTGCTAAATTACCTGCCAGCCAATTACCTGTCTCCTCTGCTAATATATCTGTCTCTTGTTAATAATGTTGGCAGCAGATGGATGGTGTGTATGCTGGCACTTTACACTGAACCTTTTTCTGGGACAAGTATAAGGCTTTGCCTCCATGTGTGGGATGGGCTGGAAGGCTTTATAGACCCACCAGTCCAGCTCTGCTCTGTTCATATAATTACAGTAAATCACGTAATCACAGTGAAACTTTATACTGAACAGCATGAGGCTTTTGACGCAGGGCGAGATTCTTATGTTGCCCTTTTCATCACTGCGATGTGGTTATTGCACCTTTGTGTCGCATTTTGTGTGAGACATTTTCAAAGGATACCATCAGTCACAGTCCTCAAATCAACAAAGATATATACCGGTATTCTCCCCCACCCCACACTCAATGTTCCTTTCACTGTTTTCCTCTTCTCCCTTGATTCATGTTGATGACCCCCCACCAGGGCCGGATTTATAATAAGGCAGAGTAGGCATCTGCCTACAGGCGCACCCCACAGAGGGGCGCCTGTCATTGGGATAGTTTTGTTTTTTTTTTACACTTTTTTTTTTTGGACTGTTTTTTTTTTTACATTATTTTTTGTGCTTAACTTTTTTTTTATTATTTCATTTTACAATTAACCAGCCTTTTCCTTGGGGGGGGATCGGGATGCTGCACCAGCCGACTCTGTGACACGGAACTCGAAAAGACAGGATTAGTTGTGCCGCCCAGCAGCCCCAAAGCCGCCGGATACTGCTGTCTTCCTGCACTGATGACATCCGGAGCGCAACCACTCCAAACGCGGAGACGCCGCGTGGAGCGTGCAGGTATTTTCTTCCTCTGTTCTGAGGCCAGTTTAAAACTGGCGCCCAGACAGAGGAAGAAAACCCCTTCACGCTCCATGCGGCGTCTCCGCGTTTGGAGTGGTTGCTCTTCGGATGTCATCAGTGCAGGAAAGTGAAAAAGAGGTACGGGGGAGAGATAGAGGCACAAGGGGGAGAGAAAGAGAGAGGTACATGGGGGAGAGAGGCACAAGGGGGAGAGAAAGAGAGAAGTACATGGGGGAGAGAGGCACAAGGGGGAGAGAAAGAGAGAAGTACATGGGGGAGAGAGGCACAAGGGGGAGAGAAAGAGAGAAGTACATGGGGGAGAGAGGCACAAGGGGGGGGAGAGAGAGAGAAGTACATGGGGGAGAGAGGCACAAGGGGGGGGAGAGAGAGAGAAGTACATGGGGGAGAGAGGCACAAGGGGGGGAGAGAGAGAGAAGTACATGGGGGAGAGAGGCACAAGGGGGGGGAGAGAGAGAAGTACATGGGGGAGAGAGGCACAAGGGGGGGAGAGAGAGAGAAGTACATGGGGGAGAGAGGCACAAGGGGGAGAGAGAGAGAGAAGTACATGGGGGAGAGAGGCACAAGGGGGAGAGAGAGAGAGAAGTACATGGGGGAGAGAGGCACAAGGGGGAGAGAGAGAGAAGTACATGGGGGAGAGAGGCACAAGGGGGAGAGAAAGAGAGAAGTACGTGGGGGAGAGAGGCACAAGGGGGAGAGAAAGAGAGAAGTACGTGGGGGAGAGAGGCACAAGGGGGAGAGAAAGAGAGAAGTACGTGGGGGAGAGAGGCACAAGGGGGAGCGAAAGAGAGAAGTACATGGGGGAGAGAGGCACAAGGGGGGGAGAGAGAGAGAAGTACATGGGGGAGAGAGGCACAAGGGGGGGAGAGAGAGAAGTACATGGGGGAGAGAGGCACAAGGGGGAGAGAGAGAGAGAAGTACATGGGGGAGAGAGGCACAAGGGGGAGAGAAAGAGAGAAGTACATGGGGGAGAGAGGCACAAGGGGGGAGAGAGAGAGTACATGGGGGAGAGAGGCACAAGGGGGGGAGAGAGAGAGAAGTACATGGGGGAGAGAGGCACAAGGGGGAGAGAGAGAGAGAAGTACATGGGGGAGAGAGGCACAAGGGGGAGAGAGAGAGAGAAGTACATGGGGGAGAGAGGCACAAGGGGGAGAGAGAGAGAGAAGTACATGGGGGAGAGAGGCACAAGGGGGAGAGAGAGAGAAGTACATGGGGGAGAGAGGCACAAGGGGGAGAGAAAGAGAGAAGTACGTGGGGGAGAGAGGCACAAGGGGGAGAGAGAGAAGTATATGGGGGTGAAAGAGGCACAAGGGGGAGAGAGAGAAGTATATGGGGGTGAAAGAGGCACAAGGGGGAGAGAGAGAGAGAAGTACATGGGGGAGAGAGGCACAAGGGGGAGAGAGAGAGAGAAGTACATGGGGGAGAGAGGCACAAGGGGGAGAGAGAGAGAAGTACATGGGGGAGAGAGGCACAAGGGGGAGAGAAAGAGAGAAGTACGTGGGGGAGAGAGGCACAAGGGGGAGAGAAAGAGAGAAGTACGTGGGGGAGAGAGGCACAAGGGGGAGAGAAAGAGAGAAGTACGTGGGGGAGAGAGGCACAAGGGGGAACGAAAGAGAGAAGTACATGGGGGAGAGAGGCACAAGGGGGAGCGAAAGAGAGAAGTACATGGGGGAGAGAGGCACAAGGGGGAGCGAAAGAGAGAAGTACATGGGGGAGAGAGGCACAAGGGGGAGAGAAAGAGAGAAGTATATGGGGGTGAAAGAGGCACAAGGGGGAGAGAGAGAAGTATATGGGGTGAAAGAGGCACAAGGGGGAGAGAGAGAAGTATATGGGGGTGAAAGAGGCACAAGGGGGAGAGAGAGAAGTATATGGGGGTGAAAGAGGCACAAGGGGGAGAGAGAGAGAGAGAAGTACATGGGGGTGAAAGAGGCACAAGGGGGAGAGAGAAGTACATGGGGTGAAAGAGGCACAAGGGGGAGAGAGAAGTACATGGGGTGAAAGAGGCACAAGGGGGAGAGAGAAGTACATGGGGGAGAAAGAGGTACATGGGGGAGAGAGGCACAAGGGGGGTAGAGAAGTACAAGGGGGGAGAAATAGAGGCACAAGGGGGGGAGAGAAGTACAAGGGGGGAGAAGTAGAGGCACAAGGGGGAGAGAGAGAAGTACAAGGGGGGAGAAAGAGGTGCATAGACCCCATAGTAAAATAATAACAATGACACATGTTAATGTGTTAAGTTTTTTATTCTGCTGTTTGTTTTTAACACTGTTCATTAAATCAGTTTAAATAATGAAAAATTAGCATTTTTTTTATCCGATTAATCGAAAAAATAATCGGCCAACTAATCGATTATCAAAATAATCGTTAGTTGCAGCCCTACATTAGTCATTGTCCTCACTTCACTTGCTGGAAGTTCAGAACTGCCCCGCTTCCTACCACGATCAGTGCAGCCTGCAGGGAGCGAGCCCACGACGAACACCAACTTCAACACAGCCGCTTCACACACAGACGGAGGAGCTACTCAGCTGCCTCCTCTGGCTCTGCCTGTACAGTCAGACTCTGTCTAGAAGCTGCACCTCCACCGAAGCCTGCACGGACCGTTTATTTAACCCCTGGCCAGGCCTTGAGGTAAGCCTGCGCCGGGTATGAGACACCCACTCTGGCTTCCTGCTGTTTTCAAGAGGTATAAGAGGCAGAGCGGGTATCCTTTTGAAACCTAACCTTATTCTTCACGTTTCCAATTGACATTACCCTTTTCTGCTTCAGAATCCCTGGGTCTGGCGTATAGACGCATGTTGGCTGGTGCATTTCTGGGGCAAACCAACTTCACAATGGGGGAAATAAAAAGTCCAAAAATTCCACTTGATTTAAATGGAGAGAGCTATACAACACATGCTGTGCCTCTATCATTCTAGGGTTAAATCACTGGGGTGTATTTCCTCCTATAATGCAGTTGGTTTGTCCTAGAATTACAGCAATTGTCTTTTACAGATCCTATGGCCCATATTTATAAAAGCAAATTGCAGTCATTCTAGAGTAATCCAAATGCACCACAGGGAACAAATAAACATTCCTGATAAGTTAAATTGGTCTTTTAACCAATTGGATGTTAGAGAGGTTCCAAAATGCTTTGTAATGCATTGGAGACCAATCTTGTATTCTAGGGGTTAAAAAGCTCTATTCAAGTGCATGAAAATTTAGGGCATGTTATTATATCCCCCATGGTATTATATCCCCAATGGTATAGTTGGTTTACTCTGGGAATAACTCCAATTTGATTTTATAAATATGGGCCTTTATTCTTGGTGTTAACGCTTTGAGTGCCAGAAAGGTATCCAATGTATTACTTTGAAATGTATACTTCTCTGGCTCTCAAAGGGTTAAACTTAATCTCAGTGTTTCAAGTTGTGGTCAAAGTAGGTGTATACAGAAAGGGTGGAATAATGCCTTTCTATGGACTTTTTTGTGACTGAATAAAAATATTTCAGTCAAAACTTTTTGAACTTTTTTTTTTTTTTTTTGGGGGGGGGGGCGCTTCAGCTTTCTGTGCCTACAGGCTCCTGAGATGTAAATCCGGCCCTGCCCCCCACCCTTGTTTAACTTTGTACCCTTATACCTCTTTCTCCCCTCCACTCTATTATCCACGAGCACCCACTTTTTCCAATTCATCCGCACTGAGCTAGACTGTACCCTAATTTCTTAATAACCCGCAGCACCCTGTCTCTTTCTCTCCCTGTCCCTTATTGTCCTTCTCAGTGTATCCTCTCCAGCATTTCTTCTTTTGCCACTGTGGCTCTTACGCCATCCCAAACTATTATATCACCCCAGTAGTGACTCCTTTATCCCTCCTTCTATCCTAGCCAGCACCCCCCTCCATTTGCCATCTTCTCTTCTGTGCCCCCCACCCCTTTTTCCTACCTACTCTGTTCCACTTTTCTCTTGCTCTTCCCCCTCTTCACCAGTGGCTTTTTTGGTCGGCTGCTGGATTCGAATGCATAGCTTTCTGCTCCATGTAGGAACCCTCATGTGGAACCAAGGACCCATTAAACCTCTCTTCTGTCATGTTATTCCTGGATTCTTACATGCTTTTATCCATCCCCCACCTATCCAGTCCTCCCCACCTTTATTTTTCCCTGCATGTCCACGTCTCCCCCAGAGACCTACTTGAACACCCTACCTACTCCTTTCCCTCACCGACACAGGACTGACCGGGCTCCAGTTCCTTTTACTTAAAGGTCTTCATTTCCCCCCTCCTCCCACCATACCTTTTCACCATTTTCCCTCTCCACTTCTTATTCCCTGTGTTTTGGTTCTCAGACCATTAACCCACTCCTGCCTCCCTCTTCATTCACCTCATCGCCTGTCCTCTCTAACTCCCCATTCGCCTCATCCCCTGTCTTCCCTCCCTTCTCATTCACCTCATCTCCTGTCTTCCCTCCCTCCTTATTCGCTTCATTTCCTCTACTTCCTCCCTCTTTGCCTCTTTTCCTGTCCTCCCTACCATTTGCAGCATCAATAAGGTGGTGTGTGTGTGTGTTTGTTTGATGTGCTTGTTTATTCATAATTGATTGATGAATGAATATCTGCACTGCATTAATTTTCTCATTCCATATGACCCACCTTATAGACACTTCTGGAGGTTGTGGAGTGAATGCAGGGTACTGTGGCTGCCCCAACATTCATGTCGGTGCTCCAGTCCTCAGCAGTAACCCCTCATTGGTTATCAGCCTTCTACACTGGAGGTTGTGAAGTAAATGCAGGGTGTATTTGAACATGCATGCAATTAGGTTGCTTTGGCTGCCGGAGTGGTATCCAGCACTTTACAATGTGTTGGATACCTCTTTGATAATCAAAGGATTAAGCTTTCCACTGCCACGTGTTGGGGATATCCTTTTAAACCTTTGAGTTGTAGATGAGTACCCAGTGCATACCTTACAATGCATTGGATACGCCATTGCCACTCTAACAGTTCACTCTTTCAGTGCCAGAAGGGTATCCACCTCATTGTTAATCAATGAACTGGATACCCCTCTAACACCCAAATGGTTAAACTGCATGGGCAACACAGTGCCACTATTGCTTGTTCTGTAATAAAACCATATCAGCATTTTTCCTTTTAAATTCCCTTAGAGCCAGTTTTCTTTTAGCTAGGGCATTTTGTGAAAGTATCTTAATATGAGTTGTCACACTGATTTTTTTTTATGAAGACTTTTGCTTTGGCTAGGCCTGAAATGTCTGCACGGAATAGGTTGTCTAGTATTTAGTACAGAGAGGAGTATTCAGTCACAACTACATTTTGCATCATGTAACAAGCTATGATGTCATAAATACAAACAAAACAACTTATTATGCCACTACCACAAACTATGTGTCAAAAAATATATGGTGTTAATGACATTTTCGATTATTTTAAAAGCCTTGAACCCCCCCCAAAAAAATAAAAAAATAAAATTTTAGGTACATGTATGGCCTCCACATACCACAAATTAACAGGAGCGCAAAATAGTATTTTAATTTTATGAGCTAAAATGCACACTTCATTGGTTACATGGTAAAACTACCCTAAAATAGCTCAATATCTATATAAAAACATATATTTCCTGAAAATAGATATCACACTGCATCAAATGAAGGGTCACTTGCTTTTCTACTCCTAGCATAGAATTCACAAATATTTGCAGATTATGGTGCTAAAGGATAAAACAGGCACTTTTTTAATCAAATGTACTGTAATCTTTGACAACAATGGCATGTCCTACTGTAGTCATTTGCTAATGTTCTTATGAGAAAAATGACATCCCATTGGAATGAGCTGATACTATAGAAACACAAAACGACACCGTCTACAAGCTCTCATTTTTTTGTACATTTTTGCCATATGTGACTTGTCGGTACTAAAATGGTTGCACCAACTAAAGAAATTAAGATAGACTATCACCGTCTCTCAGCTTGGGCTAGGGTTAGCTAGTGTGTAGAGATGCGGAAACACACAAGCTCCGACACAGAGTCGGAACCCTACTGCAGAGACTGGTAATTGGACCACAGAGCAGTAAAGAGTCAAGGAGAAGCAGAGGTCGTAAGTAAAGCAGGAGTCAGCACACAAATAGTCGGAGACTGTGGGTCGTAGATACCTTGGAGTTGTAGAATACTGGAGAGTTGTAAGGCAAGCTGGAGTCGGTACACAAGTAGTCGGAGAATCCAAGTTTTCAACAACTCAGGGTCATAGATATGCGGTGAGTTGTAAGGCAAGCCGGAGTCGGTACACAATTAGTTGAGAAGGCAAGACAGTCGGTACCTCGGGGTCATAGATATGCGGAGAGTCCTAAGGCAAGCCGGAGTCGGTAGACAGGGAGCTAGCAGAGCAATGGAGCAAAGAGTCGACACACAGGGCTATAAAGGATAGTCAGATACAAAGCCAAGGTCAGGAAGCCAGAAAGACAGTACAACAAAGTTCAAGATCAGGTCACAACAGGATACAGGAATCAGGATAACAGGTACACAGACACTGAGCACTGACCATCCAAGGGTGGGGAAAGTGGGAAAGTCCTTGGTATATGTAGGCAGCAAACAGGTGTAGGAGTTCAGCAATCAGAACTAAGGCCGCCTCTAGTGTGGAGGGAGAGAACGGGTTGTGACATAGACAAAGCTGTCATGGTTTACTGAACACTCAGACAATTCGGGAAGGTAAAAACAACTTTATTAAAATAATAATGGACACAGGGTTCCTTCACAGGTCCAGTGCACTTTCAAATCTGACACAGGTCAGGGTACAAATAAACATATATATAAATGCAGGAACAGATGACAGGAAACTGGAACTGAACCTCAACAGTACTACCTAGGAAGTGGCCCATGAGAGGAGGTAGGTACTGCAGGGCAGGATCCCCAATAGGATTGAGGACAAGTGTGAAGGCAATAGGAATACTGAGATGGAGCACAACCCTGGTAACAAGGTGGCACACGGACTGACAGTAGCCTGCCCTGGTTGGAGACTAGGAAGCCAGGCAAGGACTAGCCCAGAGGACTAAGGTCGCCACAGGCAGAGCAAAACAGCAGAAGCTACACTCAGGCAATACAGGCAACCAAAAGCCACACTGACAGGTGCAGACTATATACAGCGGTATGGGTAACCTTAGACCGCACTGACAGGCACTGGCTCTATCTTGATGGCAATATGAAACCAAAGGCAACACTGACAGGCACAGAACCTATCTCAGAGATCAACGTAAGCGGAGGCAACACTGACAGGCACAGGCTTACTCTCTGAAGTATATGTACCGGAGACAACTCTGACAGGCACAGGATATATCTCAGAGATAAACGGAACCTGAGGCAACACTGACAAGCACAGGCTCTATCTCAGAGATCAACGTAAGCGGAGGCAACACTGACAGGCATAGGCTACTGTCGGGAGGCCGAGGGACCAACGGCAACACTGACAGGCACAGGCTCTATCTCAGAGATCAACGTAAGCGGAGGCAACACTGACAGGCACAGGCTTACTCTTGGGAGGCCGAGGTACCAACGGCAACACTGACAGGCACAGGCACCTGCTCGGTAACTAGCGAATCAGTGAGACAGGACTGCGCAGCGAGCTCAATAGAGCTACAACAAGATTGGTACACAGAGAGCGATAGTAGGCCACAGCCTGGATTGGTACACAGAGAGCGTTAGTCAGCCAAAGCCTGGATCGGTACACACAGAGAGCGGTAGTCAGCCAAAGCCTGGATCAGTACACAGAGAGCGGTAGTTAGCCAAAGCCTGGATCTGTACACAGAGACCGATAGTCAGCTACAATCTGGATCGGTACACAGATATCGATAGTCAGGCAATCCAGGTCGGCAACGTTAGTATGGCAGCGAAGACAGTAGCAAGGTCAGGCAGAACCGGATCATAAACGGAGCAGGATACACAGCAACAAACATCATGTCAGGAACACCACGAAAGGGCGCCAAAGGTAGTTAGGACTGAGTATAAAAAGGCAACTACTGGGCGGAGCAGAACCCAGCAGCCAATAAGACTCCAGAAGGCAATAGACAGGAAGTAGCAATGTCAAGAGAACAAGAACTCACGCACACCGTGATAAAAGCACACCATTTTGGAAAGAAGATAACCCACCGGCTCAAATAAGGGGTGCTTCTTTGCTTTTCAACTCCTAGCCTGGCGTGCACAAATATTTCTAGTAGGTGGTGAAATGGAAAAATAAAAGGAATTGTTTTGCATTTTCACCCCTTCATATGTACTAAAAAATCTGAAAAATATGTAATTTCATACGGTATTCATTAACTACTACTTTATTGAAGACAACTGGTACCCCATTGGTTTGTGTTGCCATACTAGTAGGGGGTGTCAGAAGCACAATATTAGGTCTACATTTTCTTTTTTTAAATAGGTTGCCTGCACTAAAATGGTTCTAACTATTAGAGATATGATGGAAGATATACAAGGCATACTGTTTTGGAAAGTAAACATTCCCCTGCATCAAATTAGGGTATTATTACTTTTTTACCCCTAGGATGTTGTGCACAATTATTTCCATATGATGGTGCTATAGGGATTTTTTTTTTTTTTTGCATTTCTACCACTACAAAGATTCCAAAATCTTTGAAAGCCACGGTTCCTGCTATATTCAGTACTTTCTACCAGTCCAAGAAAAAGGGTACCCCAATGGTATTGTTTAAAATACCTTAGAGGATGCCAAAGCACACAACTACACCTTACTTTTACTTTTCTTTTGCGAAATTAACTGCCTGCACTAAAATATTAATTACTGTTACAGGTATGAAAAAAAAGGCCAGTAAGGAATAGCATTTTAAAAAGTGGACAGTCATCCCCATTAAATGTGGGGCACTTACCATTTAGCACTTTCCAGAATGTGGTGCTATAAGAAAAAAACACGTGCCTTTTACACTTTGGTCAGTTGAAAGATACTAAAATATTTAAACACCATAGAATTCCCTTGAATTTTCAGTATCTAATGCCAGACGGAGAAAAATAGTACCCAATTGGTATGGGAGGGATACTGTAGTGGGTAGCAGAAACATGACTACTGGGGGGACATGAGTAAGCAACCCTGACAGCGTAGATGAGTATAAGAAGAGTCCTCCAACAAGGGTTGGAAAGGTGAATGCTAGTGTGCGGCACTAGAGTGTGTTGCTTGTAAACTTACGCCCCCTGTAGTGCGTTGTGCTGCGTACTTGGCCATATAAATTTGCCGCAAAGCCAGATGACCCCCTCTGGTTGGGCCAAAGAAGGCCCAGGATAACCCTCTCCACTAAGGTCTAACCCCTCAACCCCAGGGAGGATAATTCCAAAAATATAATAGAATGAGTAAAAGACTCACCAGGAAAGGAAACAGAACAGGCTGGCAGCAGATGTACTAATACAACAGGATAGAAGAATGGTCAAACAGGCAAGGTCAGTGTCAAGCAGGCAGCAGAGGTACCAAGTCAGCAGGCAAGGAGACAGGTCAAACAGGTAAGGTCAGCATCAGGTGGGCAGAAGAGATACCAAATCAACAGGCAAGGTCAGTGTCAGGCGGGCAGCAAAGGTTCCAAAATCAGCAGGAAAGGAGATTGGTCAACTTGGCAGGGTCACAAATAGGCTGGCAAACAAAGTACAGATATGGCAGGCAAAAGAAAGGTCAGACTAGGCAGGGATCGGCCACAGACTGGGTCAAGACAAGGGCTCAGGAAACAGGTGCTTCTGAAC
Source organism: Rhinophrynus dorsalis (assembly GCA_037306005.1). NCBI lineage: Eukaryota > Metazoa > Chordata > Amphibia > Anura > Rhinophrynidae > Rhinophrynus > Rhinophrynus dorsalis. The sequence goes on from CM074719.1 coordinate 275,563,834, forward strand.
AGAAGTTCTACAAACGCTGTAATCGCACACAGGAGGAACTGTAGCGGGTCCTATATAAATGCCTGAACTGCAAGTACAGCTCCAGAACGAGGCTGGGAGCCTTGTCATCGACTCCGAGGATGATAGAGAGGAATACCATCAGCAAGACGAGCCACAATGCTACGAAAACACTGGGGAGAGCGACACTGAGTGATTCAGGGCTCTATCCAATTGACCCCTTTAAAAAAAAGTACTGTAGGTAGTTTTAAGTTGCAGTCAGGTATGGAATTACCTGTGGTGTGACACACTAACAGACTGAATATATGCACATTGGGTGCTAAATTTGCGCCCACTTGCAGCAATGGAATAGAAGTTGAATTCGAAATTAAATTCCATGTGTTGGGTAGCAACATGCGTTAAAGGACTCCACTTTAAAGGGATAGTAATACTTCGTTTTAACTTTATTTTATTTTGTAGGCATTAAAAAAACATGAAGAATGATATAAGTCTTATCTCTCAAACCTTTATGGTTTATGAGATATTCACAAGCAAAGTTTCCCCCTCCCGCCCCTTTTACCTACTGTAAACAATCTCTTCTCAGATGTGGAATGCAGTCCATAGACTGGACAGATAACAGAAGGGGACACTCTTATTCCTATGAAAACAATGAAATCCCTGCCCCCCTTGACAAGCTTTTCAGGTTTTTCCCTTATCTTAATTGAAGATTGTCCCTCTCTGCAGTCTACCTGGCCACCTCCCTTCTGCTCAGGCTGAACAGTGTGACATCAGTAAAAGGGGAGGGAGGGGGACACTTTGCTTGTGAATATCTCTAAAACCATAAAGGTTTGAGAGATAAGACTTATATCATTCTTCATGTTTTTTTAATGCCTACAAAATAAAATAAAGTTAAAATGAAGTATTACTATCCCTTTAACACCACAAATCTGCACCTCAAAAAGTTGGTGCTGAGTTCCCTAACACGTGTTAAAAACCACCAACATGGAAGTGAAGTATTAAAAAAAAAAAAAAAAAAAAAAAAAAATGCTTAGTGACAAGTGGATGTGTTGATATGGAGTCATAAGCCCCATATAAATATATCCAAAGTACTTAAAAAATGTGTGCACTGTAAAAATGTAACCCTGTCATTGCCAGAGGGGTAAGCAATGCATTGCATACAGTCTGGCACTGAAAAGGTTTCTAAAATGTATGTTAAGCATGAATAAGTAACCCTTTCAAAGCCAGAGGGGTACGCAATGCATTGGTAAACAATGCATTAAGTACCCCTCTTGCACTGCAAGGGTTCAAATAATGTGTGTGAATGAAAAAAAAAGTAATGGTTTGAGTGCCAGTAGGTTATGCAATTTATTGCACAACGTTACATACTCTACTGGCACTCAAAGGGTTAAACAGCCCCCCAAAACAACACCATAAAGTAAAATCAATACTTACCAATAATCGTGATGTCCAGCAGGGTCTTCTGCACCCAGATCTTCTTCTTCAATTCTTCTTCTGTAAGCTTCTTTCTTCTTCTTCATCTGTTATGGTCATCTGTCATCTCCATCTTCATCTGGTATCTTCATCTTCTTTCTTCATCTGTGCTCCTCATCATGTTTCTTATTTAACCTTAGTGTGGAACCTGTAGAAAGAAAAAAATAGCTATTAAAAATAATCTAACATTAAACATTTGCTGCTGCCACCGGCGGCAAGAAACAATAGCTAAAATCCCCCCTTCTCGTACCTTTCGGCTGCTGCCAGATGCACACTGAGGGAAATTTGAATAGGGATTGCCTTTTATTTGGTCAGTCTCTGTTCAGACTAATTCCCATGCTCCCATTGGTTGGGATATAGGGTTATGCAGGGTGCAGAAAGTGACCTGCACTAACCCCACCTCCCAGCCAATCAGCTTCCAGCACTTTGAGTCATCCCTATAGCTAGAAGCTGATTGGCTGGGAGGTGTGGATACTGCAGGGTACTTTCCATGCCTTGCTTAACCCCACACCCCAGCCAATGGGAGCATGGGGGGGGGGGCAATTTAAACAGGGACTGGCCACATAAAAGGCAGTGTCTTTTCAAATTTCCCCCAGTTGGCATCAGGTTCCACACTAAGGTTAAAGAAGAAGAATGAAGAGGAGCACAGATGAAGAAAGAAGATGAATACAGAGATGACAGGTGAAGATAACAGATGAAGAAGAAGAAAGAAGAGGGTGACAGATGAAGAAGATAGAAGCGTACAAAAGAAGAATTGAAGAAGCAGAGCAGGGTGCAGAAGATCCCACTGGACATCAGGATGACAGGTGTTGTAACTATGGGTGATAGGATAGTGTTAGAGCTAGTAAGGGACCACTTTATTGTTACTGTTAGGGGTAGTGTAGGGCCAAGGGGAAGGTTAATGTTTGGAAAAGTCACTACTTATAGTTCACGCTTTGTGTTTGACACTGTGTCAAACACTGAGTGTGAGCTATTTCATTCCCATTTCTCACGCTATTTAGAATGAGTTACGGGACTAAAAAAACCCACTATAAATGCTGGGCCAAAAGTTATATTTTGTGTCACAACTAGTGATGAGCGAGCATGCTCGGCCGAAGCTCGGTTCGGCTCGAGCATCGCTCTGCTCGGCACATGGCGGTACTCGTACGAGTACCGCATGTGCTCGCCCGCCATGTTCGGGTCTCCTCCCCGCACGTTTTGCGGCTGCTGCGCAGCCAATAAACATGCGGGGAGGCTCTGACATCAGTGTAATGCCAGCAGCCATGTTGGCTGCTGGCATTACACTGATTGGCTGGCCAGAACCCGTGATCGGGTGCTGTATAGCACCTGACCAGCGAGTTTGGCTCAGTCTTAGCCAGGGAGAGATGAGGATAGGAAGGGAAAGTCAGTGTAGGGAGAAGAAAAGTGTTTTTGAACTCTTTAAAGACCCAAAAGTCCTTTTTAGGACTGTTGTGTGTGGGGGCAGCAGTTATATTTTGTTTGGGGGGGCACAAATTTAAAAAATAAACGTCACATATTCCGTTCACTTGGCCTAGCCGCAGATTAGCAGCACATTCTGTTTAGTGTGCCTAGACGCAGATTAGCATCACATATTGTTTAGTGTGCAAAGTTTAAAAAATAAACGTCACATATTCCGTTCACTGTGCCTAGCCGCAGATTAGCAGCACATTCTGTTTAGTGTGCCTAGACGCAGATTAGCAGCACATATTGTTTAGTGTGCAAAGTTTAAAAAATAAACGTCACATATTCCGTTCACTGTGCCTAGCCGCAGATTAGCAGCACATTCTGTTTAGTGTGCCTAGACGCAGATTAGCAGCACATATTGTTTAGTGTGCAAAGTTTAAAAAATAAACGTCACATATTCTGTTCACTGTGCCTAGCCGCAGATTAGCAGCACATTCTGTTTAGTGTGCCTAGACGCAGATTAGCAGCACATATTGTTTAGTGTGCAAAGTTTAAAAAATAAACGTCACATATTCCGTTCACTGTGCCTAGCCGCAGATTAGCGGCACATATTGTTTAGTGTGCAAAGTTTAAAAAATAAACGTCACATATTCCGTTCACTGTGCCTAGCCGCAGATTAGCAGCACATTCTGTTTAGTGTGCCTAGACGCAGATTAGCAGCACATATTGTTTAGTGTGCAAAGTTTAAAAAATAAACGTCACATATTCCGTTCACTGTGCCTAGCCGCAGATTAGCAGCACATTCTGTTTAGTGTGCCTAGACGCAGATTAGCAGCACATATTGTTTAGTGTGCAAAGTTTAAAAAATAAATGTCACATATTCCGTTCACTGTGCCTAGCCGCAGATTAGCAGCACATTCTGTTTAGTGTGCCTAGACGCAGATTAGCAGCACATATTGTTTAGTGTGCAAAGTTTAAAAAATAAACGTCACATATTCCGTTCACTGTGCCTAGCCGCAGATTAGCAGCACATTCTGTTTAGTGTGCCTAGACGCAGATTAGCAGCACATATTGTTTAGTGTGCAAAGTTTAAAAAATAAACGTCACATATTCCGTTCACTGTGCCTAGCCGCAGATTAGCGGCACATATTGTTTAGTGTGCAAAGTTTAAAAAATAAACGTCACATATTCCGTTCACTGTGCCTAGCCGCAGATTAGCAGCACATTCTGTTTAGTGTGCCTAGACGCAGATTAGCAGCACATATTGTTTAGTGTGCAAAGTTTAAAAAATAAACGTCACATGTTCCGTTCACTGTGCCTAGCCGCAGATTAGCGGCACATATTTTTTAGTGTGCAAAGTTTAAAAAATAAACGTCACATATTCCGTTCACTGTGCCTAGCCGCAGATTAGCGGCACATATTGTTTAGTGTGCAAAGTTTAAAAAATAAACGTCACATATTCCGTTCACTGTGCCTAGCCGCAGATTAGCAGCACATTCTGTTTAGTGTGCCTAGACGCAGATTAGCAGCACATATTGTTTAGTGTGCAAAGTTTAAAAAATAAACGTCACATATTCCGTTCACTGTGCCTAGCCGCAGATTAGCGGCACATATTGTTTAGTGTGCAAAGTTTAAAAAATAAACGTCACATATTCCGTTCACTGTGCCTAGCCGCAGATTAGCGGCACATTCTGTTTAGTGTGCCTAGACGTAGATTAGCAGCACATATTCCGTGTAATATGAAGAAGGCGGGTAAAAAGGGACGGGGAAGTGGACGTGATCCTGATAGTTCAGGGCGCGGGTCAGGACGCGTAGAAACTGTGCCTGGTGCCAGAGCACAAGAAAGAAAGACATCCACCATACCTAGCTTCATGTCTCAGTTTACAGGGCATCGCAGGACATCACTCTCGAGGTCAGACCACTGCGAACAGGTGGTCGGTTGGATTTCAGCTGATACTGCTTCCAGTCGGTTAAGCACCACCCTGTCTTCCACCAAGTCCACTCTCAGTAGCCAAGAGTCTGGTCAACACAATCCTCACCCTGATCATCCTTCCTCCCACCATAGAGGGTCTGGCCAAAGAAGTGATCCCACACTGGGATATAGTGAGGAGCTCGTCTCATCACCAATCCTTCATTTGAACCTCTCTCCAAGCACGCTTGCAGAGGAACATGAGATCTTGTGCCCTGATTCACAACCTCTAGAGGGTACCCAATCACAAGAAGATGACAGAGGGGAACGGCATTTAAGGTCAAAGGAAGTGGATGATGATGATGATGAGACACAGTTGCCATCAAATCAACCACAATTACTGTCTCAAGACCTTGATGAGGAGGATGATACACAGTTGTCAATGACTGAGTATGTGGTGGGATCAAGAAATGAGGAGGATGATGAGAGTGAGGAAGTGGAGGAGGACTTGGTGGACGATGAGGTGACTGACCCCACCTGGGAAGGTGGAGAGCCGAGCGATGACAGCAGTCCTGAGGGTGAGCCATCTGCAGCACCGCAACAGGCTGGAAGAGGCAGTGGTGTGGCTAAAGAAAGAAGGCGGACCGCACCAAACCGGCCCGCAAATGTTCCACGGAGCACCCCCTTGCGTAAATCTACCTTGCCAAGGGCTAGGTGTTCCGCGGTATGGCGTTTTTTTAAGGAAAGTGCGGACGACAAAAGAATTGTAGTTTGCAACCTGTGCCACACCAGAATGAGCCGAGGCATGAACACTAGCAACCTCACCACCACCAGCATGATCCGACACATGGCATCCAAGCACCGTAATAAGTGGGAGGAACGCCCGGATCGCCAATCTGTGTCTGCAGGCCACACCACTGCCTCCTCTTCCCCTGTTTTCGGTGCCGGCCAATCGCCTGTCGAAGGCGCAGGCCCGCATACCTCCCGCCCTGCACCTGTACCATCTGAAGCACCATCAGCGACCACATCCACTTCCGTGTTCCAGCGCAGCGTCCAAATGTTGTTACCCCAGGCATTTGAGCGCAAGCGAAAATACCCAGCCACCCACCCACAGGCCATAGCACTAACCTCACACCTTTCCAAATTACTGGCCATCGAAATGCTGCCATTTAGGCTTGTGGAGACTGAGTCGTTCCGCAGCCTGATGGCAGCAGCTGTCCCTCGGTACGCAGTCCCCAGCCGCCACTACTTTTCCCGGTGTGCCGTCCCTGCCTTACACCACCATGTGTCCCGTAACATCACCCGTGCCCTGACCAACGCAGTTACTGGGAAGGTCCACTTAACGACTGACACATGGACAAGTGCTTGTGGCCAGGGACGCTACATTTCCCTGACGGCACACTGGGTGAATGTCGTGGAGGCTGGGAGCGACTCGGACCCTGGGATGGCACAGGTGCTACCCGCGCCGAGGATTGCGGGCCCTACCTCCATCAGGGTTTCCGCCAGCACCTACGTTATTGGCTCCTCCTCCTCCTCCTCCGTTTCCACCTCCGAATTCTCTGCGCGCAGCGCCACTCACCCATCAGCCGGTAGCTGGAAGCAGTGTAGCACTGCAGTGGGGAAGCGTCAACAGGCCGTGCTGAAGCTGATCTGCCTTGGGGACAAACAGCACACGGCCTCAGAGCTGTTGCAGGGGATTAGTCACCAGACCGAGCAGTGGCTCTCGCCACTCAACCTGCAACCAGGCATGGTTGTGTGTGATAATGGGCGTAACTTGGTGGCGGCTTTGGAGCTCGGCAAGCTCACACACGTACCATGCCTAGCGCATGTATTTAATTTAGTGGTTCAGCGATTTCTAAAAACCTACCCCAATTTGCATGATCTCTTGACCAAGGTGCGCCGCGTGTGTGCACATTTCCGTAAGTCATCAACAGCTTCAGCCAGCCTGTTGAAGCTGCAGCAGCGCTTACAATTGCCAGCTCACCGGCTGCTGTGTGACGTGAGCACGCGCTGGAACTCCACCTTCCACATGTTGGCCCGGCTTTGTGAGCAGCAGAGGGCAGTAGTGGAGTACCAGCTGTTACACGGTCGTCGCCTCTCCGTTCAACTTCCTCTAATCAGAAGTGAGGAGTGGGAATGGATGTCAGACCTCTGTGAGGTTTTACGCAATTTTGAGGAATCGACACAGATGGTGAGCGGCGATAACGCTATTATCAGTGTAACCATCCCACTTCTGTGTCTACTGAAACGCTCGCTGCTCACAATTAAAACCGACGCTTTGCATGTGGAAGAGGTGGAAATGGGGGAGGAAGAGCTTACACAAGGTGATAGCCAGAGCACCCTCACTTCGTCTTCTCAGCGACAATTGGAGGAGGCGGAGGAGGAGGAGGAGGAAGACACGGTTGCCTCCGCTACAGAGGGTAGCCATGGAACTTTAGTTCCATCTCTTCAGCGTGGGTGGGCAGAAGAGGAGGAAGAGGATGAGGAGATTGAGAGTCATCCTCCTGGTGAGGACAGCGAAATCTTGCCTGTTGGTACTCTGGCACACATGGCTGACTTTATGTTAGGCTGCCTTTCCCGTGACCCACGCGTTATACGCATTTTAGACAACACGGATTACTGGGTGTTCACCCTTCTGGACCCCCGCTACAAAGAGAATTTCTCATCTCTCATTCCTCCGGTGGAGAGGACAAGCAAAATGGTTCAATACCAGAAGGTTCTTGTCGAATAATTGCTCCAAAATTTTCCATCTGACAACGCTGGCGGCAGAGTACGTGCTACCTTGGCCAACCGAGAAGGGGAGAAAAGGGGAGCACACAGCAGTTCCGACAAAGGCAGGGCAACACTCTCCAAGGCGTGGGACACCTTCATGACACCCCGCCAGCACCCTCACCCTGATGCGCAGCCTAGTGTCACAAGGAGGGAAAAGTTTTGGAAGATGGTGAAGGAGTACGTAGCAGACCGTGTCAGCGTCCTCAATGATCCCTCTGTGCCTTACAACTACTGGGTGTCCAAGCTGGACACGTGGTATGAACTGGCACTCTACGCCTTGGAGGTGCTGGCCTGCCCTGCCGCCAGCGTTCTGTCTGAGCAGGTATTTAGTGCTGCTGGTGGCATCATAACAGATAAGCGTATCCGCCTTTCCACCGAAAATGCTGATAGGTTGACACTTATAAAAATGAACAAGGCCTGGATTTCCCCTGACTTCTCCACTCCACTGGAGGAAAGCCCCGGGGGAACATAAAGTCACTTTAGATATGTTATTTACAATGATGGGAATACTCTGTATTCCCATTCACCCCTTCCACCCAAAAAACGGGTATATGGTTGACTCTTAATCTTCTCATCGTCCTCCTCCTCTTCCATATGCCCTCTGATACAATTTTTATATAGGGCCAGCTCACCAGCGGGCCCTGTGATACAATTTTTATATAGGGCCAGCTCACCAGCGGGCCCTGTGATACAATTTTTATATAGGGCCAGCTCACCAGCGGGCCCTGTGATATAATTTTTATATAGGGCCAGCTCACCAGCGGGCCCTGTTTGACAATTTTTGTATAGGTCAGCTCACCAGCGGGCCTTCTCATATAATGTTTTATTGGGTCAGCTCTCTAGCGGGCCCTCTCATATAATGTTTTATTGGGTCAGCTCTCTAGCGGGCCCTCTCATATAATGTTTTATAGCGTCAGCTCACCAGCGGGCCTTCTCATATAATGTTTTATTGGGTCAGCTCTCTAGCGGGCCCTCTCATATAATGTTTTATAGCGTCAGCTCACTAGCGGGCCTTCGCATATAATGTTTAGGATGGTCAGCTCCGCAGCAGACCCTCACCCATAATGTTTTAGATGGTCGGCTCAGCAGCAGACCCTCATTCCTAATGTTTTAGATGGTCAGCTTAGCGGCATGCCCTCGCCCCTAATGTTTTAGAGGGTCACCAGCAGGCCATTAATCCTAATTTTTCAAGGGTGTGTATGATGCCCTCCTTTATGTGTAATAAAGGGTGTATTGGAGTGACATTGCAGTCTAATTTTTGGCAGCCCTTTCACTTAGTGCATAGGCTTTATGAGTGTTGGACCACTACCTGAACTATTGTACCACAATGTGAATGAGGCCCTCCATTTTGAGATATACAGGTTGTATCGGAGTGCCTCAGGTCCTCCCATTGAATAAATAGGGCTGGGGTGTTCGACAGAGCAGAAGGTAGTTCTTGGCTTCATCCACTAAGTCACTTCGTCACTTTTACTGAATGGATCAGACCCCACTGTTACGACTATAAATTTTGGACTTAACAAGGGCAAACGGACATGTTGTAAAACCTGTGGTAGCTGCGGCCTCCGTTCCTGAATGCTGTACCTTACCCGGGCCATAACCACGTTGAACACCTGCTTTACGCTGCGCACGTTTCCCTCTTAATCATGGCCCCAGTTCCGAAAAATCGATGACATTTTTTGCAGAATTTGCAGATGATATACAAGTAAATATACAGCAAATACTGTTTGGTAACAATTTTTCGCCTAAAATCGTTTTTATCTTCCTTTTTGTGTGTTTTACGGTCAGTCTGTAAAAATGGCGTACTACGGGCGAAACATCGTTCCCAGCAGCGACGTTGGAGTCCAAGATGCATCCAGACATCCTCCCTATGCTGTCCCTGAACCATTTCTGTGGTGTTTCCATCATTTTCTGCCCTTTTCCTATGGACCAGGCACCCTCCCCTCATCAGAGCAGGGGGTGCCTGGTGTAATGCTCGAGTCCTCCCATTGACTTCAATGGGGCTCGGGTGCTCGGCCGAGCACTCGAGCCTCCGGGGGTGCTCGGTCAGAGCACCCGAACACCCGAGCATTGGGGTGCTCGATCATCACTAGTCACAACGATCATTATGGTTCCTATTGGAAGGGCATTTGGATTCCTATGGTAACACTTTGTGTGTACTGTTCGGTAATAATTTTTTGCCTACTGACAGTTTTAATGGGGACAATTGGCTCGAGCCCTCAGTCTGTATCTGCACTGCAAATTTGATTAGTTCTATAGAATGAAAGCTATTTGAGTCAGTCTGTATTTGTCCTGAAACACAGTGGGCCATCTAGAAATAATGCAAGCACTGTAACATAGCCTCTATTAAAACACATTGGGTGAGTTTTACAGATTCTAAGCTCTGTCATTCAGTCTGTATCTTTACTGTAGTACTGTAGATCAATTGTATAGAATGCAAGCTCTCTGAATCAGTCTGTATTTTTACTGTAACAGTGAGGGGGAGTTCTGTAGAATGAAAGATCTGTGATTCAGTCTATTTCTGTATTGTAACACTGTGGGACAGTTATATAGGTTTATAGCTCTGTGCTTCAGTCTGTATATGTAGGGGTGGACGAAAAGTGTGAAAAATTTACTGCATGACGTTTCGCGAAAACCTGCCGATTTTTCGATTTTTCCTTGAAAGTTTTCACCTTTTCGCCTATGCAAAAATGTCCTCCTTTTCACCTATTCTAACAAATATTTTGCCTATTTTAACACATTTTGCCTATATTTCCTATAGGTACTACATTTCCCACTGTAATATTACTTCTGTAGTTTAGAAATAAGTGTCTGAAAGTCAAATCTGTGAGTCCTATAGCAACATATGGATTGAAAAATGTGTTAGCATGCAGAATGCATTTGTCCTTTGCCCACAACACTAACTTCCTGCTTATGTAACACTGGCACATATTCATCATGATGATGTCAAGTAACAAAAACAACCTATAATGTGGCAGATGTGTATTGTAGGGGTGGTGGTGGGGGACTGGCTGGTACGGTGTGATTTGTGTATGTATATAGTTTTTTACTATTGTCATGTTTGTGTCAAATTGCTGTCCTCCTTCTCAGATTATTGACACACATTACTTTTCAGTCATAGCAGTGGTCCCAAGTGGGGTAGATGGTGGAAATCCTTCTTCACATCCCTCCTCCACCTCCTCATCTGTGCTGCTGTTAATATATTTGTCCTGGCTTTGTCTGCACAGACAACAGATACTAACATGCTTAGCTTGAGGATCCTGAGTGAAGTATCTCCATACTATGGACTTCATGGAATGAGGGGTTCCTGAGGTGGTGCTGCTGCTACTGCTACTACTGGGACTAGATGTTGATGCAATTCTATTGCCGCTACTACTAGGTGTCAAAGGTGCAGCACTTACAGCAGAAGAGGCACTCGTCATATCTAATTATGGATGTTAATAACCTGTGTAGCTGTTGCTGCTGCTGGGTACTCAAAATAGGTGTGTGTGGCTGAGTGTAACTTGGACTTTGAAGAGGCGATGATGCTGATGATGACTGTGTGCTTTTTGCATATGTGCTTGTCCAGGGTCAGAATTTTCAATGGCTTTCTCAAACAGTTTATAGACAGGCACGGTGCTCCTTAAAAGTGATGGAAGATTCAGACTTTGACTTTCTGCTAACCTTATAGCCCTGTCATCATCCTCACTCTCAACTTCATCTGTATCTGAAAAAGAGAAGGATGCTTGAGGGAAATATTCTAGATCTGCATCATCATCATTCATCATTAAGGCGGTTCAACTGCTATACCTTCCTCTATTATGCTGTTGCCAGCATCATCAACACTTGAATGCGACATGTTGTCATCTTATTGTTCTTCTTATAGGGTTCTTTATTTCTACTGGCACTGGTGGTGCTGGAACTAGTTTTGCTGGGACCTTGACAAACTGCACCCTCCCTTGGAGCAGAAGGATCATCATCATTGATTGCAAACACTACAGCAACCATTGCTGTAGTTAGTTTGTGAACTACTACTTTACACTCATGTCCCTGCACTGCTCCACCCCTCCCTCTCCCCCTTCCCCTTGTGCGTTTGCTGTACGTTGCTCAAACACACTGTGTTTTTTTACTCTACGGTACTCAACACAGCTGATGGAGCTGTATGATGCCTTGTCCAAGCCCAGCCAGCTGTCTGTCACTGTCACCTGATATATTTATTTCTTTATTTTTTTTCTTTATTTTTTTTTAAGTTGTCCACCCTGGTGCCTTAGCACAGTCTATCAAAAAAAAAAAAATTATAACTGAAAGACAAAATCAACAACTTCTTTCCACAGACTTCCCCACCAAGCAAGATTAGCAAGCAAATAGGTCCACAGCTGTCTGTGTCTTGCCAGTCAGTCAATCTGAATTTTGGGGTATTATTTGGGGTCAACCTCCTTCCTCCCATCTTCTCCCCAGAGTGCCCCACTGACTCTCCTAATACAGGGAACAAATGTCCTACCTAAAAGATTCCCTAAACTAAATTTCAATTCCCCTATCTTCTGTAGCTCAAACAGGGTGCTGCTCTCTCCTCTCACAAACACATAATGGCATGCTGTGAGAGTCTGACAACCTTTTATATGGCTGTAGAAAACTTTCATGTGGTGTAGAAAAATTTTTCTTCCCATTGATTTCAATGCAATGAGCTAGGCGAAAAAGGCGGGAAAAAAGCGAAAGAATTGCACTTTTCGCAGGAAATTATTCGCCAAGTGTTAAGTGCCATTATTTGCCGATTTCAGTTTGAGACGAACATTTTCACCCATGCCTATGTATATGTACTGCAACACTTTAGGCCAGCTCTACAGAATTAAAATTTGTGCTCTTTAGAATGTTTATTGAAAATACTTGTTATTTATTTAGCAAACAGACAAAAAAACTTTAGGTGCCCGCCTTCAGAAATCATTTGTTCCTGTCTATGGAGCCTATCTCCTAAGCTCTCTCAAGATGGAGAGTTCTTAAAGCACTTTCAATTGGGTAACATTGTTGCAGCACCAGCAAATATGGAAAAAATGCAGTAGAGAATCACTGTGTCCTATGGGGCATTTCACAGAGGTAAAATGTGCTGTGATTGTCACAGACAGATGCAGCATTCTGCAGCTTTCCTCTGACATCAAGATAACGCAGCTATGAATTTGCAGTACAGGTTACAGTGGAATCTCTTGCAACTTTATAACGTCTGATAACCTTGCTACACTGTAGCACCAGCATTTTAATCTGCTACCAAAAAGTCACTGTACAAAAAGTTACACTACAACATAGTTGTGCCATAAAAGTTGAATGTGTAAAAAAAGCCCTTAATGCATAACATCATATAATAACATAGAAATTGGAGAGTTTTCAACATCGGCAAGTTTATTTCTACTTTAGCAGACTTTTGTCACCACTTCATGCATAAAACTCCAGTTTTTATTAGTACAGCACCCTCAACATGTTGCAGATATACTCATGTCCTAGGGGTGCCAGTAAAGAAATATAACTGCGGGAAAGGTCCTTGGGCATGCAATATGTATCTGGAGAGAATAAAAGCATAGGAAAAACAGGATAGGGTAAAACTGTGTAATAATAAAGGCAGTATATTTAAGTCTTGCTGGTTTTGTGGCATTCTTCTTAATGTCTTGTGTTAGGCCTACACAGCAAACATAGAAATTGGTGTTATAGAGACAGGGTGCCTTTTCTACCTATGCAGCTGACACTGTTGCTAGGTGGCGAAAGATTTCCTTAGAACAAATACAGTTTGCACATCAGAGATTAATTATCACGGTGCCCGTGATTGCTGGCTTTTCTTGTCAGTTAGCAATGGGTGCTTTCCTTTGGTTGCCTGTGATTAGTCCGTCCAGTATTGCCTATATAGACTGGGCTCCTGTACCCTTTCACTGCCCTTTCGTGGTGTTTCTATGCCAGTGCTACGCCTGCCTATGGATTCCTGTGTACCTCTTTGGCCTGCCTGACTTCTCTCCTATTCCTGTGCCAGTGTACCGATCCAGATAGCCTGTCTACTCTCCAGACTCGTTCCCGTGTACCGCTCTGGCTGACGTTCCTGCTTCCGTATCCAACCCGGTTTGGATGACGTTTCTGCTCTGGTATCCTGACCTGGCCTGGCTGATGTTCCTGTTCCTGAATCCCGACTTGGCTGCATTCCGCTTGACTCTGGTCGCCTCGGCGACATTCTGACTTCTGGATCCTTCCTTGGTTGGCACCACTGATTTCAGGCTTCTGGCCCCCGAGATTGCACTGGCTGTCAGTGTACTGGTTTGCTCCACTCTACACCGGTTGCTAGTGCTGCCTCCATTATAGCACCGGTAGGGCCTCCATGTTTGTCCAGTATGCGGTATTGGTTTGATCCACTCTAACACCGGTTTCTAGTGCTGCCTCTGTTATAGCACCGGTAGGGCCTCCGTGTTTGTCCAGTACGTGATACTGCTTTGCTCCACTCTACACCGGTTGCTAGTGCTGCCTCCGTTATAGCACCAGTAGGGCCTCTGTGTTTGTCCAGTACGTGGTACTGGTTTGCTCCACTCTACACCGGTTGCTAGTGCTGCCTCCGTTATTGCACCGGTAGGGCCTCTGTGTTTGTCCAGTACGTGGTACTGGTTTGCTCCGCTCTAATACCGGTCGCTAGTGCTGCCTCCGTTATAGCACCGGTAGGGCCTCCGTGTTTGTCCAGTACGTGGTACTGGTTTTCTTCACTCTAACACCGGTTGCTAGTGCTGCCTCTGTTATAGCACCGGTAGGGCCTCCGTGTTTGTCCAGTACGTGGTACTGGTTAGCTCCACTCTAACACCGGTTGCTAGTGCTGCCTCTGTTATACCACCGGTAGGGCCTCCGTGTTTGTCCAGTACGTGGTACTGGTTTCCTCCACTCTACACCGGTTGCTAGTGCTGCCTCCGTTATCGCACCGGTAGGGCCTCCATGTTTGTCCAGTATGTGGTACTGGTTTGCTCCACTCCTACACCGGTTGCTTGCTGCCTCCGTTATAGCACCGGTAGGGCCTCCGCTACACCGTGTCACTTCTGCCATAGGCTGCCTTACCTGGTATATTGGTAAGGCCGGTAGAGCCTCCTCAGTTCTATTGTGCCAGGTTCTGGGCTACCTTGCCCGGTATATTGGCAAGGCCGGTAGAGCTCCCTTAGTCCTTTGTGCCATCTTCTAGGCTGCCTTGCCCAGTATATTGGCAAGGCCGGTAGAGCCTCCTCAGTCCTATTGTGCTATCCTCTAGGCTGCCTTGCCCAGTATATTGGTAAGGCCGGTAGAGCCTCCTCGGTCCCGTTGTGCCATCCTCTAGGCTGCCTTACCAGGTATTTTGGTAAGGCCTGTAGAGCCTATACATTGTATCATTGTATGCTATACTACTTGAACCTGTCGTGTGTCTGTAACATATGTGTGATGTTCATGACATGTGAGGGTTCTTATTATCTTTTCAATAAAGCTGCGTTTTTATCTTAACTCTGTGTCTGTGAGTCAAAACAAACCGTGACATTAATACAAACTCTTATTCTTTAGGAGGATTGCCACCTAGCAACAGTTTTTGCTAGCACAGCACACACCTCTTAAAAAGGAAAAGGTGTCATGATCCCAAGGTCTTCATTAATACTTTATGATTGATTTGAAGGCAGACCACCTTGCAGCTAGAAGTATTAAGAAACGAAACTCCCAACATTTAATATCAGTGACTTCTGGTCATTAACTAGCAGTGTGGGACGGCGTTGAATATCTATTTTTTTATGATTGTATTTAGTTATGTAAAGTGTAATTCTAGCAATATTCTGATGCTGTTGCCCTTCTGTTTGTGTTGTTTGTTTTTGGGCATTGTATTGTTTGTTTCATTAGGTATGTGTATGTATTTATCGCAAGAGCTGTGTTAGTGAACTACACTTGTACTTCTTTACATTGTTTGTTAATTTTGTAAGTCTGTGCAGTTCCCCTACACAGCCCCTGCAATACATACACATTCATAGTGAATAACAATAGAAGCCACAAAAACCACAGATGGCCAACAGCATCACTACATTGCTAGTATTTATAATACACACACGCACACACACACACACAGGATTATGTACACCACATAGTATAAACTGAACTTCCCTTTGATTTACATAGGACTTGTAATTCTTTTAGTGCTGCATAGATGTCCAAGCATTTTTAAGAAATAAAGTTCTGCATTATACAATAGGGTAAAAGTCCAATTTAATCCTCTGAGCACCAGAGAGGTGTCCAATGCAGTCCAATGTGTGACATATCTCTGTGGCACTAGGGTTAAATTATATAGAAGATTTATAGACAATTTATTAGTTGTCTGTAATGGCATCTCTGATATGTGAAATGATTTTTGGGTTGAATTCCAATTATTTAAATCTAACTTTTACCAGTGATTTTCAGTTAAGGGACATGCAATTTTTGGATTTGAAGTTGTATTTCAGAAATAACCAGGTAGAGTCTACTTTATACAGGAAAGCCTGCTCAGGTAATTTTCTTTAGCACGCAAAATCGTGTCATCCAAAACATGTCATCAAGGGCATACCCACTGGACAGTTCCTGTGAGTTTGCAGGAACTGCTCAGAGGATGAAGAATTTTGGAGGCAATCTAGATTGTTGGAGGAGAGGTTCTTGGAACGAGGCTATCCCAAACCGCTATTGGAGAGTGCATTTAAGAGAGCGTGTGAGACAGACAGAGAGGGTTTATTGAGTCCTAGGGAACATCTTAAAGGGAATAGGACTATGGACAACAGGTACTTTTTCATCACTGAGTACAGCATGGAATTTAACCAGATAAAACAAATTGTACAGAAACATATCCCCTTTTTAATAGGGGATGAACGGCTGAAATCAGTGGTGGAGAATGGCTTTAGTTATGTTACTAAGAAAGCCCATACCTTGGGGGGTAGATTGTCACCTAGCCTCTTCTACAGTGACAGGCAGGGTACTCCAGCCTGGCTTGCCACTGTTGGTATGTATAAGTGTAATGCCAGGAGGTGCATTTCTTGTGATCATGTACGGGTGGGCAATTTGTTTACTAATAAGGTGACTGGTAAAGAATATAAAATCAATCAATATATAAATTGCCGGACATCTAATGTTGTGTATCTGATCACATGTGGAACATGTCAGCAACAGTGTGTTGGTCGTACTAGTAGAACCCTTAAGGAGAGGATTATAGAACATATAAGAGCCATAGCGAATCATGACCTTACAAAACCTGTTGCATGACATTTTGCCACCTCTAATGATTGTGATCTCTCAAAGTTTCTCTTTCAGGGTATTGAGAGAGTTTTTTTACCTGAAAGGGGAGGAGACCTTGACCTATTGTTGGATAGGAGTGAAGTGAAATGGATATATTACTTAAACACTAGGATGCCTTATGGCATGAACTCTGATCATGACGTGATACTATTCACAAGACAATAAATGTATTGAAGGTGGGAGTTGATGGATCTAGTCCCTATATTTGTTTTGATAATGACTCTTTAGTCCCAATTAGTCCCTTTATGATCAGTCCAGACCTAGTTGGTGGATTTTGAACATATTGTGTCTAAGTTGGGTGATGGAATAGTGCCGTAGGATGGTGTATTTTGTTCTGTTTTCTCATCATCGATCGGCACATATTCAGTGTATTGTAACGGAGGGTGATTGGTAAGTTGATGTGGTAACCTTGACTACGAAGTCTGGCACTCCTGATAACGTAAGCAAGGTGTCCTGACCTAATTATGTATGTACAAGTTTGTATTAACGTCTGGGAATTGGGCACGCTTTCACAGGTATGCTGACCTCCGCCTCAAATAAATAGTTTCAAACCAACCACTCAATGAGGTGGATGAGGTAGGAATGTGATTGATTGGTGGGGACCGTCTTTGTTGTATGTATATATATATATTGTCTGTGTGACATTTTTATGTTTGCCTTTGATTATGTGTCCTTGGTTGTACACGAAATGCGTTAGGCGTACGTGTTTGCATCTTAACATCCCTGTCAGGTGTTTTGCTATATGTTTGATGCTTTTTTGCAATAAACTTTAAAGTTTTATCATTTGGAAGAGGTGATATTATGCATTGGTGGTCCCGTGAGCTCTCCTGTCTGGTTGTCTTCACACACACACACACACTGATACAGGGAGCAACACTTGAGGAGAGACAGACAGACTCAGAAACCTCCCCTACATAAACACTGACAGAGCTCACACAATTTAACATTTTGAGTGCCAGAAGGGTGGGCAACATATTGAGGAGTAGTGCATTACTCATTCCAAAACAGAGGAGGAAACAGAGATGTGGTGAAGAGGGATCTATGAGGCGAAGGGGAGGGAGAAACAAACTGAGGTGGATAGCATTGGGGAGCGCAGGGAATGGAAATGTTGTTGTACGGCCCATGGGAATGTTTGTCTGTTTTTTTTATTTTGAGGAGAAGGACAGAAAGTTACATGGAACACATGGATGAAAATGACATAAGAGATACATGGAGGCAGGATAAACAGAGAGGGAGGAAAAGACAAGGGTGACAATGAGAAGAGGCCAATGAATAGGCAATCAGGTGATACTGTGGGGGATAACATTTTGCAGACATACATTGTGTGAGTGGCAGTGAATTTACAGTCTATGACATCCAGGCTTCTTACAGAGCTTGGGGAAAAAGGAAAGAAGTCATGTTCAGCAAATGGAGGGCTGCCCCTGAAAGCCCATTAGGATGGCAGGAAGCCCTGCCTTCTTTCCTTCCTGCTGGGCTGTTGGCTGCCCTCCCCCCCCTTCTCACCTCCACAACCTTTTGGTGGAGGTGTTTGGCGGCAGGGGAGGGTGGCCAATGGTTCAGGTGCAAGGGGGTTGGCCGGGGGGGGGTGGAGGGGGTGATGGGAGTGGAAGTGATGTATTTAAGTCCATGCTGTAAAATAAGAACTAATATTACCGTTAGGTCAAAACCCAAAATAATAAAGCTGTGACCTCTTTATTCCCACCATATACAGTTGTAAGTGTGTTTATTTCATGTTCAAGTTTTTTGGTGGTTAAGGTTTGGGGTGTGTTGGTTTTGGGGAAAAAGGTGGATGTGATGTATTGCCACTTTATGGGAAAGAGCAGATGACGTAGGAGAATGAGAGGGAATGCAATGAGATGGAGAGGATTGAAGGTGTGAATAAGACACTGGGAAAGAGGTGAGCCACAACAGTGTGAAAGTTTGTAGGGAGCAAGGCATGGAGGCAGAAGATGACATAAGAGGATGGATGGAGACAGAATAAGACAAAGAGGGCAGAAGGAGTGTAATGATACTGAAGGGGTTGTAATGAAAGTGCTCTGTTATACAAGTGGTGTGTGAAGCAAGTCAGACATTTTTTAAACAGGGGAAAATAAGGGCAGGCAAACACTTCTCCACATTAGTTGCAGCCAGTGAAACTATTTGCAGAAATAGTAGGCCCTGCCTACTCCGACTCCGCCGTATCTTTTACACAGGCAGTATGCAGGACAAATGAATATCCCCTCATTACTGCCACCACTGGGTGTGTCAGGCACAGCTGGAGAATTTGTGGTCACGTGACCACGTTCTCTTCTATAATATAGACTAGCAATGTGGGACTGCATTGCCCCTCATTTTTTTTTATCATTGTATTTAGTTTCATATAGTGTTGTGCTTATAGAATTTGGTGTATCGCGTATATCGTTTTGAGTATATTGTTTTGCATATGTTGTGCTACCGTGGACAGTTGGAATGTATGCATCCCTTCTAGGTGCGGATAGGCATATATCTCATCTTTTGATGGGTGTTCCTATCCAAATACCCTACCACTCATACCTTCAACAACAGTGGGCAATACCTCTAGTGCTTTGCAACTTTAGTTGGGCATAGCTGGAAACAACAATCAGCTCCATTGAATTCCTCCCATACTCTCTGACCCCTCTGATACATGCAGTCTTGCTGTAATGGTCACTACTTGCATATTTCTTCAAAATATGAAGAACACCACGTCTTTTGTTTAAATAGGATGTGGCAGTTATGAAGTATGGTTGTATGTACAGGGTGTGATTGTTGTGTTCTTCTAATTTGGCACAACTGAGGATCTGTATGTGTGTGTTCTGTACATATTCTAAGCTCTTTAAACCACATTGAGGCAACTTTGGGTTTATTTTTTTCAATAGATTAACAACATTACAAGAGTATGGACTCTGTATTATACAGCGTATTTCATCTTATAATATTAGATGATCCTTGTAAGAGTGATATTGGCTCTTAGTGACAGATGGGGCAGATCGGTAACCTCCCCTGCGCTCAGTTCCTTTACATTTCCTTTTTCTTTTGCACCATACTTAATCCTAAGTATGGATTATGCATTGAGGATTATCAGTACTGGTGACCTTGTCATCACTTCCTCCCTCTGAGCTGCTCCTCCTACCTACTTCCTGAGGAGGGGTTTAAAGGGCAGACTGATTCCTGACTCAGTTACCCTTATGTTGGTGTTCTGTGCAGTTCATTATTTGTATTCCTGATTCCTGTGTATGATCCGGCTTGTCTGTCCATCCATTCTGGTGTTGACCTGTGGTTCTGTCTGACGATTCTCCTTGTGTGTTCCGATTTGGCGTGAATGACCTAGGCTTATCTGACTGCCCACTCTGGTGTTGACCTAGGGTTCTGTCCACTGTGCATACCATCACCTACCTGGTGCAAATCTATGGCTCTGGCTGACTACCCGCTCCGTGTATGACCTAGGCTTCTCTGACTACCCACTCTGGTGTTGACCTGGGGCTCTGTCCACTGCGCATCCAGCATTCCATCGCTTCAGTGGATATCCCATCTGGTGCAAACCTTTGGCTCTGGCTGACTACCTGCTCCATGTAGGACTTTGGCTCGTCTGACTATCCTTTCTGGTGCTTACTAGAAGGCTCTGTCTGTTCGCTCCTTTGTTAGTTTCGTTATTCAGTCATCCTTCCTACTATAGAGCTGGGGTTCTAGCAGACTCTTAGCTACTGACTGCAGGCTGAATCAGTATCACTCTTGGGCGTTACTGTACCGCGAGACTCCAGCAGGCTGAGGCCTAGTCTCGGACAGTGTGGTGGTGATATTGGGAGACTGCTATTCATGATACATTACTCCACCTTTTCATTCACCCACTGTGTGTATATATTTATATTGAATTGCTGTTATTATTCTCATAATAAAGGTTATATTAACTATACCTTGTGACTCCTGGTTTTGCTTGCCAATCCCTTACCTGGTCTTTTAGGAATATCCAAGACTCAAGACTGGCAGCCTAGTCTATCCTTAATGGTCATTTTTTTCTTCTAATTAACCCCTTAATGCAGAATGACATGCCAGGACCGTTATACAATTCCATCCTTTTAGGACGGATGACAGTCCTGGTACATTATGTGTTAACTAGTTTAAAAGCCCATGTACACAGGCCACAGTGCCACCCAGCAGCCTCAGCTGCTGCCCGGAGCCTCTCTGCTCACTGCCTGCTCTGCAGTCATGCGCAGTACAGAGTGCCTGAACGCACCACGGCTGATACGGAGAGGGGTGCTCTGAATTCGGACCATAGTCCTCTCAGTGCACCTTCCTGGGACCAAGGTCCCAGGAAGGTGCGCAAAGAGGACCGCGGTCTGAATTCGGAGCGCCCCTCTCAGTATCAGCCACGGCACATTCAGGCACTCTGTACTGCGCATGACTGCAGCGCGGGCAGTCTCTGCTGCAATGCACGTAGTCTCTACTGCGCATGACGGCTTCTGACAAACATCCTAGCGAATTATTATATAGAATTATCACAGTCTGCAGTCAGTTCAAGCCATTTCCTGGTGGTTAAGCACATGTGATCACCTCACTCTCCCATCTTCAAACAAAGTCCACCCTGTGTCTCATGTATCCCTTTTACATTGGATTCCTTCAGTAACTGGACTCCACAAGCTGCTGCACACATTGATGATCCTGATGAGTAAAAGCGGAGTCAATACTGGACTCTCACCTATGAAGAAGATGGCTCAAGTACTTTATCCACTGGAAAGGCTATAAGTAAGATGAGAGCTCTATAGAACTGAATTTGGCCATCCACTCTCAATTAATGAATATGTTTAATTATATATTGTAAAATGCTTAGGAAAATTAAACATTGGAAATGGGGTCCCTGCTTGAAAGCTTTCAATCTAAAGTGGTAAAGGGAGTGTGGGTCAAGAGAGAGGAAAAATCAAAGGAGGGAGATGTCTCTGGAGTATTCCCAAATGTCTCATACAGCTGTATATATAGGGAGAGTTGTGAAGTAGGGCACTGAGGCGGTCCATTAGTTTGACATGACAAATACAAGAAAGGAGCAGATCAAAAGAGGGAGCAGTTTGGGATTTCCATATCCCAGCTATTTAGCATCAGGTCATGTAAGGACATAGGAAGTCAATCTAGTCATAGGTCGGATAATGAGAGCATGATCAATAGGTGCTCCCAATACTAAGGTATTTGGGTCAACCAAAGGAGTAACTGAAGTAATCTCACTGATAAAACAGATTACCTTCTCCCAAAATGTTTTAAAGATTGGACAAGACCATCAAATATGGAGGAAATCACTGTTTCACCGCATATCCTCCAGCAAAAGGACAAAATAGATGGGCAGAAGGAGTTAAGTCTAGCGGGAGTATAGTAATAGCTCAGTTATTGACATGTTGAGTTTAAGTTGTCTATAAGCCATCCAGCCTGAGATAGCCAAGAGGCAATCTGTGACTTTAGATTGAACATGAGGAGTAATTTGAGGTGCAAATAAGTAAAGCTGGGTATCGTCTTCATAGAGGTGATATTTGACTCAAAATTGTCACAGCTTACCTAGGTTTCAGCACGCTGCTTCAGGCGATGCTCGAAATGATGCTTCGCCGTCAGTGGCCGTCCATGCCACACAGATTGACGCAGGAACTGACACATCAGAGCAAGATGCCTCATCTGCAGGAGTGAGGCTTCTGAATGAAGCAGGCCTCTGTTTTATGTGTTTGCTTCTTGTAGTCTCCTCCTACCTACTTCCTCCCTCTGAGCTGCTCCTCCTACCTACTTCCTGAGGAGTGGTTTTAAGGGCAGACTGAGTTGTTGTACAAAGCAGTTCTGTGTCCTTGGGCTCTGTGTATGACCTGGCTTGTCTGACCATCCAATCTGGTGCTGACCTGTGGCTCTGTCTGACTATTCTTCTGCCTTATCCTTATAGTGGACACCCAATCTGGTGCAGACCTGTGGCTCTGGCTGACTACATGAACTGTGTATGACCTGTCTTGTCTGACTACCCTCTCTGGTGCTGACCTGTGGCTCTGTCTGACTATTCTATTGACTGTTCCACCCAATCTGGTGCGGACCTGGGACCCTGGTGGACTAGCTATACTGACTGCAGGCGTGAGTCAGGTATCCACATTCGCTGTACTGACTGCAGGCTTGAGTCAGGTATCTGCATTTGCTATACTGACTGCAGGTATGAGTCAAGTATCCTCTTTCTCTATACTGACTGCAGGTGTGAGTCAGGAGTATTCCTTGCTCATCGGATCAAGATTTCGTGTTCCGGTCCCTGCTCCTGTTCCGTTCCTGTTCCAGCTCCTGGTTCCATCGGAGAATACCAGTGGCTTTGCCCTAGTCTCCAGCAGTATGGTCAATCTTGGCAGTTTACTATTCCTGATAGTAGCACTTTCTGGCTGTGACCATCTGCTTGTGCCTGCCTTATTACCATTGTATGCTATCTTTATTGTTATTTAATAAACTGCATTTTACCATACCATACTGACTCCTGAACATCTCTGGGGAATCGTGACAAAAATCAACTGTTATTGTGTATACAGAGTACAGAAGGGGACCTGCAACAGAGCCTTGGGGATCACCAACAGAGACTTTGACAAAATAGGATAAAGAGGTGTCAGTGAAAACACTGAAGGATCGGTTAGTTAGATAAGAAGACAGCCAGTTCAGGCCTGAGTTACAGATTCTTAAGGACCATGATTGGCAGTGTCAAAAGTAGCTGAGAGATCAAACAGGATGAATATTGAATAGTCAGAATGTAATGGGTCAAGCAGGTTATGTGCGTTAAAAAAATCAAGAGTGTCCCTCTCCTGCCCCTATGGAACTCTGTCTCCTCTAACAGCAAGCTGGTCCGGATGGAGCGCTACAAAGGACAATCTTCTTTAAGCATAATGAAAAACCTGCCCTCCTTTGTCAGGGGGCAAGGTTTTCATAATACGCAAAGAAAGAAGACTGTCCTTTGCTGCAGTCTGTCTGGTCCGATGACCGAATTCCAAATCTGATGGGCATCAGTGTTACATAGGAAAAATGGTGGGAGTGGGAAACTTTATAATATAATTTCACATGAACTAGACCAGTTACAGCATTCTAATAAAGCTCTACATTGGTAAAAAAATTATAATGTATGATTGAAGCATAATTTATCTGCAAACATTACTATCTCTTTAAGAGGATTGCACACTCAAAGTCTGTGCTTTTGCTCCTTCCTTGCAGAATTGATTTGTGAGGTGTGTTTTTCCTCCAGTGGATCCTGGTTCTTTTCTTAACCAACTCCCACCCCATGTCCTACTCAAGTCCTCTTTTAAGTCCAACTTCACTTGGAATGGCTCACATAGAATGGGTAACCCCTCAATGCATGTCATCCTCAAGTTTTTCTGCGACTGTTTTATCATCCAGGGCCCAGAGGCACTCTGAGGTTGCTATTGGGAAGGGGGGAGAGGAATGTCATTATGGCATCTGTCCCAGTTGGGTTTGTTTCTATGGCAGTCAGTAAGATGGCACCCATTGTCCTATTGTCTGTAGTGCATGCAGCATCTTCCTGCTAGTTTTACAGAATGCAGTAACATTGTGAGCAATAGCGCTCTGGTCCCTGGCTCAACCAGGGGTGAGATATTGGCTTCACAGCTAGCAACTTTAATCTCGGCCACAACAAGAACATTCCCAAGTCTTCCAACGAACCCTAGCATTGGTCTCAACTCAGTGCCCACCAGCATCTGGGTAACCTCACATCAAAGTGGGAGTCTACCTGACCCTGGTACCCTGACACAGATGAAAAGGGTGGAAAAGTGCCAGATGAGGTTTAATGTAGATACATTTGAGATCATGCATTGGATTGCAGAAACAAACATGATACATATACACTAAATAAGAGTGCTGATTGATAAAAGATTTTAGAACAGTGGCAGTGTCATTCAGCTGCTGTAAGAGCCAATAAGATACTGTCATGCATAAAAAGGGGTAGAGATGCATGGGATGGGAATATAAATCTACCTCCATATAAATCCTTGGTAAGGCCTCATCTAGAGTATTGAGTACCCTTTTGGATACCAATTCTTGAAGAGATTATTGAACTGTAAAGAGTGAAGAGATGTGCAACAAAACTGATAAAGGGGTTGGAAGATTTGAGTTATAAAGAGAAACTAGCCATACTGGCATTTATTTACATTAGAAAAGAGATGTCTAAGGGGTGATATGATTATCATTTACAGGTGTATTCAAGGTCAACACAAATAACTCCCTCCGGAACTATTTATGCAAAAAGAGGCCACCCTTTAAAATTAGAGGAAGAGCACTTTTGACTAAAACAAAGTCACAGATTTTTTTTTTTTTTTACAGTAAGTGCACTAAGGTTGTAGAATTCTTTGCTTCGGGAAGCCACGTTTGCAGATACAGTTGATACTTTGAAAACTAGTGGACACCTTTTTTGCACAGAACAATATTGAGAATAATGATAGTTTCAATGCAGATAACATGTTGATCCTGGATGTTAAACCAGGTAAAAACAACTGCATTTGGAGTCCATTCTTTAAATATCATGTACAACTAGCATATGTAATAATCAATTATTCCTATTACTTCCCTAAAGTATAACCCCAAAGTTGTTGTTTTTTTTTGTTTTTTTTTTATAAATACATTTTTATTCAGTTGGCAGAAATAAGAATACAGATGTACAATGTACAATTGTCACACGATACAGAGACACCAGGGGGGAGATTCACTAAGTGGTGATAAAGCAGAGATGACTTCTCCAGTTTATCACTTCTCCAATTCCTATGTTATTCTATGGAGCCTATGCACTAAGATTTCTTCAGCTTTGGCGATCTTAGCGCACAGGCTCCATAGATTAACATATCACTGCTTAGTGAATAGAATCTCCCCTCAGTAATGCAAGTCATTTACTTTTTTCATAAGTATATAAGCATAATAAGAAAGCAAAATCAAAACTGTATAAAAAAAAAATAGCCGAAGCCTAGAGAAGAAAGGAATTCACATGTGAGACCTGTGTAACACTATACCAACTGGTGTAGAATTTTAATTTATAAAGAAAGAGGAGGAAGAAAGAAAAGGGAATAGAGGGAAGAAAGAGAGTAGAAAAGCATAGGGGAAAAAAAGAGGAGAGAGAAGAGGGGAGCAGAAAAGTTGTTTTTTAATACATGTGCAAACTGTCCTATTCATACTGCATATATCTGTTGTGTTCATGGAGTTTAAAATTCACTGTGTAGCAACTGCTTTTGTGTTCAGAAAGGCAGTTATTTTATATAAGCTCCTCAAGACTGCTGTGGTACTTGACTGAGGTTTACTATTAAAATGTTGCCCTCTATTGGGCGACCAACAAAATGCTGCATTAAAAATATCATCTGCTTGAAAAGGGAGTCATCAGAATGTCGCCTGCATCAAAAGGGCGACATTCTGATGCCACAGGCTTACGTGTCGAGTAGCCTCCAACCGTGTATCATACTTTCATATCCATTTTTTTATATAGGGAAAGAAATGGAATGAGGTGGGTGGAGAGAGCAGGATGGAAATGCTTTTATTTTAACAGTGTGTGCGTCTGTGACAGGAGCTGTGTATTAACCATTTGCGTGCCAGTGGTAGATATATGGCACTCAAGGGGTTAAACAGCCAGTACAATGCTCAAAAACTACAAAGATGTTATAGACAATTGTCTGTAATGCATGTCCTTGCTAGATCTGCATGCATTTCCTCCACAGCATCATACTGGCTGTTTAAACCCTTGAATGCCATAAAGCAAACTATTTAATTTACTTAGACGAATTTATAATATATAATTATACTATATATATAATATATTTATATATAATGAACTATATATACTGAATTTTAGATAGACATTAATGTATTTTATTTACTATGGAACAATGTGATAGCCTTATATGCACTACACATTCTGATCTCCTAAAAAATGGGTAGGAAAAAAGCACAGAGGGATGTGGGATGTAAAGAGGGACTTTCCGTCCTAAAAGGGGATACTTGGGTTGTATGTAATTCATAGCAATTGACAAACAGGGTGTGCATAGTTACACACACTAAAACAATTTCCTTTAAATTTTAACTTCCTTTTTTTTTTTTTTTTTTTTTTTAGCTGTCAGTTTGGAGGGTTAACTCTCTCACTTGCAGAGTACTCTGCATATTGATAGAAGTTAAAGGGTTACAGAGGCAAAGAGGAACCTGATAAATGAGGAAGCTTGTGTGGGAGAGAAATTTGGGTGAGTGAAATATCTGACAGTAAAAAGAGAAATCTCATGTTTGAAAATTAATTACAGTGGAAGATTGAGAAAGATCTGGGATAAAAACTGACATATATTGGAGAAGAAAGAAGTGGTGACAGTACAGATGAGATAAAGTAGGTACGGGGAAAAGTACGTATGTAAGAGTGAGAGGAAGTGTAAGAGTCAGAAAAGGTGAGACGGAGTCAGAGAAAGAGACATCGCGCAAGAGTGAAAGATATCGCATGAGAAGCTCTGTGCAATTTAGAAGGTGAGTTAAGTACTTTACATTTCTATTCAGATTATTGTTGAGGCTTGTTGGTCCCAGTGGGGTGAACAACTCATAATGCTTTCCAAGTCTATTTTAGTGCAAAATAAGTAAAATACTGTCACTGTAATAATCTATAGTTCAGAAAAGGGAATCACAAAGCTTCCATTTAAAAGGTAAGAGAACACACAGAGAATATTCTGCCTTCGTGTGAAGGGAGTGGCAACAATCAAAGAGCTCAATTTTCTTAAATTCAATGGGGGAGATTGACTAAGCGGTGATACAGAGTCTATGCACTTCAACTTTGGAGATCTTAGTGAACAGGCACCATAGAATAGCATAGGAACTGGAGAAGTGATAAACTGGAGAAGTCACCTCCACTTTATCACCTCTTTATTACCGCTAGAGACTCTCCCCTGCAAAATGAATGCATACTTATATCAACAATTAACCCCTTTAGGGCCCCAGGGTATGCCGCACATTGAAAAGCAATGCATTGCACACATCTCTGGTCCTCAAGGGGTTAATTCCATTTATGCTTTCAACAAATTGCCAATATTCTGAGCACAATGGCTCTTGTCAAAAGACATTTATGTTTGGGACTACAGGGTGCTATTAGGGCTAACTTTGGAAAAGGGCAATTAGTGTAGAAAGGAGGGGGTGGGTGTAAATATTAAGCAATCCTCCCCAATATAATCTGCCGTGATCTTTATACAGAACAGGAAGTAATGAGGGAGGCTGTTGCCCACAGGAAACGACCATTTCCTATAATGAAATGGGGACAATACTATGTATCATTATTACACTGCAGCATGTTCATTATCACTGTATAAACTCAGTATCATTACAAAATGCAGTGTGTTCATTTTTAGTGTATAAATATTTAACAGTGCAGTGTGTTCATTATCACTCTGTTGATTTTAGTGCTTCTATACAGGGCAGCATGGTAATTATCAGTATAGAGATGTTCAGTATCTTTACATAGCATAATGTGTTCATTATCAGTGTATAGATACTCATTCTGATTATACTGCGCAGTACATTTATTATCTGTGTATAGATACACAGCATCTTTTTACAATGCAAAGTGTTCACTATTAGTTTAGACATACATATACAGTGCAGCATGTTCTATATTAGTGTTTAGGGACTCAGCATTATTAAACAGTGCAGTGGGTTCATTATGAGTGTGTAGAGTCTCAGCATCATTACACATTGCAGTCTTAGTTATCAGTGTACAGATACTCAGCATTATTAAACAGTGTGGAATGTTCATTATTGTGCATTATGGAAGGTTTATGTCAAATGCTGGTATTCAAACACGTATAACTTTTGAATAGAATAAAACATTTCATTGAAGTTTTAGATCACAGTTGCATTTATAGTACTTTTAAACCCTACATATTTGATACAAGTCAGTTTAGTTTGTTTTTAGAATGAAGGACATAAGTAAGTTTGTAGTTTCTCATTTAAATTTTAACTGCTGTCATAGATTTCTTTTTGTTTTTTTATTAGACCTACAAAACATAGTAACATAGTAACATAGTTGATGAGGCTGAAAAAAAAAGACATGTATCCATCAAGTCCCGCCCATGCCAAAAACACCCCTGTTGATCCAGAGGAAGGCAAAAAAAAACCCTCTGGCGCAATTTCTAATTTAGCCGCAAGTGAGTAAAAAAAAAATATTTCCTGACTCTAAATGGCAGTCAGATATTTCCCTGAATCAACATCCCATCTGCTTTGAAGCCATATGTTATAATTTTCAATATTGTTCTGTGCTAGATATGCATCCATTGCTTTTTTGAAAGCAGTTGCAAGTACAACACGCAAGGGCAAAGCATTCCATAGCTTTACCGCCCTTACTGTAAATAATCCCTGCTTTTGCTTTAGTCAAAAGTACCTTTCTTCTAGTCTTAATGGATGACCTCTTGTTCTTAGATCCACTCTTTGCGTAAATAAGTCATTGGCTAGTTCTTTGTATTGACCTTGAATGTATTTGTAAATGGTAATCACATCACCCCTTAGATGTGTCTTCTCTAATGTAAACAAACCCAGTTTGGCTATTCACTCTTTATAACTCAGATCCTCCAATCCCTTTATCAGTTTCGTTGCACGTCTCTGCACCTTTTCAGTTCAACAATGTCTTTTTTAAGAACTGGCACCCAGAATTGTACTCCATATTCTAGATGAGGCCTAACCAAGGATTTACACAGAGGTAGGATAATATTAGCATCCCTTGCATCTACACCTCTTTTTATGCAGGCTAGTACCCTATTTGCTCTTGCAGCAGCTGAGTGACTCTGCACTCTGCTGTGAAGTCTATCGTCTATCAGCACTCCTAAATCTTTCTCTAATGAGGATTTCCCATTTTATTGTATATGTAGCAAGTTTGTTTCTACAGCCCAAATCAAACAAAATATATTAACAAATTTACCCAAATGTCATACATAAAACTGGATTCAGTTGCAGGTGAGAAATGTATCTCTGGCTCTATCTCAAAAATATAAGGCAAACAATAATGTTACAGTTCTCACTCAAGTCATTTTTAAAAGTATGGAATTTACTTAATCTCCATCACTCACTTGTACTTTGTTGGTTATAAAATACATAGGAGAGGGATCATTAAGCTAAAGTTCTTCAAGCTATAAGAGTTTTTTCATACTTGCATTCACTTCAGTGGTAATTATGACGTTGGCTTTAAATTTAGCTTTTTGCATTATAATTTCCAGCAGTCTCTTTTGTCATTTTTTTTTAGTTCATTGAGTGTGCTTCATGTGCATGATCAATTTTTCTTTAGTCAAACCATGTTCGATTGAGCCAGCTTCACTCACATGATCAACATTTTTTGTTCATAAATCTTTTGTGCTATTGAGTTCAACACAAACAATCTAGGCCCCATTCCCCCTTCCCACATTTTTCCCATGTGAAATATTCACCTTGATGTTGGAGGTCCAGCGTTGTCCACCACACCCTGGTCCTCCTCTGCATTCTCCTCCCATCTTGAAGAAATAAGTAAAAACCCTGACAATGAGCCACCAGTGCCGCCACTAAAATGTTTAAAAAACAAAACAAAAAACAACCCCCCCTTAATCCCTGTTCAAATCCTTTCCCACACTCTAATTGGCTAGATGGAGAGGTGATGTTACGTACATGCATGACAACTTCATTTGGTGGTGATTGGCTGGAAGGTGAGGTTACTCTACAGCACATTCTGTGACCTGTATAATCCCAACTCCCAGCCAGTGGGTGAATGGAAAAGGATTTGAACAGGCACAGGCAATTCTCTGACATTCTCTGTTAATTTTTCACACACTGCCTCTGGCACCGTTAAAAGCAAGTTTTTTTAATTTTTTAGTGGAAGCGGTGGCAACAGTGGCAATAAGTGGTCAGTGTAACGGATCCTACCCGTTACTGAGCCCTTGTCTGGACCACAAACTATTTACTTAAAAACTATGGACCTTGTTGTCCTGCTTGGATGTAGCTGTGGGCTCTGGCATACGAACTGGCCAGCTATTGCCAGGAACAAAGACTTATAGTTATAAACATTGGTTTGTGTATTAAGTTTGATTTTATGTATTTTCAAATATTGTATGTGTTTAATTGTACTTGTCCAATTTGAAGGTTTGTGCAATCGCCAACTACCAGGTATGCAAATATCTTCCTTAGCTTAACATGGGAAATGGTAGGCAGACCAGTGATTGATCAAAGTTGGGGCAGGGCATTCAAAATAGTCAATTAAAGGCTCCAACCTTGGGCCACTGTCCCTAAGATGTGGATTATAGCAACTCCAGCCATTCACTATGTTGACCCCCTGCCATGTGGTAATTAGTTCACGCCCTCAAGTCTTTGTTCAATCAAACCCCTGTGTATCTGAAATGTAACCCTGTCTGAGTCATTGTATCTGTTAAGACCAGCTGTTGCTGGCTTTTGTCTGATGTGTTATGATTTAATCATGTTCCCTATTGTATCAGGTTACCCATGTGATCCAATGTCCTGTACTATGTATAAATATCTGTGGTCTTTGCCAATAAAGAAAGTTCTGTTTTGGAGTGAACAAGGAGTCCTGGAGTCTTGTATTGCTTATGGTCTAAAGTATCCACTCTGATACCCATCTGCGCCAAGTATCCTGAATCGTTGACCGCCTGCTGCCAGTTTCCTGCGACCTAACTTCGTGGACTGTCAGGCGGCGACGTGGACTCTTCCCTGCTTCCAGCGATCCTGAGGCTGTATCCAGTGACTGTCCATACTTCAACTGGTGCATCCGACGGCGCTTATCTGCGGCGAGAAGGCGAGACCCAGGAACGACGGCGGAAGGTGACGCGGTCCCTTCTCAGCTTCCGTTACATTGGTGGCATAGCGGTGGGATTTCTCCTTCGTTCATCGGGTGCATCGAGTAAGACATGGCAGATTATTGGGGACCCATGGACACTGTCGAGCCCAACTGGAGCTGCCTAGGGGACCTGTTGGAACTACGCTGGCCTATCCTGGGAAGAACTCCTCTACCGGATTGGAAAGAGAGTATGTACCAGTTCGTGGAGGTGGAGAGTGACCTACATGACCAATATACTGTCCTTCGCCATGAAGCAGAGAGGAGGTTCGGCATTCGAATTCGCCATAGGAGTTTTCCAGCGCAATATGTATACAACGGCCCAGGAACAGAGTGGGAGGCTTTTGATGATGATCTTGATTTCGGAAGCCAGGAGGAGAAGCGCTTCTGGGAGATCCGTGATGCCCGGGAAGCGATGCTGGGTTTCCAGGATATCCCCGAGCTAGGAGGGGAACTAGATGACCTGGTTGAGCGGGAATGGCACCTGGAGAGGGCATACATGGGCCTGTTCCGGAGGATCAGAAGATATGTAGAGGGAAAAAAAAGTAGGGGTAATCCATCTGAGGAGGAATTCAGGGAAGAGGATGCCCTGGATGAGACTGCCCCTGTTCACTCCACACTGGCGAGTGGGAATGCGTTCCTCACATGTGCCCCTGTTGCCCTGCCTGATACCCCTTTGCCCCTGGACTGTTTGTTGCCTGAGCTGAGGGGTGGGAATTCGTTCCCCCTCAGTGAAGAGAATGCCTCTGCATCAGGGGATGGGACGGACGTCTCCCCTGATAGGCATATTGCCCCTTCCCCTGTTTTCCCAGCTGCGGTGGACGAGACGCAGGTCCCCACCAGCAGCAATTGTGTGCCTCAACTGATGGGTGGGAGCGAGCCCATCAGTCCCCATGAGCCCCCTGCTGTAGTGGGTGTGAAAGAGCCCACCAGCAGCCCCAAGATGTTGCCCCTTGTGGGGGTGGAAGATGTGCTGGGAGCGGAACCGTGCGTGCTCCCCAGGATTATAAGTGATGCCACCTTGAGGGATGGGACTGCGGTCTCCCTCAGGGTAGAAGAAGGGCCTGTGTGTAATGGCCTACAGGAGGAGGACCCCAGCGGGCTGGGAGAAAGCAGTGCCGCTGGCCCTCCTGAAGATATGGACTGTGAATTGATGGGTGGGAATGCGGTCCCCATCAACCCTTGTGAATTCCCTGCTGTGGTGTGTAGGCGTGAGCACACCACCCCTTGTTTTGACCTGACGCTAGTGAATGGGAGCAAGTGCACCAGCAGCCCCAAGAAGGCGCTCCCCACCAGTCCCCCTTTGGCCCCTGACTTGGTGAGAGGGACCACAGTCCTCAACAGGGATGTTACTGGGGCCCCTGAATTCCCTGAGTTCTGCATGGGGGGTGGGAATGTGCCCCAGAATGTTGCCCCAGCACAGGGGAGTGGGACAAACATCCTCTCCTGTCCCTCTGGGGCGATGGCCAAACTAAAAGGGGGAGATATGCCCCTCTCCCCACATTCTGATGCACAGGATCCAGAGACCCAGTTTTCCCAGGGAGAATCGCCGTATAGATTGGCTCTGGACCCTGAGCCACGGGCCCCAGACCCAGGAACATTGAACCCCAGCTCTGCATGGAGCATGGCCCAGGGGAGGCCACCCAATTTGATGATTGCCAGGAGAACCAGGCACCAATTTCCCTGGCCCAGAATTAAGAACAAAAGGTCTGATCATTGCTTCCCTGGCCCAGGACAAGGGCCTTGTTTTCTATTGCCAGACCCGGAAAAAGGGCTCACGTTTTCTCCTGGCTCCGGACAAAAAGATTGCTTGCTGTTTCCTGGCCCGGACAAGGGACTGATGTTTTCCCCTGGTCAGACAAAGGACCCAACTCTTGTTCCTAGCCTGGACAAGGGGCATACTTGTTTATTGTTCACTGGCCCAGGACAAGGGGCTCTACAATTGTGTCTGGCCTAGGACCAAGGCCTGGGGACTAACGAACTGTCCAGACAAGCGGCTCACAACAGTAATGCTCTTCTAGAGTTCCAAGCCAGCATTTACTACTGCAACCGCTGGCTTGGTACAAAAAAGTGGGAGAAATGTAACGGATCCTACCCGTTACTGAGCCCTTGTCTGGACCACAAACTATTTACTTAAAAACTATGGACCTTGTTGTCCTGCTTGGATGTAGCTGTGGGCTCTGGCATACGAACTGGCCAGCTATTGCCAGGAACAAAGACTTATAGTTATGAACATTGGTTTGTGTATTAAGTTTGGTTTTATGTATTTTCAAATATTGTATGTGTTTAATTGTACTTGTCCAATTTGAAGGTTTGTGCAATCACCAACTACCAGGTATGCAAATATCTTCCTTAGCTTAACATGGGAAATGGTAGGCAGACCAGTGATTGATCAAAGTTGGGGCAGGGCATTCAAAATAGTCAATCAAAGGCTCCAACCTTGGGCTACTGTCCCTAAGATGTGGATTATAGCAACTCCAGCCATTCACTATGTTGACCCCCTGCCCTGTGGTAATTAGTTCACGCCCTCAAGTCTTTGTTCAATCAAACCCCTGTGTATCTGAAATGTAACCCTGTCTGAGTCATTGTATCTGTTAAGACCAGCTGTTGCTGGCTTTTGTCTGATGTGTTATGATTTAATCATGTTCCCTATTGTATCAGGTTCCCCATGTGATCCAATGTCCTGTACTATGTATAAATATCTGTGGTCTTTGCCAATAAAGAAAGTTCTGTTTTGGAGTGAACAAGGAGTCCTGGAGTCTTGTATTGCTTATGGTCTAAAGTATCCACTCTGATACCCATCTGCGCCAAGTATCCTGAATCGTTGACCGCCTGCTGCCAGTTTCCTGCGACCTAACTTCGTGGACTGTCAGGCGGCGACGTGGACTCTTCCCTGCTTCCAGCGATCCTGAGGCTGTATCCAGTGACTGTCCATACTTCAACTGGTGCATCCGACGGCGCTTATCTGCGGCGAGAAGGCGAGACCCAGGAACGACGGCGGAAGGTGACGTGGTCCCTTCTCAGCTTCCGTTACATTGGTGGCATAGCGGTGGGATTTCTCCTTCGTTCATCGGGTGCATCGAGTAAGACATGGCAGATTATTGGGGACCCATGGACACTGTCGAGCCCAACTGGAGCTGCCTAGGGGACCTGTTGGAACTACGCTGGCCTATCCTGGGAAGAACTCCTCTACCGGATTGGAAAGAGAGTATGTACCAGTTCGTGGAGGTGGAGAGTGACCTACATGACCAATATACTGTCCTTCGCCATGAAGCAGAGAGGAGGTTCGGCATTCGAATTCGCCATAGGAGTTTTCCAGCGCAATATGTATACAACGGCCCAGGAACAGAGTGGGAGGCTTTTGATGATGATCTTGATTTCGGAAGCCAGGAGGAGAAGCGCTTCTGGGAGATCCATGATGCCCGGGAAGCGATGCTGGGTTTCCAGGATATCCCCGAGCTAGGAGGGGAACTAGATGACCTGGTTGAGCGGGAATGGCACCTGGAGAGGGCATACATGGGCCTGTTCCGGAGGATCAGAAGATATGTAGAGGGAAAAAAAAGTAGGGGTAATCCATCTGAGGAGGAATTCAGGGAAGAGGATGCCCTGGATGAGACTGCCCCTGTTCACTCCACACTGGCGAGTGGGAATGCGTTCCTCACATGTGCCCCTGTTGCCCTGCCTGATACCCCTTTGCCCCTGGACTGTTTGTTGCCTGAGCTGAGGGGTGGGAATTCGTTCCCCCTCAGTGAAGAGAATGCCTCTGCATCAGGGGATGGGACGGACGTCTCCCCTGATAGGCATATTGCCCCTTCCCCTGTTTTCCCAGCTGCGGTGGACGAGACGCAGGTCCCCACCAGCAGCAATTGTGTGCCTCAACTGATGGGTGGGAGCGAGCCCATCAGTCCCCATGAGCCCCCTGCTGTAGTGGGTGTGAAAGAGCCCACCAGCAGCCCCAAGATGTTGCCCCTTGTGGGGGTGGAAGATGTGCTGGGAGCGGAACCGTGCGTGCTCCCCAGGATTATAAGTGATGCCACCTTGAGGGATGGGACTGCGGTCTCCCTCAGGGTAGAAGAAGGGCCTGTGTGTAATGGCCTACAGGAGGAGGACCCCAGCGGGCTGGGAGAAAGCAGTGCCGCTGGCCCTCCTGAAGATATGGACTGTGAACTGATGGGTGGGAATGCGGTCCCCATCAACCCTTGTGAATTCCCTGCTGTGGTGTGTAGGCGTGAGCACACCACCCCTTGTTTTGACCTGACGCTAGTGAATGGGAGCAAGTGCACCAGCAGCCCCAAGAAGGCGCTCCCCACCAGTCCCCCTTTGGCCCCTGACTTGGTGAGAGGGACCACAGTCCTCAACAGGGATGTTACTGGGGTCCCTGAATTCCCTGAGTTCTGCATGGGGGGTGGGAATGTGCCCCAGAATGTTGCCCCAGCACAGGGGAGTGGGACAAACATCCTCTCCTGTCCCTCTGGGGCGATGGCCAAACTAAAAGGGGGAGATATGCCCCTCTCCCCACATTCTGATGCACAGGATCCAGAGACCCAGTTTTCCCAGGGAGAATCGCCGTATAGGTTGGCTCTGGACCCTGAGCCACGGGCCCCAGACCCAGGAACATTGAACCCCAGCTCTGCATGGAGCATGGCCCAGGGGAGGCCACCCAATTTGATGATTGCCAGGAGAACCAGGCACCAATTTCCCTGGCCCAGAATTAAGAACAAAAGGTCTGATCATTGCTTCCCTGGCCCAGGACAAGGGCCTTGTTTTCTATTGCCAGACCCGGAAAAAGGGCTCACGTTTTCTCCTGGCTCCGGACAAAAAGATTGCTTGCTGTTTCCTGGCCCGGACAAGGGACTGATGTTTTCCCCTGGTCAGACAAAGGACCCAACTCTTGTTCCTAGCCCGGACAAGGGGCATACTTGTTTATTGTTCACTGGCCCAGGACAAGGGGCTCTACAATTGTGTCTGGCCTAGGACCAAGGCCTGGGGACTAACGAACTGTCCAGACAAGTGGCTCACAACAGTAATGCTCTTCTAGAGTTCCAAGCCAGCATTTACTACTGCAACCGCTGGCTTGGTACAAAAAAGTGGGAGAAATGTAACGGATCCTACCCGTTACTGAGCCCTTGTCTGGACCACAAACTATTTACTTAAAAACTATGGACCTTGTTGTCCTGCTTGGATGTAGCTGTGGGCTCTGGCATACGAACTGGCCAGCTATTGCCAGGAACAAAGACTTATAGTTATGAACATTGGTTTGTGTATTAAGTTTGGTTTTATGTATTTTCAAATATTGTATGTGTTTAATTGTACTTGTCCAATTTGAAGGTTTGTGCAATCACCAACTACCAGGTATGCAAATATCTTCCTTAGCTTAACATGGGAAATGGTAGGCAGACCAGTGATTGATCAAAGTTGGGGCAGGGCATTCAAAATAGTCAATCAAAGGTTCCAACCTTGGGCTACTGTCCCTAAGATGTGGATTATAGCAACTCCAGCCATTCACTATGTTGACCCCCTGCCCTGTGGTAATTAGTTCACGCCCTCAAGTCTTTGTTCAATCAAACCCCTGTGTATCTGAAATGTAACCCTGTCTGAGTCATTGTATCTGTTAAGACCAGCTGTTGCTGGCTTTTGTCTGATGTGTTATGATTTAATCATGTTCCCTATTGTATCAGGTTCCCCATGTGATCCAATGTCCTGTACTATGTATAAATATCTGTGGTCTTTGCCAATAAAGAAAGTTTTGTTTTGGAGTGAACAAGGAGTCCTGGAGTCTTGTATTGCTTATGGTCTAAAGTATCCACTCTGATACCCATCTGCGCCATGTATCCTGAATCGTTGACCGCCTGCTGCCAGTTTCCTGCGACCTAACTTCGTGGACTGTCAGGCGGCGACGTGGACTCTTCCCTGCTTCCAGCGATCCTGAGGCTGTTTCCAGTGACTGTCCATACTTCAACTGGTGCATCCGACGGCGCTTATCTGCAGCGAGAAGGCGAGACCCAGGAACGACGGCGGAAGGTGACGCGGTCACTTCTCAGCTTCCGTTACAGTCAGGGTTTTTTTGTTTTGTTTTAACTTATTTCTTCAAGTATGGAGGAGAACGCAGAGGAGAACCAGTGTGTCACAGACACCATTGGCCCTCCGATATCAAATGGGAAGTGGGACCTAGATAGTCAGTGTTTGAAGCAGTGTTGGGGTGGAAGAGGATTATATTATTGTTAGTGTTGGGACTGTTTGGGTGGGAAGGAGAATTAATTTTATGGTAGTGTTGGTAGTGTTTGGGAGGGGGGGGACAGAAATGTATCTATTATTGGCACTGTTTGAGGGTGAGGGTAGGGTAATTGTGTGACAGGAGCTACCTCATGCTCTACATTTGACACAACAGTATTGTGTCAGTAATAGAAAAATGGAAAAGGAGTCTCATGTATTGGACTGATCACATGCAACTGCTTTTAATCAATACATTATTTGACTGTTCAAATACTACTGTTTTTAAGCAATTAGCTCAAAATGCTGGCAGGAGTTACATCAATCAAACACAGAAAACATTTTGATGATGAGAAGTGGTACAACAAAGCAAAATGTGGAATATGGAAAAAGAAAAAAACACTTTAATTAAAGAGAATGTTAAGGTTCTCGCTTTTAAGAGTGCTTGTAAATTCAGGGCTACATCTTTATGAACATTAAAGGAACAGTAAGCCCTCCCACATTAAAACTTAAATTCTGGCTTTGTGCCCCTTACCACTGGTAACTTGCCTCTGGAGCTCACAGGTTAATACATACTGAGTCACATGGCCAATTCTGTACTGATTCCCTAAGACTAGGGAGAAGGGCTAGGGAGAAGAAGCCTCCACTTCCTGTTTATGATCTAAAAATAGACCAAGAACCAGCAATTGCAGTGCCACCATGCCTTCCAATTCTGAAAAGGAGTTTCACATAAAATACAGAGAGTTTATTTCTTCAGAAAATGATTTCACTGATGACCTGATTGGATTCGACACTGCTCAAGGAAATCCACTCATTAAAGCAATCCACATAGCCCTGGAAATTTCAGCTACAGTAGAGGATTTAACTTGAGGTATACTGTTTTGCCCTTTGAAAAAGAAATCTACCACCTTTCCTCTTCATTAGTTCATTAAGAATGGAAGAGATCAGATAAGAAATCTCTCTCTTCATATCCAGAAAAACACAAATAGGAGAAAACACACGGGGTGTCCAGGTCCCTTGTGTGGAATTACAGGCTATATTTCATAACCACCACCATATGCACCTAATGGTTGGGTACTCACAAAAATGGTGGCTGATACATTACATAGGTAAATCTAAGTGGAAAGTACTCTAGGATAACTCATTGCCCCAGACACAGTATAGACAGTCTCCCCAATATTTATATGTATAGACTGAGGCTGTTGCTCTCAAGACTCATTCTCCACAACAGTATAAACATGCAAGGCAAAAAAAAAAGGAGAATGTGCCAGATTGGGCAGTATCACTGCACAATGTAACACAATATATAAACAATAAATATAATGCACTCACATAATATCATGCCCAGGCCAAACTAGCCTATGCAGAGTATAATTTGCCTCCATTCAGGATCCCCTTGTCCCTGTAACTAATTTTGCTCTCCAAGTTATGATATTCAATTATTAAAATGTATTCAAATCATTGTGCTCTAATACAAATGCTAAGGCCCATTCTTACGTGTTTCACAGCTCTAACTTTACTTTATGAAAGACAATGACTTGTATTACTCTCCAATAGCTCACCTCTTTAAAATATCTGAGAGCACTTACACATTGGCTATTTTATTAATATGTATTTTATTACCAACTGTAGTTTGTAGTTGGTTGTTTTGATGTCACTGAGATGTACAGTTTCGTGAACACTGTCCTATAAAACTGCCTCCCATTTTCTGCAGCTGCCTTGCATAATTTTAATTTTCCTTCCTTTTTGTTGGCTTAGGTTCCCTCTTCATTTATTTCTAAATGCTATTATTATGGCCCCTATAGTAATATAGGCATGTTTCAAGGTCCCTGGTAAGGGATTACAAAGAGAAGTGAAGCATACATAAATTGACACAATGTCTATTCTTTTTTTTCAGTAAAACAGGGATAGGCAACCTGAAGCCTTCCAGCTGTTAAGAACTTTTTTTTTCAAGAAATGATTAAGAAGACTGGGGACACTTTCCCAACCCCAAGATGACTATTTGTTTTGTGAGACTGGCTTGGAACACAATGCTGATGAGGTGGCATTCTTCAGACATGCTATGCATAAGTACATGGTGATGGATCTGAAGAGGCTGCTTACTGCCAGGTAAACTGGTACTGCTCTCTCCCTACATCAAATTTCAAGAAACTAGTGTGCTGGCAAGACAGGAACATAGAAATAAGCATCCAAATGGCTGAGGATGAGCAGCCAGTCATTTTTTCAAAGACAACCAAAATGATTGTTGCTAAGGACATTTTTTATTTCCTGACTTTGAGGAAGGTGTTCACTTTCTTCGAGTTGAGGACATGGCATAGAGAACCTGATACTGCAGAAACGCATAACGCATCACTTGCCTGTGCCTGCTGCTCCTACTGTCAGTGTGTCTTCTTCTGAGGAGATGGCAAGCGTGATAGCAGGGGACCCTCTGTTACATGTGTCATCACCAACCAGTCCCAAAAAGCAGCAATAGAGACTGGTAGTGGTGGTTATGAGAGTGAGGCTGATGATGAAGCAGCTGGTGGACGACAGTATGAGAGTGTTTTGGAGGAAAGCAATAAGGAATGGCAGAAAGAGGTACAAATGGAGATGGGCATCACCACCACTACCAGCGTTAACATTCAGGAGTTTGAATCTGCTGTTATTCCTGCTGCTGAGTATGATGATGTGTAGGCTAGTATGTCACTCACCACTGTGCCCAATATGGGACTGGGTTTTTCAAGTAGTTATATGAGACTAGGGCAGGCTCCACTTGCCACCAATACTCCTTGTCCTAGCCCTACATGACTAATCAGCAAGGTAGCCTCCTCATAAGGTTTCAGTAGATCACATGCATCACACATTAGTTGCCATTGCCCAGGTGACAAAGATGATCCCTCCACAGCCTTCCAGTTTTGCAATGTATACTCACTAATTGCCTTATTATGTTCATACACATGCTGTTGCATGCACAATGTGGAATTCCACGTGGTAGGGACCTCCATTTTCAGCTGGTGATGGGGCAGGTTGTTACTGTCTTGTATGGAATATAATGCAAAACGAGCACTGAAGGAATGGGTAAAATGGGCACAGATTTTGCAGGTGATATTCAGCAACTATATCAGGGTTTCAGAATCTAGACACAACTAAATTAGGACATGGGAAAAGCAGTGTGCATGCACCATGTCACCTGTTTTCAAGACAGCTGTTATGTTGGAGTCATTTTCAGCAGACACAGACATAGCTTTCAAGGAGTACAAGCGATTACTCTATCACCTGCTCTACTTTATTTAATACATCTATGGATTTGTGAGATTGTCCCTCAAAACTGTGCATGCACAAAGTGGAGTGCTGATGGTATGGACTACCCTGCTGCTGTCCTTTAAAAATACTGCCAGAATCAGGGGCAAGGTTACTGTGACCTGATGTAGCAAGCTATTGTGATCCTCTGGTGGGAGTTAAACCCAGTGAGCAGTGACAATCAAATTGTCTGTGCTCTGCCCACTTGTCAAGTGATATGAGGTTTACAGCCCTTTGCCCACCACAATAACCACCTGCTTGTTCAATTCTGGAAAAGTCCTTAAAAAATAACTATGGCTTGGGATATGGCAGTGGGTTGCAAGAATAATGCAGCATGTCATCTGTCAACATCATGGTAACTTTGTAATTCCATAACAATACTTTGGGATTATTTTGGTGAAGTTTTAGACTTCTTCCCAAGTACACAGTAAGTGTAGG
This sequence comes from Rhinophrynus dorsalis, assembly GCA_037306005.1. Taxonomy (NCBI): domain Eukaryota; kingdom Metazoa; phylum Chordata; class Amphibia; order Anura; family Rhinophrynidae; genus Rhinophrynus; species Rhinophrynus dorsalis. The sequence continues at coordinate 275,605,371 of CM074719.1, forward strand.
TTGGCAGTGCATAACTGTGTAACTTTATTGCTTTAACAACATGACATGTGGAGGTTGCAGGGATTTTGGTGGTGGCATGGGTGGGCACTCTCTATGACTCTTGTTATCTCCGACAACAAACTCAGATTTATACTCTTCAGTAGGAGCCATATGTGTTATTTTAAGAGGACAACATCTTGGTACGCTTTCTAACACATCAACATCACTTTTATTATGTGCCCCAGTGCCCTGGGAACTTTTACGAGTGCTTCTGCAGCAGCTTCTGTGGTGTGAGCCTTATTTCCCCCTGCTCACAGCCTTCTTTCACAGACAACAGATTGCAACATGTTTAGTTTTTGGATCATGAGTGAAGTATCTTCATACTGTGGACTTCATAGACTGAGAGGTTCCTGAGGGGCTACTACTACTGGGGATAGATGTTGTTTCAATTATACTACTAGGTGTCAAAGGTGTTGCACTTCCAACAACAGCAGAGACACTTATCATAGCTAGGTTTGTGGATGTTGATGATCTTTATTGCTTCTGGTTACCCAACACTAGTATGTGTGGCTAAGTGGGGATTGGACATGGAAGTGGTGTCAATGCTGATGATGACTGACAAGATGATTGTGAATTTTTGTGGCACCTTTACTTGTCCAAACAGACAATGCTCCTTTTCAGTTGTGGAAGACTGAATCTTTTCCTATTAGCTAATATTCTTGCCATATCAACATCTTTCTCATTTTCAACTCCATCTGTATCTAAACAAGAGGAGGATGCTGGAGTGATATACTCTAGAACATCATCTTCATCATCAGTAAATAGGTAATCCTCAGCATCGTCCACCTTTTCTTCCCCACTACTTTTTTTTATTATTTTGTGTATTTTAAAGTCTCACCAATTTATTTTTACTTTTCGCATTACAAGGATTTTCAGAAAGTTCATGACTATTTTGGGGACAGGTGTTGTAGTTGTTTGTGTCACAGTCAGATGTAGTAGTTGGTTGCTACACTATCTTCCATTATGCCATCAGCACTAAAATGTGACTCATTTTCATATTCAGTGTTATTAGATGGTTTATTAATATTACAAATGGGAGTGGAACTTTTTATGGGACTTTGACAAACAGCCTCCTCAGGGAGAGAAGGATCATCATCATTTACTGCACATCATCACCAAGATTCACCCCTTGCACGGACTACTGCACTCAACGGCACTTCTCACACCCACCCACTGACTGGCAATTCATGTGGCAGGAGGCACTTAAACGCAATGCACTTACTCCTTCTGTATCAAACCTACCTTCCTCTAGACTGTAAGCTCTCACGAGCAGGGCCCTCTGATCCTCCTGTTCTCCACATCTGATTGTACTATTTAATACCTCTGTATGTCTATTCCCAATTGTACAGTGCTGCGGAATTAGTTGAATAATAATAATAATAATAATAATAATAACATGCTGCAGCAACCATGGCTTCAGTCAGTTTCTGAACTACCACTTTACTAACATGTCCCTACACTGTTCCTACTCCTTTTGCCCTCCTCCTGCTCCTAGTATATTTGATGGACATTATTAAACTAGTGTGTGTATTTTAACAGTGAATTACACAAAAGAACTGATTGTGGGTGATATCTTGTCCTTTATAAAATTCTCTATCTCTTCAGTCACAGCTCATCAGGGTCCCTGTCTCTGTTACCTATCAGTCAAATTATGTTTACCCTTACCTTTTTTTATATGTTTTGTATTTTATTAATTGACCCAATCACTGTTGACAAAAAACAAACAAACAAACAAAAACACACTCCCTGTGAAACTGCTTCTTCCCCCCTAACAAAGTGAAAACAGCCAGTTGGAAGTAATATTGGTTACAGCTGTCTGTGTCTTCCCAGTCAGTCACACAAGATTTTTGGCTTCTTAGAGTAAATCCCCTTTGCTCCCTTCTCATACCCCTAGACTCCCCTAACACAGAGAACAGCCAGCTGGAAGGAACTTGGATCACATATGCCTGTGTCTTCTCAATCACATACAATTTTAGGGCAATTGAAGTATATCTGCTTTTCTCCTTTCTCACACCCCTAGACTCCCTTAACACAAAAATAACAGGAAGGAAGGGAGGAAAGGGAATGGGAAGGAAGGGAGAAAATGATGGTGAGAGCAGGACAGGTTATCTGCCTGTGCCTGCTGCAAGACGTGCTGCCCCTGCTGCCATTGCCACCATTTCTGATACTGCAGCCACTAGTTTTATACCTGTTGCCAGACGTGCTGCCCCTGCTGTCAGTGCCACTATTTCTGTAACTGCAGCCACTAGTGTTGTACCTGTTGCCAGATGTGCTGCCCCTGCTGCCAGTGCCAACATTTCTGATCCTGCAGCCACTAGTGTTGCATCTGATGTCAGACGTGCTGCCCCTGATTCCAGTGCCACCATTTCTGATCCTGCAGCCACTAGTGTTGTACCTGTTGCTAGTACTTAACCTGCTGCTAGTACTGAACCTGCTGCCAGCGCTGAACCTGCTGCCAGCGCTGAACCTGCTGCCACAATACTTTGCCTGCTGCTAGTGTTTCTTGTAGTACTCAGGGGGGAAGGAGAAAATTATGCCAAGTGTGACAGCAAGGGACCCTAAATCACACTTGCCATTCCCAAGTAGTCCTGTCACTGCTAGTACTACTGCTACTAAGGTCGAGCAGCTTGTTAGCCTTAGAAGTGAAGGAGGGGGAAATCAACAATATCCTGATATTACTAGTGACTGAGACTGAGGAGGAAGACTCTGAGGCTGAACTTGATGTGGTTGGTGTTAGTAGTAGCAGTAATGGTGAAGCAGCCGGAGTGGTAGGGGAAATATTTTACAGCATCAAGACTAGTGGTCAAGGGAGTCCACACCATTCTTCTGACCGTGGGACTGGGAGTCCTCCCCTTCTCTTCACTACAGTGTCCAGATGGAACATGAATCTGAAGAGGCCAATACTGGTTTTGGGGGAGGAGAGTAGGCTGAGAATTACCATCACCACCACCAGAAGCACAGATCAGTTGCCTGTGGCTGCTGCTATTTCTGCTTGTGCTAGTCTGCCTTCTTCTTCAGGTCAAAAGGCAATGGCAAGTGTGACATTAAGGGACCCTCTGTCACAATGCTCATCACCTCCTCCAAGCAGCAGTGAGATGTCTGGAATAGAGCAGCAGCAGCAGCAACAATAGCATGTAGGGACTTGTGGTGGTGGTGATGATGCTGGAGAAGCTGGGGTGGAAGATACATTGATGGCCTTTTTAGCAGAGACTGAGAAGTAATGGGAGACAGGAATGAGGATGGGCATCACCACCACCACTAGCAAGGACATCTTGGAATTAGAGGAATTTGCAACTGCTCTAATTTCTTCTGATGCTGAGATGCAAGGGCAGCAGGATGCTGAGGAGCAGGTTAGTGTGCCACAGACCACCATGGACACAGTGGGAATGGGGTCAATAAGCGATGTGGGACTAGGACAGGTTCCACTTGTCAGCAGTAGCAATACTCCTGATCCTAGTTGCAGTGCTGACTCTGAGACAGTAGCAGCAACAGCAGCAACATTATCCGCTGCCACAGACAATGAAGGGGAATGTGGAGGACAAGAAGAAAGAGGCCATTCTTCTCCACCTTTCCCCTTCCCTCTGAAGTTATCATGGGTGTGGGACTATTTTTCTGTTGGGGCAGTCACAGTACAGTCATCAGCAACGGCACTGTGCACAATTTGTAACAAGTCAGTGAAAAGAGGAAAGGAAGGAACACACCTTGGCACAAGCGCCCTCATATCACACATGAAACGCAGACACCATGACATTTACTCCAAACATGTTAAAGACAAACACCCACCACAGAAACCAAGCACCACTTTTGCTGTCCCTGACTTACCAGAAAGGCAACAAGAGAAAAGGAGGAATAGAACAACCCAGGAAGAGACTGGAAGTTCCAGGACGAGTGAAACAACTAGCTTGCCAACACCTTCTAGGGTAACTATATCTACTGCTAATCCTCCTCGTTCATTACCTCCCCCACCAAATGATAGCCACTCTGTTGATGTTAGGATGTGGCAGTTCGTCTCTACCCATTGCACACTGTGTGGTGCACTGACCACACATGCCAGTGTGTTGGAGGAGAATCGCAATCAGTGCATCAAGCGGCATCTGAGGAGACTCCATCCTGAAGAATATGCTAAGATGGTGGCAGGGAGGGTTCATCACTACTGTTAAACTGTCAGCAAGTTGCCATTTGTCCTTAGCAGGTGTGGAAAAGGGATACAGTGACAGCAGCAGTACTTGGTTTTGGGTGTCATGGTGTTTGGATACAGTTGTGCCCCCAGATGTTATTTACCACACACATACTGTGTACATTGCAGTTGCTGAGGAGACCCACTGATCCTGCTCTCAAGGGAAAAAATATATTCTAATAACAACACATACATGATGATTTTGGAGGAGAGGCAGGGGGAGAAGGTTTAATGGCCAACTTGTTATTTTCTCCACAAATACTGGGAGCTACTTATTCTGCTGCTACTGCCTCAGGTGCATCACTGGAGCCAGTCTTGGCAAATGGAACCTTCATCATCCATCTTCCATGTTACTGCTATTGTTGATCCCATTCCCTTTCAGCTGCCTAATCATCCTGCTGCTTAAACAACTCAGCAGCAGCAGTACAAACAGCAGGACCCAGGAGGACATTTGACAGTGGCCACTTGCCAACATGACCTGCTGGCATTAGGCCAGTAGGGCATTTTTATTTTTTTTCCTCAGGGCTTGTGTTTAAAAATAAATAAATAAATAAATAAATAAAACTAGTCCTACAAACAAACAATTTTTTTGGGGAAAGTGCCATTTTTCGCCAATTTCAGTTTGAGGCAGAAAGTTGCGCCTATCCCTAGTGCCAGGTGTAAAGTGTGGTGGAAGAGGAATAATGGTCTGAGGCTATTTTTCAACGCTACAGCATACAATAACATTCTAGAAGATTCTCTGCTTCCAACTTTGGTGAAGGTTCTTTCCTATCTCAGCATGCAATGCCCCCGTGCACAAAGTGAGGTCCATACAGAAATGGTTTGTTGAGATTGGTGTATTAGAGGTTGACTGATCTGCACAAAGACTTGACCTCAAGCTCGACGAACACCTTTGAATGCTAACCTCACTAATGCTGATGAATTTGAATACTAACCTCACTAATGCTCTTGTGGCTAAATGGAAGCAAATCCCCACAGCATAGGGGTGAGCTGCAAAGGGGGGGACCAACTCTATATTAATGTCAATGAATTTGGAATTAAATGTTCAACGTACACATGTCCACATTATTTTGACCATGTTGTATAGATATAACTAACTCATGTGTGAAGGACTCCTACCTAGATAAGTTATTCTATTATATACATATTACTTAAAGCACACAAATTGGGCAAATTGTGTCTCCCCCAGCTATTGTTGCCTGCAATTGCCATTATCTTTGAAAACAACAAGAAGGATTACACTAGTTAAAGGAATAGTAATGTTACATAATAAAAGCAGATCCAATTAATCGTCATAGTATTTGGGCCATGGATAGTGTTATTTCAGTACAATCAGAATTGTAGCTCAAGAATAATTTAATGATAAAGTTTCCTTCCTACCCCTTTTACTGATGTAACACTGCTTACCTCAGAGCAACTGAGTGGTGTCCAAGTGGATTGCAGAGAGGGGCAATCTTCAATTATCTTAAAGGAAAAACCTGAAAAAACTGTCAGTGGGGGCAAGGCTTTCATTGTTCTTACAATATGAAGACTGTCCCTTGCTGTGAGCTCTCTGGTCTGTGGACCAGATTCCACATATGTGGGGAGGTAGCTTACACTAGGTAAAAGGAGCAGTAGAGGAATACTTTATCATTCAATTTCTCTTGAACTACAACTCTGACAGTATATAAATAACACTCTCCATGGACCAAATACTATGAAGATTAATTGGAGCTGCTGTTTTTGTGAAACATTACTATCCCTTTAATCATGTAGGGAGTAAGGTCTAGTGATAGAATAAACCAAAAGGGTGCTAAGTCTCAAATATATTACATAAAGCAATAAAAGCAAATCCTAAAGAAGGAAGAGACAAGCATGACCTTAAAATTGCACTCCTAGGTTAGATCTCTAGGATCAGTGATGATGATCCTGGCAAAGGACAAAATAATTTCTAGTGTGCAGAATAGCTGAGATAAAAATTAAACATTTTATTTATAATAAATTAAAATCCATAATAAAGGGTAATGTCTCAGCACCATCAATGAAGTGGAAACATATGAAACAGTTGTGAGAATGAAGTGTGTGAAAGAAAAAATTATCTTGCAACTTCTCACTGAGGATGATGGAAATTTAGTCCAACACCAGCTGCAGAGCCAAATGTTACTTATTTATGTAATTAAAAACACGTTGTACCTGTAGCTGGCAAAACTGCAGGTCAGGCTGCTTTTCCTCTCTTTGCTGATGTTCTCTAGTCAGGGGGCAAGGCCAGCTGTAGCATAAGCAGACAATGGGAGGGAGAGGGGAGAACATCAGACAGATCATTTCTCCCCCAGCTTCACAGAGGGCATAATACTATTTTACCCTCCCTCTGGGCAAAGTTATTGTGAAGTAAATGTGGCCTGAACCAGCCCAGTGCCAAGGTACTAATGCAGAAGATGGTACCATCTGAAAACATAAATATTCTAGTCCCAGGGAGTAACCATTATATTGCAAAATTATCAGTGAAATGGAGAACCAAAATCACTGTAAATTCAGTGAATCAACACTGCATTTGTATCTAAGCATGCCAATTAACGGTTTCATATTGTTCAATACCACACAAGTGGCAGTAATTATACATGTGACAGGGTGGAGTAGAATGTCCAGTTAAACCTAAAAACCATAATTAAATAGATACAATCCCTTTTTAAAGACAAGAACATATCACTTGGAATGCTCACAGCAAAAAACACACAATCTCTGGCTACCGCAGCACACAGAGAGAAGAATCCAGATGTGTAGGGAAATAGGGAGGAGGGTGCTTACTGCAAAGGATTTCACAGACATACTGCGGAAATCTTTATGGGAACTGGAAGCCAATGGCATTAGGCCCTGAGCCTCTCCTTTGATCGCTGACATGTTTAACCCTTTGAGTGCCAGAGGGTATGGAACGCATTGCAGCTCAATGCGTTCCATACCCTGCTGGCAGTCAAAGGGTTAAAGAAAAATGCATGCTAATAACCAGAAAGTGCAAGAGTGTGTATGTGTGTGCGTGTAAACCCTGCCCCAACCTATCCTACTGGCTAAGGACTCACAGTAACCCTGCACCCCAGTATTCCTGTCATTGATCCAGAAACAGCCCTAGATATATATATATATATATATATATATATATATATATATATATATATATATACACATATATATACAGCACTGTGCAAAAGTTTTAGGCAGCTGTGAAAAAATGCTTCAAAAATATACGTTAATAGTTTATATTAATCAATTAACAAAATGCCTAGTGAATGAAAAGAAGGAAATTCTAAATCAAATTAATATTTGGTGTGACCCCTCCTTGCAAGGTACGCTTGCACAAAGTCAGGGATTTTGTAGGCATATAGTCAAGTGTATGATTAAACAATTATACCAAACGGGTGCTAATGATCATCAATTTATTATGTAGGTTGAAACACAATCATTAACTGAAACAGAAACAACTGTGTAGCAGGAATAAAACTGGGTGAGGAACAGCCAAACTCAGCTAACAAGGTGAGGTTGCTGAAGACAGTTTAATGTCAAAAGTCATACTCCATTGCAAGACTGAGCACAGCAACAAGAGACAAGGCAGTTATACTGCATCAGCAAGGTCTCTCCCAGGCAGAAATTTGAGGACTGTAGATGCAGTGGTCAGTCAAGGAAACTTAGTGCAGCAGATGAAAGACACATCATGCTTACTTTCCTTCACAATCAGAAGATATCCGGCAGTGCCATCAGCTCAGAATTGGCAAAAAACAGTGGGCCCCTGGTAAACCCATCTACTATATGGAGAATTCTGGTAAGAAGTGGTCTTCATAGAAGACCTGTGACCAAAAAGCCATACCTCTGATGTGGAAACAAGGCCAAGCGACTCAACTACACACGAAAACACAGGAACTGTTCCGATTGTGCAGTTGGTAGGCTCCAGAATTAAAACCCATCCCCTACTTTGTCTAGCCCACATAAAATGGGACAAAACATCCCAAAGTCAGCAAATAAATGATTAAAGCAAAACGGCAAAATGGTCAACTGGGTTTTGAATTAATCAATATAAAGAATGTATTGGCACACATTAAAAGCATAGGCACTCTACATTATAAAAATGAACCTGGATATAAGTACTCTCTAAAACAATCAGCATGGTACCACAGTGTCACAGTGTCTCCCTCAGCATCTGCTTTTCTGGCTCATACCTAGAACAGACAAACTCAATCCACAAATTGGATCCTATTACAGTGACAAACTGTAGTCATGCTTCAGCATCAATACTCAATATTATGCACCTAATACACGCATTCAATCCATCAACTAGGTTGCTGCAAATAAAATCAACAACAGCAACTCAGGGCCCCAACAAGAGCACTTGTTAACAGTTGAGTAAATAATTCACTGGTGAGTTCTTTGTATTGATCTTGGATATATTTGTAAATAGTAATCATATCACCCTTAAGATGTATCTTCTCTAATGTAAACAAACTCATTTTGGCTAGTCTCTTTGCATAACTCAGATGCTCCAATCCCTTCATCAGTTTTCATGCATGTCTCTGCACGTTAGTGCTTGGTGTAATTTGTAAAAAAAAAATGCTTAGAAGTGCAGATATTAGCCCGTCAAAATCGGGCACTTCCGCATTCTGCAGGACTAAAGTCCCGCTGGACTTCCCAGCTGCCCCTGGGAGCACGTTCACACTCCCCTTTCGAAGCTGGGTTTCTGTGCTGTAGCGTTACAGCAAACTCTGTGTACACGCTCCCAGGGGCAGCTGGGAAGTCCAGCGGGACTTTAGTCCCGCAGAACGCGGAGGTGTCCGATTTTGACGGGCTAATATCTGCACTTCTAAGCATTTTTTTTTTTTATAAATTACACCAAGCACTAATGCTGGGTTAACTATTAAAACCCACTGTAAACGTTTTAATGTTGGTGATAGTTCCGCTTTAAAGGGATTGTAATGTTTCACAAAAACAGCAGCTCCAATTAATCTTCATAATATTTGAGCCATAGAGAGTGTTATTTCAATACTGTCAGAGTTGTAGTTCAAGAGTAATTGAATTATAAAGTTTCCCCCTCACGCCCCTTTTACCTAGTGTAACACTGCTCACCTCAGATGTGGAATCTGGTTGTTTGACCAGGCAGATAACAGCAAGGGACAATCTTCTTACTGTGAGAACAATGAAAACCCTGCCCCCATTGACAGGTTTTCCCTTATCTTAACTGAAGATTGTCCCTCTCTGCAGTCTACCTGGACACACCCTGCTGAGCTGAGCAGTGTTACATCAGTAAAAGAGACGGGAGGGGGATACTTTATCATTCAATTACTCTTGAACTACAACTCTGACAGAATTGAAAAAACACTATCCAAGGCCCAAATACTATGCAGCTGCTTTTATATACACAAAAGGAAGACAATATTAAGTAATATAAGTAGTGATAATAAACACAGCTGTACCTACAGTGACTGTAATTCCAGTTCAGGGACCTTTTCATTTGGACAAAGTGAGTCTTTTTTGCTTTACCTTTTCTTGGAATTGGCTGGGCTTCTTGACAAATTAATCTATTTTTTGATCATTCCCTTTTTAGGATCTGATACTATAGACTATAAAGCTTGATACCTGCAGACTCACTGATAGTGTATAGATGTTAAGTGACTTTGCATAGTTCAAAATTCTCATTATAGATGTAAAAATAGTGAACTCTATTTCATTGTACAGACAAAATGTGTCTTGTTCATTATCAGTGTGTAGAGATTATGCATTGCTACACAGCAGTCTTGTTCACTGTAAGGTCATTGAGGTTCTGGTTTTTGCTTAGTAAGACAGATCATGTGGTTAACACCTCCCCAATTCCCCCTCCTTCCTTCCTGCTTACAGAAGGACTTACACTTAGCAAAGTTATTACATTTACATTCTAGAGATGCCGATTTAAAAAACTGGTCACAGACTAGATGATGTGACTAATTAATAGAGGAACTCTCCATATGTCAGTGACACTTATTATAGTATGGTGCAGTGTAGATTTCTCTGGGTAACTTGAAAGGACCATGGAAGACAATGTTATGCATTAGGGGTCATCAGTACTTACTGGGGAGCAGCTGGGGTGTAACTACAGGAAATTAACAGGGGACAATTATGAGAGGGCTTGACATCCAAGAAGGCCCATTAGACCCAGGGATCAACAGGCTATAGTTAAGCTTTTTGGGAGAATATTTTTGTGTTATATATAAATATCAACACCGGGGCCCACCCATGGTGTGGGAATAGTGTCAATTATTTTGGAAAATGTTATTATTATTATTATTATTCTTTATTTATATAGCGCCAACTAATTCCACAGCTCTGTACAATTGGGAATAGACATACAGAGGTATTAAATAGTAAATCAGATGTGGAGAACAGAAGGATCAGAGCGCCCTTACAGTCTACAGGAATGGAAGGGTGATGCAAGAAGTTTGCTGGAACAGGAAGTTTGCGAAAGTAGCACTTTGAGTTTTCTGTATTTAGTGCATGCCTTCCCAAATTCTCTGAGTGAGCAAGCTATAATTCTAACATGCCAATCCCACATTGCGTTAGAGAACCATTTACAGAATGAAAGTTTGTAGCTACTAATAATTTTGGAATTCCAGTGCATAAACAAAAATTATCTAGTAGATCGCTGTGTGAACAACATCTCCCTTGACAAACCCTCATGTTAATGTGGACCTGTGACCTTAAGTTAAGTTTGAATATTTTCAAACTTCATTCAGAACTGTATATTCATCATGTTAGCCAGGTGGCCAGTAGATGCATACCTTTCTTTCATAAATGAAAAACGGTGTTCTCACATCCAATCCCCATACTAGTTCGTATGTTTATGTGTGTGTGCGTGTGTGTGTGTGTGGGGGGTATGTTTAAAATAACATTTGAGCAGATTAGTGCAAGTAATGTGGCTCTCCTGCTATTGTTGGACTGCAATGTCCATCATCCTCAGCCATTCAGAAACAGCTGGCTTGCAACAGGTGTTTGTCAAACTTTAATAAACCAGGAAATTGTAGATGACAGAGGAGCCAGGTACTGATTTTATTGTATCTGAGAGTGCTAGTGAATTTTTTGTTGTCTCACTGTACACACATGGGTCACTCTACAGTTTCTGCAGGCTGCAGTATTGGAAGGAGATCCTTTACCATATGAAAAAGATCAAAAATTAGTCTCTACACCACAACATGTGATCTGATTGACTGGCATTCACTAATCAAGCAGAGGCAAACTGCAGCTATCAGCCAATCAGAGGAAACACAGGGCTTTACAAATCCAGGTGAGAGAGTGAGCAAGGGCAATAACACAGCAATGTAAACTGGTAAAGTTGATTGGTACAACACTTTATAAAGTAATTCTGCACCATCCAATAAGGTACTGTCAGAAGGTGTATAGATGCATAGTGTAGGAAATATTAATACTTCAATTTTTGGAGGATAATCTCCACTGCATCTCTTCTTCCAGACTCAGCTTTGTGCTGCACTGAAATAAATCCCAATATAGAAATAGAAGGATTAATATCTTCTGTGGTATTCATCTGTTGGACTTTGGCTAATCTGATGAATTCAGATACGCTTCTCCTATTGTTTTACTCGACAAAGCATTTGTGTAACCCCCGAATTCTCTAAACCATTAAACTGTATAGTGCTGCATACACTTCTGCCACTATATAAATAAACATATTCATTCATTAGAAGTTTTGAATGAAGTTTTAAAATATGCAAACTTCATTGATGGTGACATATACTTTAAAGGGGAACTACCACGACGCAAAATATTTATCTTAATGAAGTCTCCATCTGGCGACTAGCTGCTAAGTAGCGCTAGTAGCCAGATGGAGACTTCATTAAGATAAATATTTTGTGGTAGTTCCCCTTTAAACAAAATAAGATCAACTTATTCCTTAACATTTTGTTTCCCCTTAATGAGGACTACCTAAAACAAAACACCTGGGGGGGGGTTAACTAAGATGTGATAAAGAAGACATAACTTCTCCAGTGATATCACTTCTCCAATAAATATGTAATTATATGCAACCAATGCACTAAGATTTGTGAAGTGGGAGAAAGCTCTGTGCATAAGCTCCATTGAACGACAAAAACTGGAGAGGTGATATAACTGGAGAAGTTATCTATTCTTCATCACCTATTTATAATATCTTAGTGCATAAACCCCCCCCCCCACACACACACACACCACGGGCTTGATAAATGGCTTTTAATTTGTTTATCAGAAGAACTTAACTAGGTAGGTGTATTTCAAACAGCAAGCAATTATTTCAATGTACTTCTTTGTTTATGTTTGATCGCTGCTTTAGTACGTTCTAGTTTCACTCTTGTAACAACTGCGGTCCCTTATGAGTCATTCAGATCTCTTCAAGCTTACTGATTGCTGTGAGGAAGTGGGAATTTGAGGCTGACTTCAGTAGCGATCACTATACAGGAAACTGTACATACATACAGTGTTCAATGTATTCATAGGGAACAGTTCCCCTTTAATTACTGAAGAGGTCAGCTGTAAGTTTCAGGTCTTACTGACCATAAGTCCCACACTTTACTGAACAAGATATCATATTTAAGGGGTCTTTGTTTCGTCTTAATATTTTGTAATCGCTTCATGAACCCATTGATGATTAGAGGGGCAAGCAATCCATTGCAAAGCAACATGTTGCACACTTCACCTTGGAACTCAAGAAAAAAAAACATATATTCATATAGTAACAAGAAGTTCAAGATCCTTAATTAAAAAGCCACAAACCTATATATGGGAGTTAAAATAGGTGCTCTGCAGTGTAGTCTATATGCTATACCAATGGTTCTCAATCTTTTTTTTTTTTAAGAATTAATGAAGGGTACAAATACATAAATATATAGTTCTTCTTAGATATCATCCAGGTACAGGAAAATCAGTATATAAAATATGCTGCTTTTACACCACTCCACCCTAATCATTGATGGATACCTTTGTGTAAACATCAGTGATCGATCAGATTTCCCTACCCTTACCCTACACAAATGGCGAAATGCATAGGGTAGTTTAAGGGTTACTGCTTGACCAGAAGGCATATGGAAAATTTAAGCTAATGCTTTGATTTACTAGCTCTTTCTCTATTTCACTACCATTCAAATTTACGAGTGTCCTAATCTCTACCTATCTCATTTCTGATGTGACTCATGGAAAGGTTACCAGTGAGGTTAATTCTATCCGGGAGATAAATTAGTGTTCGTGTTTCCTATACATGATCTCCAGACACTATTGCAGTGACAAGTTGAACATAAAATGAGAGCTTTAAACTAATGATTGCCTTCTTGGTTGAGCCCCCTAAATACCTATATACTATACAGCTGTGGGATGATGAACTTTTGTCTCATAACAGCTGAAAAAATTAATTCCTTAGTTTTTAATTGATGATTAGAGATGGGCGAAAGTTGTCGCAGTGTTTCCGTGAGAAATTCTGCGAAAACCACGTTATTGTCCACTTTTTCGCAAGAAATTCCGCTTTTCAAACAGCGAGTAAAAGGTCAGAGTTTTTCGCCCATTGGCCAAAATTCCCTGCCAATTTTTTAGTGGCTAGAAAGTTTCCGCCCATTGATTTACATTGTTTTCACTTTTTGCTATAAAAACGTGACGTATTTGTGGAAGTCAGGCACAATAGTAGCAGCTACAGAGCGAGGTAGACATGCTGTTATCACGGTAACCAATAAAGACGCAAGAAACATGTATTGTAATCTAACTCCAACTTTATTAAATAAGTACAGGTAATAGGAAACAGCACAGCAGGCAAACCATAAGAGAGCGGACCCAGAACCAGAGCAAGAGGTTCCTACCAGAAATAGGAGACTGCTCTGGAAGGTCTCAAATAGGAGGTAGTCAAGAGCCGGGGATATGACCCAGCCACTCACTAGTACCAGACCAGGTAGCGACAATGCCCACAGTCAAAAGGAGTAGTACTAGGCCAAAACCACTGGTCAACCCCAGAACGGAAGATCACACAAGACCAGGGGTCATACATGGAGAGGATAGTCAGCCAGAGCCACAGGTCTGCACCAGGATGGATAGTCAGACTAAGCCAAGGTTCATACATGGAGTGGATAGTCAGCCAGAGCCACAGGTCAGCACCAGAATGGAATGATCAGACAATGCCAGGGATCATACACGGAGCGCAACACAGGAAACACTGAGACTACTGCACTAGACACCAACGTAAAGGCGAATGAGCCAGGTGTCCAGGCTGCCTTTATGCAGGTAGTGTCACAGACAACAGAGTAAATAATACACACGACACAGGTACAGTGAAGTTTAACTAGTTTATTAAGATAAGCAAGAGTAAGCACTTCCCAAACTTTAGTAGGAACAGGCATGCAGACAGTGCCGAGTCCACTACCCAAGGATTGACACTGAACTGTAACCGGTTCTCAGTAGCCTATAGAGATACATGGGGGCAGAACCAGGCTTGGTTCTATACCTAGCAAATGGAAACCTGGAATGCCAGGAAACCTGATCACTGGAGTGACAGCTAAACTCCCAGACACGAGACAGGCAGATGTCTCGAAGTAGTGACTCTGCCACGGAGTGGTAGGAGGAGCGAGACAGAGAGTAACTAGTACTCCGAAAGAGTCACAGAACCGGTCTACTAGGTAGGCCAAGGGAGGAGGCAAGAGAGTGGAACGTAGCTAGCCTCAACACTGGTGAGTATATGAAGGCAGTACTGTACGTAGGCTACAGAGCGGTGGGTTACGCAACAGGCCCAGGAGGCAACTGATACAGTGACACAGGATGGAGGCAATGAAGCGAGAGGAAACCAGCAACACTACCACGGAGGTAACAGTTGCACTACACCGATGGAGCGTGCCCACAACTAGCCCAGACAGGTGGTAGTCAGACTGGAGCGAAGGACAGCACAGAGCGTAAGTCAGACAAGCCACAGTCGAGAGCCAAATCGGGTAGTCAGCCACAGCCAAGGTCAAAACAGAGCGGGTAGTCGGACAAGCCAGGGTCATAAACAGATCGGGTAGTGAGACAAAGCCACAGGATCGAACACGGCAGCCAAGCAAGGGTCAAACGAGAGCAACACTGAAGAAACGCACAGATACACCATGAAAGGGTAACAAGTCCTAGCCTCAATGAGGTTTATAAAGCAGCAGAAGGAGGCGGGACCCAATTAGGCCCAACAGAATAGGCCCATAAACAGGCGTCCGTGCCAGTGCCTGTAACATGACTTAGCAAAGAGAAAGTGGATGGAGGCCATGCCGGCTGGCAGCCATACAAAGGTAAGAGCACAGGATGGCTTAGGCCTCAAAGGGAGACTGTGATAGGTAGGGAGAGGAGGTGAAGCACACAATAGGGACCATGTCCCTTTAAGAGTGGTGCGCGTGTCACTGGAGGATTCCCCTGATGACTCTCGCCCGCACAGGCTGCCGGCAGGAAGAGGAAGCCATAGATGCGGCGTGAACTGCCGGCCGCAAGGTAAGTCATAGCTGTGACTGCTGTGCTGTTCTGCTGTAATTTATTGTGAGGCAGGAGAGGCTCGTAGTAACTGCTATCACTATGAGCATGAGAAGGAGGAGGAAGTGACTAGCAATACTGAACCAATGCTGTCCAGTCCCCCTAAATCACCCCAAGGGATCTTGGGGAATTTAATGGGAAGGGAGGGAGGAAAGGGAGTGGGAAAGAGAAAAGGGTTGTAATGGTGAGAGCAGAACAGGTCAGCTGCCTCTGCTGCCACCATTGCTGCCCCTGCTGCCAATAGTGCTGTACCTGCTGCCAGATGTGCTGCCCCTGCTGCCACCAGTGCTGTGCCTGCAGTCACCATTTCTGTACCTGCAGCTACCATTGCTGTACCTGCCGCCAGATGTGCTGCCCCTGCTGCCACTAGTGCTGTACCTGCTGCCAGACGTGCTGCCCCTGCTGCCACCAGTGCTGAACCTGCTTCTATTGTGTCGTGTAGTACTCGAGGGCGGGGGGGGAGCAGAAAATGATACCAAGTGTGACAGCAAGGGACCCTAAGTCACACTTGCCATCCGCAAGCAGTCCTGCCAGTGCTAGTACTACTACTACTAAGGTCCAGCAGCTTGTTAGCGTTAGAAGCGTAGGAGGAGGTAATCAACAACAATATCCTCATATTACTAGTGACTGTGAGACTGAAGAGGAAGACTCTGTGGCTGATCTTGATGTGGCTGGTGTTAGTAGTAGTAGCAGTAATGGTGAAGCAGCCGGAGTGGTAGGGGAAACATTGGAGAGCGTCCAGGCTAGCGGTCAAGGGAGCCCATACCATTCCTCTGACCCTGGGAGTCCTCCCCTTCCCTTCACTAAAGTGTCCAAATGGAACAGGATCCTGAAGACTAAGAGGCCCGAACTGTTGTTGGGGGAGAGCAGGCACACATTTAATACCCCCACCAGCAGGAGCACAGATCAGCTGCCTGTCCCTGTCACTGCCACTGTCAGTTTGCCTTCTTCACGTCACCAAGAAATGGCAAGTGTGACATTAGGAGACCCTCTGTCACAGTGCTCATCGTCACCTCCTCCAAGAAGCAGCAGCAGCAACACATAGGGGCTAGTGGTGGTGGTGTTGATTATGGTGGAAAATCTGGGGTGGAAGATACCTTGATGGCCTTTTTAGCAGAAACTGAGAAGGAATGGGAGAAAGGAATGAGGATGGGAATCACTACCACCACTAGCAATTACATTTTTGGAATTTGAGGAATTAGTAACTGCTCTAATTCCTTCTGGTGCTGAGATGCAAGGGCAGCAGGATGATGAAGAGCAGGCTAGTGTGCCACAGACCACCGTGGACACAGTGGGAATGGGGTCAACAAGTGATGCGGGACTAAGACAGGTTCCACTTGCCAGCAATACTCCTGGTCCTAGCTGCAGTGCTGAATCTGAGACAGTAGCAGCAACAACAGCAACATTATCCTCTGCCACAGAAAGCGAAGGGGAAAGTGGAGGACAAGAAGAAAGAGGCTATTGTTCTCCACCTTCCCCCTCCCCCCTGAAGTCATGGGTGTGGGACTATTTTTCTGTTGGTGCAGTCACAATGCAGTCATCAGCAATGGCACTGTGAACAATTTGTGACAAGTCAGTGAGAAGAGGAAAGGAGGGAACACACCTTGGCACAACCGTCCTGATATCACACAACATGAAACACAGATACCATGACATTTACGTCAAACATGTTAAAGCCAAACCCCCATCACAGAAATCAAGCACCGCTATTGCTGTACCCCCTGACAAGAGGCGAGGTGGAGATCAAAGAGGAGGAACTATAGAGCAACCCAGGCAGAGACTGGAAGTTCCATGATGAGTGAAACAACTAGCTCGCCATCACCTTCTAGGGTAACTTCATCTTCTGCCAATCCACCTCATTCATCGTTAACTCCCCCGCCAAATCATAGACACTCTCTTGATGTTAGTATGTGGCAGTTCGTCTCTACCCATTGCACACTGTGTGGTGCACTAACCACACATGCCAGTGTGGTGGAGGAGAATCACAAGCAGTGTATAAAGCAGCCTCTGAGGAGATTTCATCTTGCAGAATATGCTAAGATGCTGGCAAGGAGGGTTCATAATTACTATTAAACTGTCAGCAAGTTGTCATGTGTCCTTAGCGGGGTCTGGACAAGGGGTATAGTGACAGAGGCAGTACTTGGTTTTGGGTGTCATGGTGTTTGTGCCCCCAGATGTTATTTACCACACACACACTGTGCAAATTGCAGTTGCTGATGAGAGCCACACTGTCACAGAGTGACTTAAGAAATAAAGACACTGACAAGTACACATAAAATAAAATAGATTTTATTGAAATTATAATAGTAGCAGCAATGTACCTCTCCACTTTTACAAGACCAGGTAAGGACAGTGCCTGACACTTCCTTCACCCTTCACTAGGTGGGTGTGAAATGGTGCCACATCTGTACCCTAACGCTAGGATAAACCCAAAGGCAACAGGACCGAGAAACTCCAGAACGCTGGAACCGACAACAGGAGCGAGAAACTCCAGAACGCTGGAGCCGACAACAGGAGTGAGAAACACCAGAATGCTGGAGCACCACCAAGTAGTGACTATACCTCCACCACCTTCACGAGTCCAGGTGTGAGGACAGTGTGCAGCACTTCCTCAGCCTTTCACTAGGCCGGTGTAAACTTGTAGAGTATACATACGGGCCCTTCGCAACCTTCACAAGACCAGGTGTGAGGACAGTGCACGGCACTTCCTCAACCTCTCACTAGGCAGGTGTAAATAGTAATGTATACGTACTAGCCCTCTGCAATAGTGATGAGCGAGCACCCCAATGCTCGGGTGTTCGGGTGCTCTGACCGAGCGCCCCCGGAGGCTCGAGTGCTCGGCCGAGCACCCGAGCCCCATTGAAGTCAATGGGAGGACTCGAGCATTACACCAGGCACCCCCTGCTCTGATGAGGGGAGGGTGCCTGGTCCATAGGAAAAGGGAAGAAAAGGATGGAAACACCACAGAAATGGTTCAGGGACAGCATAGGGAGGATGTCTGGATGCATCTTGGACTCCAACATCGCTGCTGGGAACGATCTTTCGCCCGTAGTACGCCATTTTTACAGACTGACCGTAAAACACACAAAAAGGAAAATAAAAACGACTTTAGGCGAAAAATTGTTACCAAACAATATTTGCTGTATATTTACTTGTATATCATCTGCAAATTCTCCCAAAAATTTCCTTGATTTTCTGAAGTGAGGCCATGATTAAGAGGGAAACGTGCGCAGAGGCAAATTATCTCAAAAATTTCCTTGATTTTCTGAAGTGAGGCCATGATTAAGAGGGAAACGTGCGCAGAGGCAAATTATCTCAAAAATTTCCTTGATTTTCTGAAGTGAGGCCATGATTAAGAGGGAAACGTGCGCAGAGGCAAATTCTCCCAAAAATTTCCTTGATTTTATTGAACTGAGGCCATGATTAAGAGGGAAACGTGCGCAAAGGCAAATTCTCCCAAAAATGTCCTCGATTTTTCGGAACTGGGGCCATGATTAAGAGGGAAACGTGCGCTGAGCTGACCATCTAAAACATTATGGGTGAGGGACTGCTGCAGAGCTGACCATCCTAAACATTATATGCGAAGGCCCGCTAGTGAGCTGACGCTATAAAACATTATATGAGAGGGCCCGCTAGAGAGCTGACCCAATAAAACATTATATGAGAAGGCCCGCTGGTGAGCTGACCTATATAAAAATTGTCAAACAGGGCCCGCTGGTGAGCTGGCCCTATATAAAAATTATATCACAGGGCCCGCTGGTGAGCTGGCCCTATATAAAAATTATAGCACAGGGCATATGGAAGAGGAGGAGGAGGATGAGAAGATTAAGAGTCAACCATATACCCGTTTTTTGGGTGGAAGGGGTGAATGGGAATACAGAGTATTCCCATCATTGTAAATAACATATATAAAGTGAGTTTATGTTCCCCCGGGGCTTTCCTCCAGTGGAGTGGAGAAGTCAGGGGAAATCCAGGCCTTGTTCATTTTTATAAGTGTCAACCTATCAGCATTGTCGGTGGAAAGGCGGATACGCTTATCTGTTATGATGCCACCAGCAGCACTAAATACCCGCTCAGACAGAACGCTGGCGGCAGGGCAGGCCAGCACCTCCAAGGCGTAGAGTGCCAGTTCATACCACGTGTCCAGCTTGGACACCCAGTAGTTGTAAGGCACAGAGGGATCATTGAGGACGCTGACACGGTCTGCTACGTACTCCTTCACCATCTTCCAAAACTTTTCCCTCCTTGTGACACTAGGCTGCGCATCAGGGTGAGGGTGCTGGCGGGGTGTCATGAAGGTGTCCCACGCCTTGGAGAGTGTTGCCCTGCCTTTGTCGGAACTGCTGTGTGCTCCCCTTTTCTCCCCTTCTCGGTTGGCCAAGGTAGCACGTACTCTGCCGCCAGCGTTGTCAGATGGAAAATTTTGGAGCAATTTTTCAACAAGAACCTTCTGGTATTGCACCATTTTGCTTGTCCTCTCCACCGGAGGAATGAGAGATGAGAAATTCTCTTTGTAGCGGGGGTCCAGAAGGGTGAACACCCAGTAATCCGTGTTGTCTAAAATGCGTACAACGCGTGGGTCACGGGAAAGGCAGCCTAACATAAAGTCAGCCATGTGTGCCAGAGTACCAACAGGCAAGATTTCGCTGTCCTCACCAGGAGGATGACTCTCAATATCCTCATCCTCTTCCTCCTCTTCTGCCCACCCACGCTGAAGAGATGGAACTAAAGTTCCATGGCTACCCTCTGTAGCGGAGGCAACCGTGTCTTCCTCCTCCTCCTCCTCCGCCTCCTCCAATTGTCGCTGAGAAGACGAAGTGAGGGTGCTCTGGCTATCACCTTGTGTAAGCTCTTCCTCCCGCATTTCCACCTCTTCCACATGCAAAGCGTCAGTTATAATTGTGAGCAGCGAGCGTTTCAGTAGACACAGAAGTGGGATGGTTACACTGATAATAGCGTTATCGCCGCTCACCATCTGTGTCGATTCCTCAAAATTGCGTAAAACCTCACAGAGGTCTGACATCCATTCCCACTCCTCACTTCTGATTACAGGAAGTTGAACGGAGAGGCGACGACCGTGTAACAGCTGGTACTCCACTACTGCCCTCTGCTGCTCACAAAGCCGGGCCAACATGTGGAAGGTGGAGTTCCAGCGCGTGCTCACGTCACACAGCAGCCGGTGAGCTGGCAATTGTAAGCGCTGCTGCAGCTTCAACAGGCTGGCCGAAGCTGTAGATGACTTACGGAAATGTGCACACACGCGGCGCACATTGGTCAAGAGATCATGCACATTGGGGTAGGTTTTTAGAAATCGCTGAACCACTAAATTAAATACATGCGCTAGGCATGGTACGTGTGTGAGCTTGCCGAGCTCCAAAGCCGCCACCAAGTTACGCCCATTATCACACACAACCATGCCTGGTTGCAGGTTGAGTGGCGAGAGCCACTGCTCGGTCTGGTAACTAATCCCCTGCAACAGCTCTGAGGCCGTGTGCTGTTTGTCCCCAAGGCAGATCAGCTTCAGCACGGCCTGTTGACGCTTCCCCACTGCAGTGCTACACTGCTTCCAGCTACTGGCTGATGGGGGAGTGGCGCTGCGTGTAGAGAATTCGGAGGTGGAAACGGAGGAGGAGGAGCCAATAACGTAGGTGCTGGCGGAAACCCTGATGGAGGTAGGGCCCGCAATCCTCGGCGTGGGTAGCACCCGTGCCATCCCAGGGTCCGAGTCGCTCCCAGCCTCCACGACATTCACCCAGTGTGCCGTCAGGGAAATGTAGCGTCCCTGGCCACAAGCACTTGTCCATGTGTCAGTCGTTAAGTGGACCTTCCCAGTAACTGCGTTGGTCAGGGCACGGGTGATGTTACGGGACACATGGTGGTGTAATGCGGGGATGGCACACCGGGAAAAGTAGTGGCGGCTGGGGACCGCGTACCGAGGGACAGCTGCTGCCATCAGGCTGCGGAAGGACTCAGTGTCCACAAGCCTAAATGGCAGCATTTCGATGGCCAGTAATTTGGAAAGGTGTGAGGTTAGTGCTATGGCCTGTGGGTGGGTGGCTGGGTATTTTCTCTTGCGCTCAAATGCCTGGGGTAACGACATTTGGACGCTGTGCTGGGACAGGGAAGTGGATGTGGTCGCTGATGGTGCTTCAGATGGTACAGGTGCAGGGCGGGAGGTATGCGGGCCTGCGCCTTCGACAGGCGATTGGCCGGCACCGAAAACAGGGGAAGAGGAGGCAGTGGTGTGGCCTGCAGACACAGATGGGCGATCCAGGCGTTCCTCCCACTTATTACGGTGCTTGGATGCCATGTGTCGGATCATGCTGGTGGTGGTGAGGTTTCTAGTGTTCATGCCTCGGCTCATTCTGGTGTGGCACAGGTTGCAAACTACAATTCTTTTGTCGTCCGCACTTTCCTTAAAAAAACGCCATACCGCGGAACACCTACCCTTTGGCAAGGTAGATTTACGCAAGGGGGTGCTCCGTGGAACATTTGCGGGCCGGTTTGGTGCGGTCCGCCTTCTTTCTGTAGCCACACCACTGCCTCTTCCAGCCTGTTGCGGTGCTGCAGATGGCTCACCCTCAGGACTGCTGTCATCGCTCGGCTCTACACCTTCCCAGGTGGGGTCAGTCACCTCATCGTCCACCAAGTCCTCCTCCACTTCCTCACTCTGATCATCCTCCTCATGTCTTGATCCCACCACATACTCAGTCATTGACAACTGTATAACATTCTCCTCAACAAAGTCTTGAGACGGTAATAGTGGTTGATTTAATGGCAACTGTGTCTCATCATCATCATCATCATCCACTACTTCCTTTGACCTTAAATGCCGTTCACATCTGTCATCTTCTTGTGATTGGGTACCCTCTAGAGGTTGTGAATCAGGGCACAAGATGTCATGTTCCTCTGCAAGCGTGCTTGGAGAGAGGGTCAAATGAAGGATTGGTGATGAGACGAGCTCCTCACTATATCCCAGTGTGGGATCACTTCTTTGACCAGACCGTGTATGGTGGGAGGAAGGATGATCAGAGTGAGGATTATGTTGACCAGACTCTTGGCTACTGAGAGTGGACTTGGTGGAAGACAGGGTGGTGCTTAACCGACTGGAAGCAGTATCAGCTGACATCCAACCGACCACCTGTTCGCAGTGGTCGGACCTCGAGAGTGATGTCCTGCGACGCCCTGTGAAATGAGACATGAAGCTAGGTATGGTGGATGTCTTTCTTTCTTGTGCTCTGGTACCAGGCACAGTTTCTCCGCGTCCTGACCCGCGCCCTGAACTATCAGGATCACGTCCACTTCCCCGTCCCTTTTTACCCGCCTTCTTCATCTTACACGGAATATGTGACTTTGATATTTTAGTTTGAAAACTTAACAGTATTTCTTCCTATTCTGCAACTGTGCAGAGTACACAGAATAGGCTGCTAAACTGCGGTGACGCACACTGAATATAATATGTGACTTTGATATTTTAGTTTGAAAACTTAACAGTATTTCTTCCTATTCTGCAACTGTGCAGAGTACACAGCATAGGCTGCTAAACTGCGGTGACGCACACTGAATATAATATGTGACTTTGATATTTTAGTTTGAAAACTTAACAGTATTTCTTCCTATTCTGCAACTGTGCAGAGTACACAGAATAGGCTGCTAAACTGCGGTGACGCACACTGAATGGAATATGTGACTTTGATATTTTAGTTTGAAGACTTAACAGTATTTCTTCCTATTCTGCAACTCTGCAGAGTACACAGAATAGGCTGCTAAACTGCGGTGACGCACACTGAATATAATATGTGACTTTGATATTTTAGTTTGAAAACTTAACAGTATTTCTTCCTATTCTGCAACTGTGCAGAGTACACAGAATAGGCTGCTAAACTGCGGTGACGCACACTGAATATAATATGTGACTTTGATATTTTAGTTTGAAAACTTAACAGTATTTCTTCCTATTCTGCAACTGTGCAGAGTACACAGAATAGGCTGCTAAACTGCGGTGACGCACACTGAATGGAATATGTGACTTTGATATTTTAGTTTGAAGACTTAACAGTATTTCTTCCTATTCTGCAACTGTGCAGAGTACACAGAATAGGCTGCTAAACTGCGGTGACGCACACTGAATATAATATGTGACTTTGATATTTTAGTTTGAAAACTTAACAGTATTTCTTCCTATTCTGCAACTGTGCAGAGTACACAGAATAGGCTGCTAAACTGCGGTGACGCACACTGAATATAATATGTGACTTTGATATTTTAGTTTGAAGACTTAACAGTATTTCTTCCTATTCTGCAACTCTGCAGAGTACACAGAATGTGCTGCTAAACTGCGGCGAAGCACACTGAATGGAATATGTGACTTTGATATTTTAGTTTGAAGACTTAACAGTATTTCTTCCTATTCTGCAACTCTGCACAGTACACAGAATGTGCTGCTAAACTGCGGCGAAGCACACTGAATGGAATATGTGACTTTGATATTTTAGTTTGAAGACTTAACAGTATTTCTTCCTATTCTGCAACTCTGCACAGTACACAGAATGTGCTGCTAAACTGCGGCGAAGCACACTGAATGGAATATGTGACTTTGATATTTTAGTTTGAAGACTTAACAGTATTTCTTCCTATTCTGCAACTCTGCACAGTACACAGAATGTGCTGCTAAACTGCGGCGAAGCACACTGAATGGAATATGTGACTTTGATATTTTAGTTTGAAGACTTAACAGAATGTGCTCTAATCTGCAACTTTGCACACTAAACAGAATGTGCTCTAATCTGCAACTTTGCACACTAAACAGAATGTGCTCTAATCTGCAACTTTGCACACTAAACAGAATGTGCTCTAATCTGCAACTTTGCACACTAAACAGAATGTGCTCTAATCTGCAACTTTGCACACTAAACAGAATATATGTTTTTTTTTTTTTTTTTTTTTCCCCCCCACACAAAATAACCTGCTGCCCCCACACACAGTAGTCCTAAAAAGGACTTTTGGTTCTTTTTTTTTCACAATCGCTTTTTTTCTCCCTACACTGACTTTCCCTTCCTATCCTCATCTCTCCCTGGCTAAGACTGAGCCGAACTCGCTGGTCAGGTGCTATACAGCACCCGACCACGGGTTCTGGCCAGCCAATCAGTGTAATGCCAGCAGCCAACATGGCTGCTGGCATTACACTGATGTCAGAGCCTCCCTGCACGTTTATTGGCTGCGCAGCAGCCGCAAAACGTGCGGGGAGGAGACCCGAACATGGCGGGCGAGCACATGCGGTACTCGTACGAGTACCGCCATGTGCCGAGCAGAGCGATGCTCGAGCCGATCCGAGCATCGGCCGAGCATGCTCGCTCAACACTACTCTGCAACCTTCACAAGACAAGGTATGAGGACAGTGCACGGCACTTCCTCAACCCTTCACTAGGCAGGTTAACAACAACACAACTATACCCTACTGCTAGGGTGTACCGAGAGGCAAAGGTAAACTGCACCTAGAACGCTAGGCGAAGCAACAAGCCACCCGGACCATAGGCCTCAGAATGTCAGTGACACGGACTGACCAAACAAGCACTGCTACAGGGGTAGCAAGCACGGTGGTAACAGTAAGCCCAGGAAGCCGAGGGTGAATGATAGCCGGGGCTGGGTAGCCGAGGCTGGCAGTAAACCAAAGCCAGGATCGCAACAGAGGAGGAGGTAGTCAGACAAAGCCAGGAGTCAAAGCCGGATCAGACAAGGCCAGCAGTAATACACAGGAATCAGTAAATGGACCAACACAGCACAAGGCTCAGGTACACCAGGAAAGGGCACTGAGTATTGGAAATGCTGAGGCCGTTAAGGCCTAGTAGGTGGGGAGAGACATGACAGCAATTACCAGTGACCTATAAGAACAGTGACTTGCACTGAGAGACAGCTAGGAAGTAGCAAGGTCTCTGTTACAGTAAAGTAACACTGGAGGCAATCACGGGCACTGTGATAGTACCCCCCTCTCAACGATCTCCCCCCCTCGGAGGGGACCACACCTTATTGTGAAATTTCGCATGGAATCTGCACAGCAATACAGGAGCGTGAATATCAAACTGATTCACCCAGGAAGTCCAGAATGCATTGAATCTCATACTCCTCCTGGTTCTGAACACGCACTGGACCTGGCACTGCAGGAGCGGATGAGTAGTGGTTACAAACCAAAGGCTTCAGGAGTGAGACATGAAAAACATTGTGAATGCGCATGTTCCTAGGAAGGTCTAAGGCATAAGACACAGGGTTTATTCTGTGAAGCACCCGGAAAGGTCCTATGAAACCTCGACCCATTTTATTACAGGGTACTTGCATGTGCAAGTTTCTGGAGGCCAGCCAGACTCTATCCCCAACTTGAAAGACAAGAGCAGGATGCCTCCTGTGGTCTGCATGTTTCTGATAGCTCTCTGAGGACCTTCGTAAGGCATTCTGAACCTGTGCCCATGTGGAGCGGAGCTGCTGAATATGCTCATCCAGAGCAGGAATATCTTGTGCTTAAAATTAGTCCGGGAGCAAAGATGGTTGGAACCCATAGTTAATCAGAAAAGGAGAGCTCCCGGACGAGGAGTTTATGGCACAATTCCTGGCAAACTCAGCACACGGCAACAGGTCAGCCCAATTATCATGATGGTCAGAAGTGAAGCAGCGCAAGAATTGTTCCAACCCCTGGTTGGCTCTTTCCACAGCACCATTAGTCTGGGGATGGTAGGCAGAGGAAAACGACAGTTTGATGCCCACCTGTTCACAGAAGACCCTCCAGAACCGTGATACGAACTGACTTCCATGATCAGAAGCCAAAACCCATGGAGCCTGAATACCTTTCTAGAAAACACCATAGCCAACTCTTTAGCGGAAGGCAGTCCCTGGAGTGGGATGAAATGTGCCATTTTAGAAAATGGGTCCACTGTCATTAGTATGACCGTACAGCCCTTGGATCTTGGCAGTTCCACCATAAAATCTATGGAAACGTGTGACCATGGGTGTTCACCATTCGAAAGTGTCTGAAGCAACCCTAGAGGAAGGTGCCTAGGAGTTTTGGCACAAGCACAAACGGAGGAAGCCTCCACAAAGGCTGCACAATCAGCTCTTAAACTAGACCACCAAAAGAGCTGTGAGACTGACCAAATCAGTTGGTCCCAACCAATGTGTCCAGCTGCCTTAGACGAGTGATAAGTTTCAAGTAGCTTAGTACGGAGACTGTCCGCTACAAAACATTTGCCACCAGGTTTTTCTACTGGAGCATTACCCCGAGAAGCCAGAATCTCCTCACCCAATGGAGACGTAATGCTAGTGCGTATTCTGGCCAAAATGCGATCTGGGGAAATGATCGGAAAGGGGTTCACTTTCCGTCTCAAGTTCTGGGCCAAACATCTGCACGAATATTCTTGGACCCAGGGAGGTACTAGACTACAAAATTTAATCTAGACAGAAATAGTGCCCATCTGGCCTGTCTAGGTAACAGTCTCTTGGCCTCAGACAGGTATGTCAAATTTTTATGATCCGTTAAGATCAGGATAGGAGCCTTAGTCCCCTCCAGAAGGTGACGCCATTCACGAAGAGCGAGGATAATGGCTAGCAGTTCACGGTCACCTATGACATATAGGCTCTGAGCCTTAGTCATCTTTTTGGAAAAAGAATCCCCAATTGACCGACCTGGAACGTCAAAAACCCTACAGAAGGCTTCAACAAATTTAGTGAAATTCGAAGTTATGGGTTTCCCACAACGGATTGGCCCATGCCAATGCTTTGCCGGTCAACAAGGAAATCATAAATCCTACTTTGCTTCTTTTGCTTTGGAAAGCATGGAGTACCAGTTCCAAAAAAATTCCGAGTTGGTTTATGAACCCACAACACAACATGGGATCCCCATCTTATCTTAGTGGGAGTGGAGCAGTCCCAGACTACCTGAGTGGTTGTTACTGATGCCGATACCGAGGAGGCCATCAGTGGTTGCCCAATCTTATCAAGATGCACAGTTCGGTCTAGGAGTGTCTGCAACACTACCGACAACTGATCAAGAAGTTGTTCCTGCATATCCATCCTGGACATGATACTAGGCGGCTGCCCACTACTGGTATCTGTACATCAGGGTTCATGGCCCTTTCATACTGTCACGGAGTGACTTGAGAAATAGAGACAATGACAAGTACAGATAAAATAAAATTTTATCGAAAACATAATAGTAGCAACAATGTACCTCTCCACTTTCACGAGACCAGGTAAGGACAGTGCACGACACTTTCGTCACCCTTCACTAGGCGGGTGTGAGATGGTACCACGTCTGTACCCTAATGCTAGGGTAAATCCAAAGACAACAGAAGCGAGAAACTCCAGAATGCTGGAGCCAGCAACAGGAGCGAGAAACTCCAGAATGCTGGAGCACCACCAAGTAGCAACTATACCTCTACCACTTTCAGTAGTCCAGGTGTGAAGACAGTGAGCAGCACTTCCTCAACCTTTCACTAGGCAGGTGTAAACTTGTAGCGTATACGTACTAGCCCTCCTCAACCTTCACGAGACCAGGTATGAGGACAGTGCATGGCACTTCCTCAACCCTTCACTAGGCAGGTTATAGTACAACTATACCCTACTGCTAGGTTATACCGAGAGGCAAAGGTAAACTGCACCTAGAACGCTAGGCGAGGCAACAAGTCACCCAGACCATAAGCTGCAGAAGGTCAGTGACACGGACTGACCGAACAAGCACTGCTACAGGGGAAGCAAGTGTGGCGGTAACAGTAAGCCCAGGAAGCCGAGGGTGAACGATAGCCAGGGTTGGGTAGCCGAGGCTGGCAGTAAACCAAAGCCGGGATCGCAACAGAGGAGGAGGTAGTCAGACGAAGCCAGGAGTCAGAGCCGGATCGGGTAGTCAGAAGAAGCCAGGGTTCAGAGCCGGATTGGGTAGTTAAACGAAGCCAGGAGTCAGAGCCGGATCAGGTAGTCAAACAAAGCCAGGAGTCAGAGCCGGATCAGGTAGTCAGACGAAGCCTGCAGTAATACAAAGGAATCAGTAAATGGACCAACACAGCACAAGGCTCAGGAACACGACGAAAGGGCACTGGGTATTGGAAATGCTGAGGCCTTTAAGGCCTAGTAGGTGGGCGGAGACATGACAGCAATTACCAGTGACCTATAAGAACAGTGACTTGCACTGAGAGACAGCCAGGAAGTAGCAAGGTCGCTGTTACAGTAAAGTAACACTGGAGGCAATCACGAGTACTGCGATACACAGTTCCTGCTCTCAAGGGAAAAAAATATATGCTAATAACAACACATCCATGATTTTGGTGGAGGGGCCGGTGGAGAAGATTTAATGGCCAACTTCTTCTTTTCTCCACATAGACTGGGGCTACTTATTGTGCTGCTACTGCCTCAGGAGCATCACTGAAGCCAGTCGTGGCAAGTGGAACCTTCATCATCCATCTTCCATGTTACTGCTATTGTTGATCCCATTCCCTTTTAGCTGCCTAATCATCGTGCTGCTTAACCCCTCAAGGACCGGCACGCGCACGCGCAGCCGGCACTTGAGGACCACGGGGCATTTTTTTTCCACTTCCGGTTCAGGGCTTCCAGAGCAGTGTTCAGCTGCACCAGGAGCCCTGAACTCCATGATGTGCTAGGACAGTCACTGGTCCTTAAGTGCCGGAGCGCCGTAACGGTCCTGGTACATCAGTGGTTCTTAAGGGGTTAAACAACACAGCAGCAGCAGCAGCAGTAAAAACATCAATTGCAAATTCCACAATTATGGCCAACGTGACCTGCTGCCACTAGGCCAGTAAGGCGTTTTTATTTTTTTTTTTATCAGGGCTTGAGCTTTGAAAATAAATAAATAAATAAATAAAACATAGTCCAACAAAAAATGAACAATTTTTGGGGGTTTGTTTCGAACAAGCCCAAGTCCTACAAATCAATGTTTCCTTAGGGCTTTTGCCAAACAAGCTTAAGTCCTACAAATCAATGTTTCTTCAGGGCTTGGGCCTCTAATAAGTCTAAGTCCTACAAAGGCCTCTAACAACAAATCTAACAAATCATCCTCTACAAAATACTCTATCAAGTCAAGTATCAGTCCACCCCAGTAGCAGCTTATGTCAGGGGGTTCCTTTCTCTATCATTTTAAATACAAATTTCTTATTTTATTTATTTTGTATTAACTGTCCCCCCAATACCAGTCAAGAAACCCACCCAAACAGATTCCCTGTTCAACTGATTCATTCCCCAGACTCCACCCACCAATACAGGCACCCTCCACAGACCCCTTTTATACCATGTCTTATGGGTTGTTTTTTAATTTTATTTAAGACTTATTGTTTATTAACTGCCCTCCAATCCCAGTAAACAACCCCCGAAAAAATGATTTCCTGTTCAACTGATTCTTTCCCCACACCCTGCCAACACAGGCACCCTCATGCCCCTTTTATACTATGCCTTTGGGAAATTAAATAATATTTGTTCTATGTTGTGTGTAACTTCAATGCTCCCATTGATTTCAATGGAATGAGGTAGGCGAAAAAAGCAGGAAAAGCGGAAAATCAGCACTTTTCGCTGGAAATTTTTCACCATGCGGAAAGTGCCATTTTTCACTGATTTCAGTTTGAGGTGGAAATCTTCACCCATCCCTATTGATGATTCCTGAGTTAAGGTTACGTTTTAACCTATTCACAATTCAACATTCAGAACTCCAGTGTATCGCTGAACGGGTTAATTTGTTGTGGTCTGTAGATGTGGATAAATTTTGTTCCTGCATTTGTTATCACAACACCTTTTCTTTTTCTTTTGTGCATAATTTAATTTAACTTGCAGAGCATAAATACTTTATTGTGGATACCGATTTTTTGTTTTATTAGGGAAATGTGATGAAAATAATGACAAATACACAGATGTATGTTGCACACACGTTTGTGACACAGACACATTTGCGAATGATTGGGTTTGTCCCATTCATTGGAGATGGCAGATGGAATTGGGAATAATTCCATGATGGCCATATAAATCCAGCCCTTTGTGAATCAGCAAATGAGTAACGTGCAAAGAAACATTGTATTTTCCTTCCACATTGAGCCATTCACAACATGACGAATTCCTCCTATAGTTTGCAATACAATTTCCATAAATGTATATTTCATAAAAAGTGGCATCCTAAGCTGTTGCCCACAGCATGCCAAAGGGTCAAGGCATTCTAGTTGAGAACCACTGTCCCATACACTAGGTCAGTGGTTCTGAACCAGGGTGCCCTGGAACTTTAGTGTGATGCTAGCCCTGACTTAGGGTGACACTTTTTCAGATGAAGACTTTGAAAATAATGTGAACATTGAGTTTTACATGTATATTTATGGAAATTGTTATGTATTTGTCCTTCTCATTGTAAGACCTAAGAATAACTGCATTTGTATAGTTGTTCCCCTTGCTTACTCCCTTGACAAATACCTATAAAATACTAGGGGTGTCCTGAAAATTACAGATTCAGTGTTAGAGATGCTGCAAGTAAAAATAGCCTGAGAACCACTGCACTAGGTGGTGGGCAACCTGCAACCCTCTAGCTCTACCAACAGCTGTAGTCTAGCAATATGTAGATTGTTGCAGATTGCTCAATCCTGCTTTTCACTGGGGCAAAGTCTGTATAGCAGTCCTGCTGTATAAATGGGATTTATAAGGGAGGTTCAATTGTATAAACATGACATGACGTACATTTATCAATGTTTTTGTTTCATTTTTAGAGGATGTTTCACTGGAAAAACATTTCCATATTTATTGTTAGTAATGCTTTAGAGTTTGTTTTTTTGTATCTGATGGTGCACTTATTCTCTGGGAAAGGTAAATTATGTTTTTTTCTTTGTCCAGTTTGGGACACAGGGACCATGAGGTAAAGTTCCCTCAGCAGGAGGGAAGGGCACTTGTAAAAAGAGCTCTCTGAAGCAGGGACTCCCAGCCTGCACTACTTCACCGCACCCAGACATGGTCAGTTTGAAAAAGCGTTCTTGCAAGGACAGATGCAGGACAAAGCTCTCTTAGCCCAGATTTTTCTTTTTCTGATAGGATATTGGGCTGTATAACCCCCCATTAGGCAGTTTCCCATTATGGGCTTCCTTAGAACAAGAATATACAGAACTCCCAGGACCGGTCCTGTAGAGGATAGCTTAGACTCCTAGCCTTCTTCTCTGGCTTCTCTGAAGCCTGGGTGTATTTAAATAGGAGTCTGAAAACTGAAGAGAGGATTCTCCTATTTGAATTTACAGGTCTTATAAGTATGTCCCTAATTCTATGTTAGGCAGTTGCTTTTGGTGCACTCTAAAGTTAAACACTTCCTTACTATATCTTCCATATGCTTACTGTGGCTATGTTGATGTTGTTAACCCTTGCACTGCTGGTTGAGCTGGTTTTTACAGCTATGGAGGACTACTGCATAGTTCGTATCTGGCAGTGACTTGCTTTTAAAGTTACGAAGGTTTTACATTGCTTTATTATACTCATAATATTTAATACATGATTTCTGTTTTGTTTGTTTTTTTGGGCAGAGGTGCCTTTAAGAATGGGCACACACCATGGCCATTTTAGTTTGAGCATAAGAGTGCAATTAAGGGGCTACTCCTGCTTCAATAGGGATTTCAACAGCAGATATTCACTCTATGGGACTCTAGGATGGATCAGCATCCATCTGGTTTACTGGGGACCCCTCTCCCCTTTTTGGGGAATGCATCACAGTGGAGACTGGAGGTCCTAATTCAGTTTCCTGGCCATCTGCGACTGTGTGAGAATATACACAGTTGATGGGCTAGTTTTGGCCCTGGAGTCTGTCCCACATTTGGAATTTTAACTGGACATTCTCAATTACTGATCTAGAAAACAGTGCCATCTTTGCTGTGTCATGTCACTGTCCGCCAGGACAAAAGCAGACTTTTGTTGGTGGCTTCATTGCCCCCACCTGACCTTGGGATGGTGTTACGGTTTTCTGACACTCAGACCAGGGTATGAAGTAAAAACACAGTTTTATTGAACCAGGATAATAGAACAGTGCCCCTAGGGGCCAGCACAGGCATAAACAGTATAGACAAATACAGACCAAGTGAATGCTATACAAAGATAGGAATATATGATATGTATAGACTGGGAATAACCGCCAAGGGTTAACAGGTGCAACTGGAGTAACTCAGTCTTAGATTGGCCAACGCCCAGGATATGATAACAGTCTTTGGATAACAGTCTCTGAATAGTGAAAAAGGAGTAAAGGGTCTGCACTGAATCACTCTCAAGGTAGAAAAGGGGAGCACACCTAGTGCCCAGAGCTGAGCCATTATCACCACCGTGGGCTTAAGAGGAATGCTACTGCCAGAGCTGAAGTAACCAGAACCAGAATCGCCTTTAACTTGAATTGGTAGTAACCCTGCGTGTTAATTGGTTCTGTACAGGAGAGAACAGCTTAGCAAACAGCGGATGGCAAAGCAACCTCATGCTACAGCTAGACGAGAGTGAGAGGAACAGCGATTCACTAACAGTTCAGAATGTCGCCGGAGCGACCGGAGCAATACTGGAACACCGGAACAGCAAACAGGACCGGAGCGTCAACCGGAACCGGATCAATACTGCAGCAGGAACAACAGCAGAAGAACGGGTCGATCACAGAGCAGGGTCGTCAGCCAGAACCGGGTCAATCACGGAGCAGGGTCGTCAGCCAGAACCGGGTCAATCACGGAGCAGAGTCGTCAGCCAGAACCGGGTCAGTCACGGAGCAGGGTCGTCAGCCAGAACCATGTCAATCATGGAGCAGGATCAGGAGAGGAGTCAGACAAGCTGGGTCGGTACACAGGAGACACTGGAACTCAGCAACGAGGCGCAGGATCAGGAACACCACGAAAGGGCAACTTGACAAGTGCCCAAGAGCCAGTATAAAAAGGAACATCCTGGGCAGGCCAATCAGCCTCCTCCAATGCAAAGGTAACACAGTCACAGATTGACAGGGGATCACGGGGACTGTGATAGATGGCCTCTAGTTATTCTGACTTGGGTTATTGTTATGACAGAAGAACCTGACTGAGGCAGAGAGCACTTTGTCCATCAGTGTTCTGGAACTGCTTGTGATACACCTAGCTCTGAGACATTGGTCTCAGTCTCTCCATGGTTGCCCGGTGTGAGTCCAGTCAGACAACAAGATAGGTGTAGCTTAAATCAACTGCCATGGAGGGACCAAGAGTTCAGCAACATGGGCCAAGGATTTATTTTTTCTCAAGGGGGTGGAGTATCACATCTTGCTCTTTCTGCTGTTCACATTCTGGGGTAGACAACATTGTGGCAGTCATTCTCAGTCCCCGGTTCCTGAATTCCAGCAAATGGGAGCTCAATCAGACATCTTTAACACCATAGTTTGTCTATGGGGTCCCCGAGGTGGACTTACTGGCCTTTGAGCTTAACAACAAGGTTCCGCAGTTCTGTGCCAGGTCAAGAAACACAAGCCCTCACTGTAGATCCGTTGGCGTATGTGTTTCCTCCAGATCCCTTGATTCCTAGGGTATTGAGGAAGACCAGAATCAAATGTGCCCATTCTGATTGCTCTGTTATGGCACCATCAAACCTGATTTTTGAATCTCCTCAATCTATCTGTAGTGGGGCCATTTTGGCTCCCTCTGCATCCATACCTCCTGTTTTCAGGGTCTATCATCCAACTCAGGAGAGGTTAACTTTGATGGCATAACTCTTGAGGCCAGCATCTTGAGAAATATTTTTTTTTAATCTTTCATCACTATGATGCTAGTGGCCTGGAAGACATTTTTTTCAAGGCACATCACAGGGTGTGTTCCCTGTTTGCCAAGGGAGGTCAGATTCTGGGTTGAAGATGGAATGTCTTCCAGTTGTCTTGTCCTTTGTTCAAGATGGCCTTCAGAAAGGCCTTGGTCTTAGTTTGATTAAAATTCTGATTTCAACTGTTTCTGTCCTTTTCCAGAGGCTTATTGCCTCATTGCCTGATGTAATAAAATTTGTCCAAGTGGTGTCTCATGCTCATCCTGTCTTTTGGGATCCCACTCCTGCATAGGATTTAAACCAGGTTCTGGAGGTGTTTCAGAAGGCTCCTTTTAATTCTTTGTCTTTATCTCCCCTGCGTCTTTCTTTTGGCAGTAGTCTCGATTCAGCCAGTGGCATCCTGACAGGGTGTTTTTGAGGACTCCTATGTGGTTTCTCTCTAAAGTTGTTACAGAGTTTCAAATCAACAAAGAAATTGCTCTTCATTTTCTCTGTCCAGTGTGAAAGCTTAACCTCTTGGATGTGGTCAGGTTCTTGAAGTACTACATTGATAGCACGCATCCGTTTCAGAAAACTGATTCGCTCTTTGTCATTTTTGAGGGCCCTTGTGTAGGCCAGGCTCTGTCTAAGGTTAAAGTAGCCTCTTGGATCAAGGCAACCATTCGCAAGGCCTATGTTCTGTGGAAGAAACTAGCACCTTTTCAGGTTCCAGCACATTCCACCAGATCGGTGGGTACATCTTGGAACTCCAAGAATCAGACCTCTGCTGAGTAGTTGTGTAAGGCAATGAAGTGACCATACCTTCACTTGCTTGTCAAACACTACTGTGTTAATGTTTTGGCTTTGTACAGAAAGTCTTACAGCCTGTTGTGCCAGTGTAGGTATTCTTCCTGATTCCTGGTGAAACAGTACCATATTGGTTTCTGTTCTTTGGTTTGTAGCGTAGAGTCCGTTAACCTGAGTTTCATGTTGAACCAGTTAATTTCCTTTGAATCTGCTCTGGATTGTGTGAGGTTTTTCTCTTCCCTGGAATCTTGGTGGATGCTACTTATATCCCCATGGTTCCTGTGTTCCACAATGGACAAAAGAGTAAAGGGGATTTTTGTGTATTTAGCGATAAACTCTTTTCTCTTAGTCCATGTGGAACACAGGACTTCCCTCTCAGAGAAAAAACACTGGTTCAAGCCCTGGAGAGGCGGGTCCTTTTGGGTTCTATGTTCAGGGATTCCACGTCTTTTACCTCTTTGTTGTCTTATTCTTATCTTGGCATTTCTATACATCAAATCAAGCATGTCTGGGCAAGCTGAAGTGGTGCAGGATTGAAATCTCCACCTCAGAGAGCTCTTTTGATAAGTGCCCTGTCCTCTTGTGGAGGGAACTTCAACCCATAGTTCCTGTGTTCCACATGGATTAAGTGAAAAGGATTTATTAGTAAGTATACACCAAAGAAAAGAGAGATTCTGGAACAAACCATCTGCATCATCACAACGGCACCATAGAGGATAAATTACAATTACCCAAACTTCTAAATAGAGCTTTTATTCCCCTGAATGTTAGAGAGTCTACAGTGTATTTCAAAGAAATGTGTGGAGACCTCTCTAACATGCAAGGAGATAAAACCACTAAATAAAAGTCAATGGGAAGTTCTGTAGGTGTTTTGCGCCAGAATTTATCTTGTTTTGTTTTATGGATAAGACCCAATATTACACACAGCGAGTGGTCACATAAGAGGGACAGATTTTTCAGGTTTGATTTTGGTACAGTTCTGTATTTTCATCCATTCTTGGGCTCAACACTATTACCACTGGTAAAACCACTAATGCCTAAAAAACTCAACATGTACCTCAGCTAGTCTATTGCTGGTGAGGTACATGGCAAAAAAAGTGTTGTTGGTCCAAACAGGTTTTGGCAAAATGCTTGTTGTTGTATTTTTGTTCCCACAACTCACGCTAAATAGCGCCAACTGTGGGAACATGAAAGGAAAAAAAGCAAACTCTCTAAAACTAGTCAGAAATGTAACACTTACCTGTCATCCTCTGTCCAGCTTCTTCATTAATCTTCTCTTCTTTCTTCTCCTCTGCCTTCTGTCTTTAATTCTGTCCATTGCCCGTATTAGACTGCCGGAATTTTGAACCGAGACTGGCTTTTATATGCCAGTCTCTGTTCAAAATAAATTGGCAGTTTCCAATTGGCTGGGAAGTGCTTACGCATCTCCCAGCCAATCAGCTTCTAGCAGGGTTCGCCATCCCCCCAGATAGAAGCTGATTGGCTGGGAGGTGCTTAAGCACCTCCCAGCCAATTGGAGACTGTCAATTTATTTTGAACCGAGACTGGCATATAAAAGCCAGTGTCGGTTCAAAATTCCGGCAGTCTGACTCGGGCAATGGCCCGAGAGGTTTCAGGGATTCTTCTGTGCAGCTCACAATGCCTTCTGCCACCAGGAGAGATGGCAGTGGAGGTAAATGGGGTAAATAAATTGTAAAATTTATTCTATATGGCACATTTTTAAAAAATTTCATATTTTTATTCCATGGGGAATTTAGGATGCCACCTATAGTAACCCTTTGAGCACTCAAAGGGCTAATGGTTACATCTTTAAGGGCTTTTTTTTTTTAATCAAAGAGCACTAATGGATATGTACACAGTTAAAATAAAAAATATTCAACCCCCATTGCAAATCAGGTTTATTGTCAAAATTTACAGACTTTCAGCTGTTTGCAATGATAAAATCAAACAAAAGCAATTCAAATAGCTCAACACAACAAATGCTTCAAATGGTTTCCCCAAATTCAACTGAAAATGCAACTTATAATGACTTCTCCTGTAAGTCTAATACCAGTTACTGGAAAATTAATGAAAACCCTTCTGAAAGAGTGTTATTTTATATTTGAAAATTAACAAATTTGTTAGCTCCATGTATATATTGGAATGCTATCGGATATTTAACACTTCCAAATTGGATATGGTATGTTATAGTCCATATATATGCCATTTCTAATAATTTTAGATTCCCCTGGGGTATGAGAGTATAGATCGGTACCCTCCATAATAATAACTGACATTCCTGTAGTCTTTTTTCCTTTGTTCATTTTCTTTTAATGTGTCTTTTGAGGATATTAATTAAGAGTTGTAATTCAAAGCTATCACGTCATGTTGAGAAGGGAGAGTGATGTTGATTGGATGATTTGGATAATTACCAGGTATTTAAACTTCAGATCAAACAGCATTCAAAGTTTTCTCTGAAGAAGTCCAGTTAGTGGACAAATCACGTTAGGGTATCCAACGCAGTAGCCCGACTTAGACTGGGGGATGTGAAGAGATAGTTGTCTGTATCGATTTCTGATCAATATTTATGTTTAACTATAGTGTTATGTCTACCTCCGGTGTAGTCCTTTAGTGGCATTGTTGAGGGATTAGACAATGGTCGGCTGTATTCTGCCGGCTAGTTGCGTCCCTGAAAACAGCAAACACAGTATCCAGCGACTGTCTGATGATTTTGGATAGTTTGCGGTCAAGGTTGCTATTAAACTGCTAGTTTACTGTAGGTAGTAGTTTATTTCAGTGACATTATTTTTGAAGATCAATTATAGGATTATCTGGTACAGTTGCTCTGCTTACCCCTATTATAGGCAGTTCAGGTATACAAAGGTACATTATAATTATACAGCGTATCGAGAGTATACCCTTTCCTTTTGGGGAGGTGTTCGTTTTTGTGCACTACTTGATCTACCCTTACCCCTCTGATATCAGTGTTTATTTTTAACTTAACCTGTATCGTAGCTCATTGAATACCCTACAAAAGGGTCAGGTTAACATAGCAGTCGACTGTGAACCTCTGCCGACTGCGTGCGTTCCCGTTAATAAGCAAACACGGCTTATTGCACCTGTCTTTGTACCACAGAAGGTGCATAGCCGTTGTAATTACTGGTTTGAATCTACTTATGCAGGTTTAAAGGGGAACTACCACCCTGCAAAAACTTTATCTTGATTAAGTCTTCATCTGGCGACTAGCTGCTTAGTAGCGCTAGATGCCAGAAATATTACCTGGTTTAAAAGATTTATGATTTATTCTGAGGCTGACAGTAGCAGGAAGCACGGACATCTTGCCATAGTGACATCCGTGCGCCTGCGTTGTCAGTCCCTTTTGGAACCGGCCGGCTCCAGGTAATATTTTTGGCGATTAGTACTACTAAGCAGCTAGTCGCCAGATGAAGACTTAATCAAGATAAAGTTTTTGTAGGGTGGTAGTTACCCTTTAAGTTTTTTTCTCATATATTGAGAACGTCACTGATACCAGAATAGTGGGTATTTTGGTGATGCACTTTACGCCCCATTGACTTAGAGTTGGCTCCGTGACTGCTGTAAAATAGAGTACTTTGTCTGAACACCTATCTATACTCTATGTTATCTGTCGGACTACTGCGTTGGAGTATTGTGCGCTTTGTTTTTTTCTTTGTTTTAATAGTTTTAATAAAAGTTAATTTTCATACATAAATGTAATTATTTATAGCACATATTGATCATTCCCATTAAATTTTGCGTTTAGGTTATTATTGATATTAATATAGGTGAGAGTGCCTGTTAGTAGTTTTCTGCTCCTTTCTCTTTTTTGGTTAGCATCTTTTCACTATTGGTCACCACCCTGCAGTATAACTATATATACGATTAAGGGATCACTACTGAATAATATTAGGTTGTGCTGGTAGATTCCTAATATATTTTTTTAGATTGCATTTTGGAACTCTTGGGATAGATGTATGATTATTCTAAATGATTAAGTAAGTCTGATCTTTTCAAATAGATAGGACAAGTGTCAGACCAGATGGGGAAGTTGGTTTGGAGGGTGTCTTTGATAGAGGAAGGATGAGTGTGGACTGAGACTAACATATAAGTAGACTGGGCCTCTTACAGTGGAAGAGAGGATAATATGACACATGATGGAATAAAAAGGACTGTACAGGGTTCCTGTATTCTTAAACAATACTTTCCCTCCCCTTATATAACAATCTATCTGTTTCACAGATTCTTCTTGGTGATGTCTCTCCTTGGAGCTCTGATCTAATTAGTAAGTAATAATACATTATACTACAGTAAGTACAGTAAAATACTTCTTTTCTGTGAGGAATTTATGTGGATTACCAAACTCTGGGATGATCCTATAAAGTTCTACCAGTTAGTGCAGTGAATCTCAGCTCCAGTCCTTGGGCCACACCAACAAGTCAGGTTTACAGGATTTCTTTACTTAAACACAGGTGGATTAAACCCAATCACTGACTTACTGATTAACCACCTGTGATCAAGAACGGATATCTTGAAAACATGCACTGTTGGTGTGTCTTGTGTGTTGAGAATCACTGTGTTAGCGAGATGTACAAGTTGTTTTATGGGATAGACTGTTTGAGGGACATAGTTAAACCCTTGAAGACCAGAGGGGTGCACAACTCATTGCAAACCTATGTGTCCTCATGGGGTTACATGGGGTTCTCCAATCATGATATAATTAGCAGTTTACTTCTGTCTTTAGGTGGTATAAATTGGGAAAACGTAAATCATAATGTGAAAAGCTGGCAAAGCAAACTAGAAGTAATAATGGGAAAATAATTATGGTCAGAGTTCCATTACTATACTGGTTTCAGTCTGAGGCTACCAATTTATAATACTGTGTATAAAATTGTAAGATTAATAGGTGTTATGCACTCTTGGCAGGTAATGGGCTGCATGCACTGTAAGCAGCAAGATGGGGCAAAGGCCAGTGGAAGTGAACTGGATACCTCCCAGAATCAGAGATATTGCCCAGATCCAACAACACAGACATTCCAGCGGATGCAAGAAAACCATATGTCATTCGTCAGTATGGGAATTAGTGGAGGACTACCCTTTGTTGGCACAGTCCAGAGAGGTGTGGGAGTCACAGGTATAGCAAAGGAAGGACTAGATTGGCAAATAATGTATTTACTTGTACTGTGAGTAGGTTTGCTCCAGTTCCTCTAACATAATAGCAGTCTTATGGCTCCAAGACAAATATTTCAGGACTGCCATTATTTTTAATGCAGGTCTGGATCTACACCTCAGAAACCTCCAAGACAGTGATTCTTGACAGTGAGTCCTCAGGACACACCAACAGGTAACGTTTTCAATAAATCCCCGCTTGTTCACAGGTGGGTAATCAGTGGCTCCGTCAGTTTTAGTCTACTACCTTTGGTTAATAATGGATATCCTTAAAACCTGACTTTTTGATGTGTCCTGATAACTGGAGCTGAGAATCACTGTTCTAAGATATGCACTCGAAGTATGTTTATTCCCTTCCATGGTCAAAAGACAACTTCACACTTCATCCTCCCAGCTAACCTTGGTTGCCTGGCACAAATATACCCCTAGACTTTACCATAAAACATAACACTCAGTTAAATAAACAGACAAGTACTGGTGACTATATGCTTCAACATAAACTGACCAAGTAAGGATTTGAACTGTACATTACAGCTATAAAAATAATCTGGAAAACAAATCTCTCACTATAAACTATGAATGGGTGTCTGATGCTAGCCTTGTAATCAGCTCAAGACAGTAGGGTGAGGCTAGGTCAGTTTGGAGACTTAGGCAGTGACCTACTGTGCCTATTGGGATATCAAGCACTGCTGTGTGGCAATATTGAGTCGAAACCTAAAAGTCTTCCAACCCAGTAGCAGGGAGAGAGTAACACATATAGATGGATTCACCCACACCCATATATATATATATATATATATATATATATATATATATATATATATATATATATATATATAGCAAGGGGTCGACGTTTGGATTCCCTCATTACCCTTAGGGTGTCTAAACCCAACAGCAATTTGCATTTGCATATATGTAGAAAAAGTCAGAGATGCACAACTAGGCTCATGAGCTTGCAAGGGTATGCAAAAAGCTCACTGTGACTGTGTCCTCGCACCCAGGGTGCAATCTTTTTTAGCTCACAAATGCCATACACAGAAGAACTATTCTGAAGCATGTCATACAGTTCCTGCCAAAATGACAGTCCAGCCACAAAATGCCAGACAATTTTTCTCTCAACAAGGAAAGCAGTTAACCCTAGACGAATGTTTCGGCCTTGTTGGGCCTCATCAGTGAGGTGCAGCTGATCCCTCTAGGCACTTGTGAGCAAGGGATCCACGTCTGGATTCCCCCATTACCCTTAAGGTGACTAACCCCAACAGCAATTTGCATATATGTAGAAAAAGTCAGAGATGCTCAACTAGGCTCATGAGCGTAAAAAGGTATGCAAAAAGCTCACTGGACTGTGTCCTTGTGCTCAGGGTTCAATCTCACAAATGCCATACACAGAATAAATATTCTGAAGCATGTCATACAGGTCCTGCCACAATTACAATCCAGCCACAAAATGCCAGACAATTCTTCTCTGAACAAGGGACGCAGCTAACCCAGACGTACTTTTCAGCCTTGTTGGGCCTCGTCAGTGAGGTGCAGCTAATCCCTCTAGGCACTTGTAAGCAAGGGGTCCACAACCGAAAGGGATACACACACACATAGACACACAATATATAAACATGCAACACACAC
This sequence comes from Rhinophrynus dorsalis, assembly GCA_037306005.1. Classification (NCBI taxonomy): domain Eukaryota; kingdom Metazoa; phylum Chordata; class Amphibia; order Anura; family Rhinophrynidae; genus Rhinophrynus; species Rhinophrynus dorsalis. The sequence goes on from CM074719.1 coordinate 275,647,408, forward strand.
ACAACAAACACAATAAAAAAGCACAAGAAGTGAATGGGTGCGAGGGCGACAAGAGGTGAATGTACACATTTCATTGCATATTCTTCTGGCACTCAAAGAGTTTTTAACCTCGCACAAAGAGGTTATAAAGGGGTGACTGATAAAGTGGAGATGACTTCTCCAGTGTGATAAACTCACCAATTCCTATGTTATTATATGGAGCCTGTGCACCAAGATCTCTCAAGTTGGAGAAATCATAGTGCATAACATATGACTTTGAGAGTTTATCACACTGAAGAAGTCATCTCCACCACATCATCATCTCCTTATCACACCTTTGTGCATCTCTCCCCTGTTGGGAAATGAAAAAATCAAAAAGCAACAACCATAACTAATGAATAATCATAATAATAATAATAATATATTTTTAAAAATTACGGGGTACAGTAAAGGGGTCAGGGGGAGTGATGCCTGCCATCTGGCGTGGTCTTGACTAGCACCATGTGTAGCAGGCAGGGCACCACTTGGCTCCTGGCTGCTGTCTGGTGAGTAGCTGCTGGAGGTGGGGACCCATATGGATGCCCTGGGCCATCAAGAATTGGATGATGATCTGATTCTGCACCATCAATTGGTGGAACAGAGCCTCCTGAATGTGCAGGGCATCTCTGTGCTACCATCTGAAGCCCCTAAGGTCAGTACAGATGCTTTCCAGGATGTCCAGGGTTTCTGCATGCTCACAGCTGGAAGGGGGCTGCTGCTGTGGCAGGCCTTCATCAGATGCAGCTGTGGGGAAGAAGATATGTAATGCAGCGAGCACCTCTCTTGCACACAGATTGCTGTATTTAGAGGGGTGATTCACAGCAACAGTCTTGTGGACTATTTTGCACAATCATGTCCTCTAACCACCCCAACAGTGCATGTTGTCTGGATGTTCTCACCTAAAGACAAGTGATTGCCATTAACACTTGTTTAAGTTAGAACATTGTGACAACATGCACTGAGGACATGATTGTGCATCCTAGCCCACAGGACCATTGCTGAGATTTACCCATCTAAATGTGTTCATCTCAGGAGAACCTGCAAACATGCAGCATTGTTGTGGCCTAAGAACAGGATTGACCACCCCTGCTATGGCTATATGGATACACCAACAGGTCAGGTTTTTCCTGTAGTCTTGATTGGGCACAGATGGATCATCAGTGTCACTGTCAATATGATTGATCCACTCATGCACAGTTAATGCAAGCCTGCAAATGTAAACTTTATGAGCGTGCTATGGTCTGGAGCTGAGCATGTGTGTGTGACAAGATGACGACAAAGATCGTGCCATGATAAGTGTTGGTGTCATGATGCTGTCACACATATATGACATAAACACAGATCACTACAGGGACTTTACTGTTTTTGTAAGAGAAGAGGAGACAGGTGGAACACAAAAGGGCCACCAGATTAAGGATTTTAATTACAGACACCTTCAGAGGTGGATCTTCAGCCTGCTCAACAGATGCAGCCTGTGATGACCCTGAAAAGACAGAACATTGTAATTTGAGTATGATAGTTGTAGGGAGCCTTAACACATTTGAGTGCCAGTGGGGTGCGCAACACATTTCTTGGAAAATGCATTGCGTACCCCTCTGGCATTCAAATGTGACACCCATCACCAACACAAAACACATAACCATTCCCACGCACACACACCACCAACACGTAAAAAAAGATGGATTAGACATTGAATAGGTATACATGTATTGGATGGAGGACATATTTCAAACAATCCTCAACTGCCCTTTCAACGTGGTGGTCCCCAGGTGGACTGTTCGGGACTTGCACACTGCCAGCATCTTCCTCACTGGCCTCCTCCACTGGCACCTCAGATTTGGATTTGGAAAGAATTAACATGTGAGGAGAAACAATGACTTCATGATATGCTCCAGTCATAATAAATGTGTAAACATTCTGGATCGAAACAACTGCATCAAGGAGGAATAACATAGTTAACCAAATGGTTTCTATTCAGGAATTACTCAACAACAGGTACGTAAATTTGACCTATAAAGCATGCTGGTTGATTAGCTTGTCTCCATCATGCCTGCGCTGTCATTATGTGCATGGCAGGAGTATGACAAAGATTTCTAACATATACCCAATATGTGTATTAGTGGGCTATTTAAAACTTGTAGTCCAAGAGAGGTGAGCAACACATGGCTTCACAATGCACAGTGGCAATGAAAGGGTTATATGGCGATATGGCAAAAGCAAGCAGGGGTTGCTAATACACATGTGGAACAATTTAACATGACTAGAAACATGTGTGTGCATGAGGGACATCAGGAAAACAACTTACCAGCCTCCTCTGCATCCAGGCTGGCAGTGACCGGCTGCAGCACCAAGGTTACGATCTCTTCCCCGTCCCTGCCAGAGATGTGTACTCCATCTGTAATGAGAAGTATTCAATCAAGCAACACTCCTTTGAAAGGGGATATGCTGGGCAGTGGGCAGCCACTGGTTCAACATTTGGGACTGAGGGGGGGGGTCCACAATATGTTGTTTTGCAATATACTGCACACTTATCAGCTCCATGCAATGCATTTTACTGAGCAAACAGGTGTACACCACATTGCAAAGCACTACATTGCAGTCAGCACATACAAGGACATTGAATTACTAAGCACTACATTGCAGTGGGCATATACATGGGCATTGCATTGCGGAGCACTCTATTGCAGGGGAGCGGAGATCTGCCTCTGGAGTACCCAACTCTGAGGTGTGCAGGGAGGGGTGTCAGTACCACTGCTCTTGGTAGAACTGGTGCATATGACCTGGATGGAGAAATATTTGCTGCCTCCAAATATAGGAGAATGGGTCCTGGCATCAGCAGCAGGAATGTGCATTGTGACATCAAGGGGACAGGTGCTAGATGGACAGGAGAAGACATAGGAGTTTGGTCACCTCAGCATCTGAGAAAACCACTGGTCCTACTACAGGGGTGATGGGAGCTAGTCCAGTATAGGATGAACCAGCAACATCCTCATTACCTCCTGCAGCAGGAGCAGCCTCTTCCTCACATGCAGAGAGGAGACCATCCATTGTCATGATCTGCCTTTTTTTCTTTGCAAATTGTATTCCTTGTCTTGTTTTCTTCTGTTTATCATCTGCTATCTGGATCATGGTTCCCCGCCCTGCCTTGTGTTTGCCTTGAGCCTTTAAATAACATAAGTGCTTTAGTGCAGATGCAAGATCAAAGTGTTCCAGTTAGTGACCCGTAATTACAGTCTACTTCCTGTGTGATCTCCTTGTGGATTGAATTGGCTTCTCCTTTGACTTCTTTCCTGCTCTTTGACTTGGCACTGTGTTCTCAAATTTCCTGTTACTTACTTTGGCTCAGTTTTCTCGACTTTGCTCCTGCTTTGCCCAACTGGTTTCTGATCTTGGCTCCGTTGTTGACCATTCTTTGTCTGCTGCTTGGTAATGCGGCACCCACCCATTTCTGACTTTGCTTGTCCCACGTCCCATCTGTCTCAACCCTGGTGTGTTTTGTATCCCGTGCACCTTCAGTCGAACATCGACCACTTTGACTACCAGTCGAACACTAACCATCTCGACCACCGGTCAAACATTTACCCCCTCGATCACCAGTCGAGCAGCAACCACCAGTCAGACTTTGACCATCTTGTTCTGTCTTCTCTGTGTTTCTACACAACAATTATGACTATTACTGCAGTTACATTGCTTGCTCTGTTATCCTCGTTGACCCAGTGTGTAGCTGCTGTTCTCTGGGTTGTCACCCAGGGTGTGGTCTAGCAACCCCGGACGGCACTAATGTAGCCTTGCAGCCTGCATCTCTAAATCAGCTTAGGCTGCAGCACAGCATCCCAGAGGGTAGCAACCACCAGCCAGCCTTAACCTCTAATCATCGTTCTCAAGCATCTAGCTCACTGAGGCCTACCTTGCAATATACTCTTTATTGTCTGTTTTCATATTCTAGTCATATTATTATATCTAGTAGCAGTCTGTCACCCCTTTGTGGGGCCTCTACTTCAGAGAGCCTAACCAGGCATCACACCCATGACCTGTTCATAGTTGAAAAAACAAACAGGTTTCATGCAGGCCTCAGAACTGCAATTCCTGCATCTATGCCCTTTTCTTCAAGATCTGGCTCTTTATGTCAGACACCCACTTCCTGCACCTGTGTGCTGAGTCATAATTCTATCAAGGTCCAGAGATCAGCTATCTGTTCTTTTCCAGAAGCTTATTGCCTTGTTGCCAGATGTGTAAACCATTGTGCAACTGGTGGCTCATGCCTATCGTGTCTTTCAGGATTCCACTCCCTCTGTGTGACATAAACCTAGTTAGGGTGCTCCAGAAGGATCCTTTTGAGTCTTTTACTTCTGAATCCCTTCATTTGACTCTGAAGACATCTTTCCTGCTGTTTATTGTGCCTGTTCGACGTGTGCACAAACTACAGGCTTTGTTTTTTAGACTTCTGTTTCTGATCTTCTATACAATAGGGTAGTTTTTCGAACTCCCTTTGGGCTTCTTCCCAAAAGTTGCTTCTGAAATTCATATTAACCAGGAAATTGTTCTTCATTCTATTTTTCTGGCTCCATCTAAGAGAGAGGAGCAGGATCTTCCCTGCTTGGACACAGTTTGGTGTCTGTTCATCACACAGAACCTTTCCACAAATCAGACTCACTTTTTGTTATTCCTGAAGCCCACATATGGGCCAAGCAGCATCTCAGTTGACAGTGGCTTCTTGGATAAATGCCACCATTCACCAGGCCTATGTCCTTAGAAAAAAGCCTGTGCACTTTAGGGTCAATGCTCATTCCATTAGGGAGGTGGGTGCTTCCTGGGCCTACAAGATCCAAAGCAGTTTTGCAAGGCAGCAACCTGGTCTTCTCTTAACATATTTTCTAAACATTACTGAGTGAATGTTCTGATTTCGACTGAAGTCATTTTTTAGATGGTGGGTCCTACAGGCAGCAGTGCCTGTTTAGTAGTCTCTTGTTTTTGTTTGCCTTGCTGCTGTTACTGCTTTTGCTGTGTCAGTGTCCATTGTTTCTGTCTTCATCCATGTTGATTCGTGCGAATGATCTTATTTTTTGTGTTGTAATCCTGAATATAGTCCCTTATTATCCCTTCTAGCAGTTTTCCCACTACAGAAGTCAAACTCACAGGTCTATAATTCCCAGGTTCTGTTTTATTTCCCTTCTTAAATAGAGGCACTATGTTGGCTCTTTGACAATCCTGTGGCACTGAGCCTGTGGTGAGATAATCTTTAAAGAGTAAATAGAAGGGTTTTGCTAACACTGCACTAAGTTCCTGAAGAACCCTTGGATGTATACCATCAGGACCCAGTGCTTTGTCGGTCTTAATTTTTATCAGTCTTCCCATGATGTCTTCTTTAGTTAACCCAATAGCTGATAATTGTATTGTTTTATTTGTTACTTGTGGAGGCTTTTCTACCATTCCTTGCTTCCTTGTATATACTGATGCAAAGAAAGTGTTTAAAACATCGGCCATTTCCTTATCGTCACTAATCAAATCACCCATCTCATTTTTGAATGGTCCAAAGCATTCCCTCTTAAGTTTTTTGCTATTTATATATTTGAAAAACTTTTTTGGATTAGATTTGCTTTCCCTTGCAATTCGAGTTTCATTATCTATTGTTGCTACCCTTATTGCCTTTTTGCAATCTTTGTTGCTTTTTTTCCCTTGCCATTTCCTTCTTTACATGTGCAGTTAACCACATTGGCTGTGACTTACTTCTTTTGCATTTGTTCCCCATTGTTATATACAGTTGGGTACATTTCTGCAACCTAAATTTGAATTCTGACCATTTTTCCTCAGTATTTTTGCCTTTAAATAAAATATCCCAGTCTATGTTTTGCATTGAAGCCCTTAACAGTCTGAAGTTAATTTAAAAAAAAGCTAAGAGTTTTGGTTGAACCTAGACAGTTTTGCTTTGCAAGACTAATCTAAATGTAACCATGTTGTGATCATTGTTTCCCAAATGTTCTCTTACCTTAATATTGGATACCATTTCTGCGTTATTAGTTATCACTAGGTCCAATACATTGTTATTTCTTGTCGGCACTTCCACCATTTGTTACATGTAGTTTTCCCGATGTATGCTCACAAACCTGCTTCCCTTAGCACTCTGACAGGTCTAATTTTTCCAGTTGATATCTGGATAATTAAAATCTCCCATAACTATAGTATGCCCAAGTTGGGCAGCTTTCCTCATTTGCAATAGCAGTTGGGCCTTAACATTGTCATAGTTATGTATTTTTTAAGAACTGGTTCCCCAAACTGTTCTCCGTATTCTAGATGATGCCTTACCCAGGATTAATATAGAGGTACTATTATATTTCCATTCTGTGCATTTATAACCCTTTTTATGCAGCATATTTTCTCTTCTAGCAGATGAGTGACACAGCACACTGTTGTGAAGTTTATTGGCTATCAGTACTCCTAAATCTTTCTATAACAAGGATTCCCTAAGTAGTTTCCCATTAAGTGTATATGAAGCATGTTTGTTCCTACAACTCAAATGTATATGCTTACACTTATCTATATTAAACCTCATCTTCCACTTTTCCATCCATTCCCTCAGTTTATCCAATTCTTCCTGCAGAGAAAAAAAATCCAGCTCTGTATGTATTTCCATAGACAGCTTAGTGCCATCAGCAAAGATCAAGACACTACTTTCAATAATTACTTCTAGATCATTAATAAAGTAATTAAAAACACTGGGCCCAAGACTCATCCCTGTGCCACCCCACTTACAAATATAGATCAAGTTAAAAAAGTTCCATTTAGCACAACTGTCTGCCATCTATTGTTTATAAGTAAAGTACTGTGTTAGCCAGCGAAAATGCAGGAGACTAGTAGAGTAAAATGATACCTTTATTGGCTAACTCAGTTAGCCTATAGAGGTATAGACCTCGATTCAATTAAACCCGTCACAAAAAAAAAAACAGTCGGCATTTTACAAGCACAGTGCTATGAAAAAATACAGACTAACAAAAAAAAAAAAACACACATGTCAGGTGCTAAAGTTAGCTCCCATTGAAACTCATTCAAACCAGTTTCATTTCCCCATTCAATTCCATGCGTTAGGCATTAAGTTGCATTAAGGGACTCACTCTAATGAGTGAAAATCTGCAGCCAGTTTTTTGGACGCAGAGTCCCTTAACACGTGATTAATCCTGCTGACACAGGAATTGAAAGGGAAAAAAAGCAGTGGATGTATTCATATGAGGCATTAAGCCCCATATCAATGCATCCAAAATACTCCAAAAACTATGTCAGATGTTAGTAGAATTAACCCTATGCAGAATGCAACGGATTGCACAGCGTTGAATACCCCACTGGCATTCGCAGGATTAATCCCACTAAGTTAACAACATCACATGATAATAAACACTTACCTGTAATCCTGAATTCCATCTGAGTTTTCAGCACCCTGGTCAGCTACTGTCCATCTTCTTCTGTCATCTTCAATCTTCCAACTTCTGCCTATTTATCTTCTTTATCTTCTTATCTTTATCCTCTTATATCTTATCTTCTGTCCTCTTATCTTCTGCTGTTTCCAAGAGATTTTTCTGTAAAGAAACAAATAAAATCATTATTAAATTGTGTTTGCAAAAAGTCTTTTACCAAGCTATGTAGTAGAGAAGTAAGAAATGAACTGCAAAGCAATGTGTTACTTACCTCTCCTGCACTAAAAGGATTAAATTGGTGACAGCAGTCAAATACAAAAAAATAATTTTGTACCCAATGCGGAATAATGTTTTCTCTAATCAATTTTGCCCAATAATGTATTGTTGTCCACATCTAATATAAAATGCATTGCCTTTGAAAACAATAAGTTGAAGAGGCATTGAAGGTCTCAAATAGTGCTGCCGCGTCTGCCACTGTCGTCAGCAGCAGCAATGCAGGCCAAAAAATCCCCCCTCCTTCATATAAAAGCAAGTCTCTTCTCAATTATGTCACAGAGATGCTCGAGCAACGGCCTGAGAGGTATGAAGGAGAGAGGATTTTTGCCTGCCGCCACTGCATGGATATGGACTACATATTGATATGGACTACAATACATTATTGGGCAAAATGAATTTGAAAAAACTTTTTTTCGCATTGGACACAAAATAATTTTTCATATTGGACTGCCGTCACAGATTTAATCCTTTGAGTGCCAGAGAGGTAAGCCACGCATTGCTTTGCAATGCGATGCTTACCTCTCTGGCACCCAAAGGGTTAACAACTACATATCTTAATAAAAGACTTTTTACGTACACAATTTAATAACAATTTTATTTTTTTTCTTTACAGGGACATCTCTTGGAAACAGCAGAAGATAAGACAGAAGATGAAGAGGAAGTGAAGGAAGATAGAATATGACAGAAGAAGACAGACAGTGGATGACAGGTAAGTGTTATACAGCTTTGGGTGTTAGGCTAGCGTTAGTTGTTGCACTTCACTGGTATGGGTAGTGTAGGGTTAGTGTTTGGGAGGTTGACTGAGTGTTGAGCTCATGCTCGATGCTTGACAGTGTGTCAAGCACCGATCGTTAGCCCTTTCCTTTAATGTTCCTATTACTCTCGTTATTTAGCATGGGTTTTGTGAACTTAAAACACACAACAGATGTTTGGCCAAAAGTCTTTGGCTCAACATTCATTTTGGTATCAGTTGGTAGGGAAATTGAATACCAATGGTGACACAATGTGTGTACCAATCAGTAACCATTTTTTCCCTAACGGCTGTTTTACGGTGAACAATTGTTTCGATGCCATAATGTTTACTTTATTAGTCTTCTGAACTATCATTTAGCCAGTTCTCTGTCCATGCACAGATATCACATCCCAAACCGAAGCCTTTTAATTTATGCAGTAACCTGTTGTGGGCACAGTATCAAAGGCATTTGCAAAACTGAAGTATTAATACATCAACAGCAATACCTCTGTCCAAATTACCACTTACGTTTTTGTAAAATGCAAGTTAATTAGTTGGACATCATTTATGTTTCATAAAACCATGCTGGCTCCTGCTAATAATATAGTTGGTCATCACATAGGGCCGTATGTTCAAAGGGATAACGACATAAAATTGTCGTATGAAAGACAAAAATAAGTCCTTGAATGCATGAATGACATAATTTTCTATAGAGTATACGACAAAACACTAGCAATGTCCGTTGTGTACGACACAACTCCAGAATTGACGGGCAAAGGGGCGTGGCAAAACTATTCTCCAGTGTCGTATAGAGGAAAAGAAAATTTGTCATAACTTACGACAAAAAAATGTCTTTCAAAAGACAAAATTTGTACGTTAAGAAAAAAGTGGAGGGAATGTGTTCTGAATGTGAGAATTTTTGCCTTTAGTTAAGACATTTCTGTCGTTAGTTAAGACATTTTTTAATACATTTTTCGTTAGTTAAGACTTTTTTTGTCGTTCCATATGACAATTTCAGTCAGGACAAACAACATATTTCCAATCACAACCGACACTCTCTGAAAATATTAATGATCCCAACGACACTGTACTTTGAAAAGTCATCACAAACGACAAAAGCTATTTCGCTACTTCTTTGAACATATGGCCCAAAGTCCTGAAAATGATCAGTTAGTAACCCTTCTAATATCTTAACCATTACGGAAGTCAAGTTTACAGGTCTATAATTTCCTGGATTAGATTTTGAACCCATTTTGAATAATTGTACTACATCACCTTTCCTGTTCAGCCAGTTCAGAAGGGAGATGCCCAGGTAGACTGCAGAGAGGGACAATCTTCAATTAAGATAAGGGAAAATCCTGAAAAACTTGTCAAGGGAGGGAAGGGCTTTCATTGTTTTTACACAAAGAAGATTGTCCCCTTCTGTTATCTGTCTGGTCTTACAACCAGATTCACATCTGAGAAGAGACGGCTTACACTAGGAAAAAGGGGCGGGAGGGGGAAACTTTGCTTGTGAATATCTCTTAAACCATAAAGGTTTGAGAGATAAGACATATATCATTCTTCATGTTTTTTTAATGCCTACAAAATAAAATAAAGATAAAACGAAGTATTACTATCCCTTTAAGTATAAGGGTCTTTCTATTACTGAACTAAGTTCCTAAAATACCCTTAGGTGTATGCTTGGATGTATGCTATAAGGTGCTTTTCCAGTCTTTGGACTTTGTCTTCAGTAAGCCATGTACATGATGGAGGAAATTCTGTGATTCCCTCTTTGTCCATAGCCGGCCATTGTTGTTTCCTTTGTCTATACAGAAAAAAAAGAGTGTGTGTCAGCCATAACCTTATCTTCACTAATCAATTCACCTGTCTCAGCTCTCAGAAAAAACAAAGATCATCCTTAATATTTTTTTATTTTTTTTTTGCAGAACTTTTCTCATTTTCAATTTTAACTAGCTTATTTGCAGATTTTATTACATTCTTTATATTGCTTTTAAATTATGCATAGGACCCTTCTGATTTAAACAGTCTGCTTTTAATTTATCATTTCCCCGCAAACTTTTAAAGGGATAGTAATATCTTGTTAAAAGTATTTCCCCAAGTCTTCTTTATATTAAAATTAAGACATTGTGCTCTATTTAAGTCCTTACTTTTGTGTAGTTAAAAAGTTATACAGAGATAAAGATCCACTACCCAACCCTTCTGGTCACCTCCCTCTGCAGCGAGGGATAAACGTCAGTAATTAAGGATAAGGGAAATCCTGCCCCCATTGATGAAGGAAGGCAGGATTTCCCTTTGCCTACTGAAGTTTGTCCCTCGCTGCAGTTGTCTGGACAAGACTGCAGCTTCTGGTGACGTGGACAAGAGGGGCTGACAGTGGACCTTTATATCAGCATACGTTTTAAACTACACAAAAGTAAGGACTTAAATATAGTGCAATCTCTTAATTTTAATATAAAGAAGACTCGGAGAAATAGTTTAAACAAGACGTTACTAAACCTTGATCTATTTTCCCCACATATATACTGACACATACCTAAGAGCATTTTAAACAATTCCATCTTTCGTCTGCATTTTTACCTTTGAAATCTACATGCCATGGAACGTCCTTTAATGATGACTTTAGGCATTGTAAATTAGCCTGTTTAAAGGGACAGTAATGTCCCACCCAAAAAAAGTCCAGCAGAAAAAAAAAACGTTGGGTGCAAAATAAAAAAATGCCACAAGATGTCATTTGATTGACTGCGTTAGCCCTTAAGATCTGATAAGGGACTCACTTTATCATTGGAAATTTAAGACCCAGTTCGTTTGGCCACAGAGTCCCTTATCGGATCTCAAAACAGCTGACGCAGCAATTGAAATGGAAAAAAAAGTTTTAAAAAATGGGTCCTAAGCCCACTGGCACTCATAGGGTTAATTCTACTAACTGTCAGTTTTTGAGCTAGTACTGGTAGTTGGTAGCATAGAAAAGTATACTGCATTTAATCCTTATGTACTCTGTATGTCTCCCTCATTCACTTTACATTGTAAGCTTTCGTTCATGGACACCAGTTCTAGTGTCACACTTTACAAAGCACTTGTTACTTGTTACATTGTTTAAACCCTTACATTATAAAGAGTTGCATTCACTTGTGGCGCTATATAAATAAAAACATTCACTCATTCATTCAGTTGTATGAAATGTTGGTATCTGGCAATCATGCCTGCCAGATTTGCACTTACTGACAAATGAATAAAGCAGTGGTTCTCAACTCCTGTCCTCAGGACCCACTAACAGGCCAGGATTTGATGATTTCCTTTTTAGAGCAAATGTGAGTTAATCAATGTGAATGAGCCTCTGATCACCACACCTGTGCTCTAGCAGAGAAATCCCTAAGTCCTGGCCTGTTAGTGAGTCCTGAGGACAGGAGTTGAGAACCACTGGAATAAAGCGAAATATCTAAAACAATTGTTTTAAACCAAAAAGTAATCTAACATATAGATTTTTTTAAAGATTTTTCAACAAATTTGTCACAGAGTGACAGTCCCTCTTTAATTGTAGGCCATTCCCCATTTTCCTAAATCTTCTGAATTTTGCTGCCACTGCTTTTTCTCAGTGATGGGGTATGTTACTCCTCTCTCTCTCTGTAGGAGGGATAACCCAATTCGTTGCGCTATATGATTACGATGCACGGACAGAGGATGATCTGACTTTTGTTAAGGGAGAGAAATTCCACATTATCAACAACTCGTGAGTAGTTTCCTGCAAGAGCAGTCTGACCACTCTGTTTATTTGAATACATGTTCAGTGTGACTATATATTGTAAAATGTCAAGTATAATACGCACCTTTGTATAATACACTGGTGTAAATTTTACCCAAGATTTTAGGGGAAAACAAAAGTACATATGTGTAATACACACATTTGTTTCCCTTCCCTCTACCCATTGAAATATATTATAGTCTGTTGTCTGCTTCCCTCCCTCCACCAACTCAATATGCTCCCACCTTCCCCTCCCTCTACTCACCCCCTCTGGAGACAGCTGGGACATCTGGGATAGAGTGACATGCTTGAATTTGCTGCTCGCTTCCAGCATCTCCCTGTGAGGACAGATGTTCATTCAAGCTAATGGTAGTGCCTTGTGAGGACCTGAATGTACTCACAGGGTACTACTATAGTTTTATTGCTACTATGAAACAGGTGGAAAATGCAAACATGCCTTCCCCTGCAGAGTTGTCCTAGCTGCCTCTGTAGAGGGGGAGTAGAGAGTGGAGAAGGTTGGAGCACATTGAGGTAGGTGGTCGGAATGACGAGAGGACTAGACACTAGTGTTGAGCGAGCACCACGATGCTCGGGTGCTCGGGTGCTCTGACCGAGCACCCCCTGAGGCTCGAGTGCTCGGCCGAGCACCCGAGCCCCATTGGAATGAATGGGGCAACACCAGGCACCCCCTGCTCTGATGAGGGGAGGGTGCCTGGTCAATGCCCCCTTCATCTCCGCTATGCCCCCTTCATCTCAGAATGCCCCCTTCAGCTCCGCAATGTCCCCCTTCAGCTCCGCTATGCCCCTCTTCCACAATGTGCCCCTTCATCTCCGCTATGCCCCTCTTCCACAATGTGCCCCTTCATCTCCGCTATGCCCCTCTTCCACAATGTCCCCCTTCATCTCCTCTATGGCATAGAGGAGATGAAGGGGGACATTGTGGAAGAGGGGCATAGCGGAGATGAAGGGGCACATTGTGGAAGAGGGGCATAGCGGAGATGAAGGGGCACATTGTGGAAGACGGGCATAGCGGAGATGAAGGGGGACATTGTGGAAGAGGGGCATAGAGTCTATGCCCCTCTTCCACAATGTCCCCCTTCATCTCCGCAATGCCCCCTTCATCTCCGCAATGCCCCCGTACCTCCAGTCCCTGGTGGTCCAGCGGAGCTTCTTCGGATCTGTGCCTCTTCCGGCACAGATCCCCGCTACCCGAACATGTCGGGCGAGCACATGGCGGTACTCGACGAGTACCGCCATGTGCCGAGCAGAGCGATGCTCGAGCCGATCCGAGCATCGGCCGAGCACGCTCGCTCATCACTACTAGACACCAGGATCTTTTATTTTTATATTTCTCTTGTGTATAATATCCCCTTAGTGACCGGCCGGCACTTAACGCCTGCTGAACATTTTTTTCCCATTTGTTTCAATGACTCCTGGGACGTACATGTACGTTCTCTGTCCACCTGGGACATCTGTTCGGGACGTACATGTACATCCTTGGGCGGTAAGAGGATATGCACTCCCCACTTCACATAAGTTGAAAAGGGGCAAAATTGTGCTTAGTATATCCAAGATTTTATGGCAGTTGATTGTGCAGTTGTGTGTATTCATTGCAGTGCATTTGTTATTTAGTTTTTTCAGTATGCTTAAAGGGATAGTAATACCTAAAATGTAAAAAAAATATGTTGTAGGGTTTATCCCCCTGAGTAAAACAAGAGTACTCCCACTGCTGAAAGATGTTTCATTCAAAAGTTATTAATTTTCAAAGTTGAATTTTTTAGGTGCAATATCACAGTGGCCTGAAATTTTACAGTGGCACTGTTGCTACACCATCCTATGGAGATTTATGGTCCTGAGACCAGAGCTGTCCATAGGATCGTGTAGCAACAGCGCCACTGTACAATTTCAGGCCACTGTGATATTGCACCTAAAAAATTCAACTTTGAAAATTAATAACTTTTGAATGAAACATCTTTCAGCAGTGGGAGTACTCTTGTTTTACTCAGGGGAATAAACCCTACAACATATTTTTTTTTACATTTTAGGTATTACTATCCCTTTAATGTGAGTCTGCAATGAGTGGGTATAATGTATGTTTAAAATCTATATAACATTAATGAATGTATGCAGGAAAAGATGTATAGTGAATGCAACTAGTTTCTGTTTTGTATAGTACTCACAATCACTATCTCTCCACAGTGAAGGCGATTGGTGGGAGGCTAGATCACTGAGCTCCGGAGCCACAGGATACATCCCCAGTAACTATGTGGCTCCAGTGGATTCTATTCAAGCAGAGGAGTGAGTACAATACTATGCTTGTTGAGAAGACTCTGAAACACAGCACAAAAGTTTGATTGAGAAGTCAATGTTGTAATATCTTTTAAAGTGATAGTAGTACTTCAGAAAAATTGTATTTTATATTGTAGCCATTAAAAAATAATTAAGAAAGATATCAGTCTTATCTCTCAGACCTTTATGGTTTTTGGAGTCTCCTTAAAAGAGAATGGTAATCCAGACGTGGACCCCTTGCTCTCAGTGCCTAGGGAATCAAGCTGCACTCTCCTGATGAGGCCCAACAACGCCAAAATGTACGTCAGGGGTTAGCTGGGGTTCCCGTGCAGGGAGGGGACTTGCCTGTCATTTTGGAACTGGACAGCACTTTTGGGTAGGATTAGTCTAATATGTATGTGGAAATTTCTCCTCTGTAATGGTACTACAGAGCTAAAACATGATGCTTCTGAGCAGTGACTAGCAATAGGACAGGTCATTGTGCTTTTGTTCATCCTCAGAAGCCTCTCACATTTTGCATGCTTATTTTGAATACCCTTAGGGGTCTCCCGAAGAGTGAAGGGTAATACAGATGTAGACCCCTTGCTCTCAGTGCCTAGGGAATCAAGCTGCATGCTCCTGAAGAGGCCCAACAAGGCCAAAATGTACGTCGTGGGTTAGTTGGCGTTCCCGTGCAGGGGGGACTTGCCCATCATTTTGGGCAGGATTAGTCTAATATGTAAGTGGAAATGTCTCCTCTGTAATGGCACTAGAGAGCTACAAAGTGACTAGCTATAGAACAGGTCATTGTGCTTTTGTTCGTCCTCAGAAGCCTCTCATATTTTGTATGCTTAATTTTTTGCTACATCTACATATTGGATTTGCATGCCGAGTTATTAAGGTCTGGTTTTCAACAAGGTAATTTTTATTGAAGCTAGATGTACGTCTTCAAACTCAACCAGATGGAGTATTGTGACTGCATACCTGTGTAGCTGTAATTTTGTTTTAATTGGGCTGTGTGTATGATAGATTTGTCACGCAGTCTACATTTTAACTAACACTTGATCATTTTTAATGCTAGCATTAAAGGTTAAGTTTTAACAGTGTTTACTCATCACAGGCATTGAATGGTTAATAGCAACAGTTAAACACTGTTGGTTAAGTGTCATCAGTTGTGAATAATTAGGTTGCAAATATGTTTTGATTTTGGTCTATTTCACATTTGGGCAAGAATACATAGAAAAGATGGGAGCTGCCATAGAACTCGAATAGCACCACAATACACCAACCTATTCATGGCAAAATTGGAGGAGGAGTTCTTGCATTGAGTTTAGCATTTCATGAAAATTACAATGCTTTCCACCCCACCATTAACATCAAAGTCAGCCATCCACCCACACAAATTAACTTTCTGGATACCACAATCAAAATTAGGAACAACTCCATCTGGACATCTCTGTACGGTAAACTAACAGACAGGCCTAAATATCTCACGAATTATAGTTTCCATCCCAGACACACAAAAATGGCTGTTTACAGTCAGGGACTTCTGTCCGAGAACATCTTAAAAACCTCAGGAGAGAATTTCAGTCATGGATATAATGCCAAGGTCACAGACATCCAAATTCTGAGCGCAACCAGTGTACCCAGAAGTAATCTTCTGGATTTCAAACAACCGCAGGAAGAGAACAGGGAACCAGTAGTACTGTGCAAAGTCTCAAAAGTGGTCCAAACAAAACTACATTCCGATAGCAAATTAGAAAGAATATTACCAAAACCTACACTCCTCCCCCCTAAACAGATTCCCAACCTGAAACAACTGTTGGTAAAGAGATTCCGTAAAAAATACAACAGAAGTCTGTGAAAGAGATGTGGAACCTGTCCACGCATATTTACCACAGATAAGGTGTCCACACAACATTTCCTACAAAATCATAACATGAAGGGAAAATTCTCCTGCTGATCAGTTCATCTTATCTTCCTCATCATGTGTGTGAAATGTCCCAAAACACACAAACTCTAAAAAAACAGATAACTTCTCATAGGCCCAGTGTGAACAAGAAAAGAGACACCCCAGTGGGTCAACGTTTTGGCAAAACTGGTCAAGGCATTAAAGATCTCAGGGTGTTTGTATTGATGAGAAATATTCAGACAGAGAGAATATATTTGTGAGTATAAATTGATATCCAAGTTTAAAACTGAACTGTGGTCTGAACCATCACATTATTCCACACAATAAACATTTTGGGCCCTTTGGGTGCCAGAGGAGTGTGTAACCCACTGCAAAGTGATACATTCCATATACTTAGCCATCTTTGTCTGCAGTCACAAACTCTCTATACAGTAAATGTGCTGGAGCTATTCACACATCAAAAAGGAAATAAATCTTGTACCACTTGGCCAGTTACAAAGAGATACTTCTACTGGAGTATAAGGACTCATGTACACAGACAGTAGTGATGAGATTCACCTGCAGTGGAATTTAAATTGAAAAATAATTTGCATGAATGTATAGCCCATTATGCATTTTGTATTCAGTTTTCGTTCTAAATATGCTTGAAGAAGGGACCTAAGTTATCTTGAACGCTTGCAATCTAAAGCTTCTCAAAGAATTGATTACTCTATCAGTCTCCTGCTCCAAAAGAGAGGAGACTTTGAATTGACATGTTGGGGGAATGAGGTATAGATCTAGATTTACTATACGCTGAATTGACCCTTTAAGCACAATAAATCTTGTCTTTAAGTAAACAGAACTCTATTGACCCCTTAAGGACCAGTAACATGCCAGGACTGTCACAAGTGTCCATTCATTAAGGACCTGGCACTTTATGACTTGTGATCAAAAGCTCCTTCGGATGCTGTGTGATCATGACAGGAGACTAAAACTGACAACTCAAAGACTGGAGCATTCAGTTTCAGTCTTTCTTTTGGTAAACCGGTATATGTGATCGCTCGCATGTGCCTGCTCCTCAAATGTAGTCTATGCATTCCTTTAGAGTAAAGGTAAAGCAGGTCCGCTTGTCCTTAAGGGGTTAAATGGTCTTTGTATATTTTTATACATACTCATTTAATGAATGTAAGAGTTGTATACTAGATTCCCTTTATACTGTGCCTCTCTTTCATATTTCTAAAGAATAGAACTATTAGGGTTGCATTTAATACACTTTTAGGATTTGGCCATATACTAATTCTACCAGCATATAAAATCCCATTAAAATTTAACAATGACAGTTTAAAAAACAAAACAAAAAGAAAACAAAAAAAGGTTATGCCTGGAAATTAATATGTTAAAATCATATGCTCAGTTCAGCTCTGATTGTCTGTATATTTCGAGCAAATAAATTAATTGTATTTAGTTATCTAGAAAATGTCTTACCAGGAAGAATACATTGAGATTTGTCTCGTTTTCAAGTATGTCCTGGATAGTTTTTAGTAAAGGGCTACATATTTACACGAAATTGAGAAACATTAATCTGGAATTGGAAGCAGAAACCTTACTTTACCATATCCAAAGGATTTGACAAAAGTTGTAAGAGAAAAACAAATCCGCATACCTCCCAAGTGTACCTCTTTAGGAGGGACAGTCCCGCTTTGATATCCAAATCTGTCTGTCGCTTTCTCCCACCCAAGTGTCCTTCTATTTAGGAGATCAGACTATGTGGTGTGTACATAAGTGTATTACATTGCCCCACTGCAATAAAACTCACATGATTAAACTTCACTATATGAGTTTATATATTAGTCTGTGTAAATAAGTAATTTACCTTGTTCTAAATCATTTATTCAGTTACATAAAGAGCTGACAATTGGTCATGAAATAACATAAAAATTCTTAGTATTGCCCCACCCGCCAGACACACCCCCAGCAACACATATAAAACAAAAATGTCCCTCTTTGGCCATTTCAGATGTTGGGAGGTATGAATCAGTAAAATATCCAAAACAAAGTTAGTATAGTCAATGTATCTGATTTCTGTAATGGGGAGGAGATTGAGACACTGAAATGAAATGAGTGACATTGAAGCTTAGCAGTGAATGATTAGAGGCAAAGATGTTCTGTAGGAAACAGGGAAACACTGTTTTGCAATGAAGTAAGGGACATATATTCTGCTGAGAGGTGGAACTTACTTAGCTACTACACAGAGTGAGAAATACAAGGGAACTGGGATATTAAACACTTTGTATTTATCTTTTCCTTATGTCTATCTTCCTCGTTTCTCCTTTCTTTCGACTAGATGGTACTTTGGGAAGTTTGGAAGGAAGGATGCAGAGAGACAGCTCCTGAGCGTGGGGAACCAACGGGGAGCCTTTATGGTCAGAGAAAGTGAGACCTCCAAAGGTGAGACACAGACCTATGGGGGATATATGATATAGACAACATACATTAACAGGAGGCATGTTGTGTGTATACGAGTTTCGGCCAGTAATACTTGCTTATGGCTACGACTAGGGCTAGAAAGTAGGCACTGTAACTCTAGAACAGGTATAGGCAATCTTTAGGTCTTCAGCTGTTGCTGGATTATATAAACCATTAACTAGGTGAGTATGATGGGAGTTGTAGTCCAACTTGGCTTGCGTTATGGTAAGGAAAATGTTTAATTATGTTCTTTTCTTTTCTGGGCATAGACCATTTCTTAAACCTGTAGGCCAGACAAATGTTCAGCTATTTTGCCATCATCTGTTTAGGTATGATTCCCATAGATAACTTTATAGTTATATAGGGAAAACTATAAAAAAAAAAATCAAATATCAAAAATATCAAATATGTATAGTTTTACCAATATACATTGTCTCTGCAGACCCCCTGATATCCCAGGGGTGAAATTCACTAAGTGGTGATAAAGAGGGGATGAAGTGGAGATAAAGTGGAGATAACTTCTCCAGTTTATCACTTCTCCAATTCCTATGTTACTGTATGGAGCTTATTCACTGAGATCTCCAAAGCTGGAGAAATCTTAGTGCATAGGCTCCATAGAATAACATAGGAACTGGAGAAGTGACAACACTGGATAAGTTATCTCCACTTTATCTCCACTTCATCACCTCTTTATCACTGCTTAGTGAATCTCCCCCACCCCGAGTGCAAAATGGAATTTTCAGCTTTGTGAACTTAAATGCACATTTCAGTATTTACATGGTAAAACTTCCCTAAAACAGCTGAATGACTATAAACAACTATATTTCCAGAAAGTAGATATCTTGCTGCATCGAATGAAAGGACATGTGCCTTTCTCACCCTAGCCTGGTGTTCACAAATGCTTCCAGAAGGTGGCATTAAAGGAAAAAATGTGAAATTTACTCACCAATATTTGTTTTTCCTCTGTGTCCTTCCACGGCAATGTACTGTGGGTAATTGGCTCCGCCTTCCAGCTGGTAGGACCAAATCAAATAAATTTCTTGAGCTACCTCCCCTATGCAGTTATACATTTGTCCAAGCTGCAAAATACAAGAGGTTAGAGAGATAGCAATAACAATATGCATTTAATTCAGTAATTCAACAGCTCACTGGACAGTCAATGGAGCTAATACAGATACCCGTGTAATTGAAAAGGGTGGGGTGCCGTGGAAGGACACAGAGGAAAAACAAATATCGGTGAGTAAATTTCACATTTTCCTCTGTGTCCAATCCACGGCAATGTACTGTGGGACTTCCCAAAGCAGTACACCAGATAAATTGGGTGGGGATAATATTAGAAAGTTTAGACAGGAATGGCTGCTTCCAACACCTTCCTTCCGAACTTAGCGTCCTCTAATGTTTGAAGGACACGTCAGTAGAGTTGTAAGAAGGTAGAGACTGGTGACCTTGTGGCAGCTTGCATGATCCTATATGTGAAGCAGCTGCCTTTGCTCCCCTGATGTCTTCATGGCACGAATAGTGAGGGCTGTAGGGCACTGCGGTGGCTCATGGTAAACTGAGACTTAAGTCTGTTTGATACAGTCCCTGGTTCACTAAGAAAC
Source organism: Rhinophrynus dorsalis (assembly GCA_037306005.1). NCBI lineage: Eukaryota > Metazoa > Chordata > Amphibia > Anura > Rhinophrynidae > Rhinophrynus > Rhinophrynus dorsalis. Next base: position 275,667,809 of record CM074719.1, read on the forward strand.
AGAGTCTTCTGTAAGTAGTGAAAAACCAAAAAATCCTTTTAAATAGTCCACAGAAGCGGACAAAACAGTTGTCAGACTTGCACCATAGCTAGGTTCTGTTGACGCGTATCTCAATACAGTGAACAATATCCAATGTATGTAGTCCTTTCTTGATCTGGTGAGTTGGACTGAAACAAAAGGAGGAACAATCACTGGTAGATGAAACTTGTGAAATGAAGAAGTCCTAAGTCAAAGACCACTCATTCACCTGAAACGCCAAAAAGAGAGGTACAGACCTAAAGGGCTGCAGCTGACTCAGTCAACTGGCTGATATAGTGGCCCTGAGAAAGTGGGCTGTAAGAGAGAGGCAATTCCAGGAGACTGCTTCTAATGACACCAGGTATGGAATAAGGATAACTGCCGTAGGATCAGATGAAGGTCCTAAGGCAGAAAGGAGTCAAGTAGGATTGGCTTGATCCTGGATGTTGAAGTAATATATTGTCTGCCTGGATAGACCTCTGCCAAAGAAGGGTCTCTAAGACTGGCGAAATAGAAGATTAGGAAGAGGTTTTAAAAGCTGTGGAAAACCCTGCTTGAAGCAATCAAATTGTAGAGGTGGGAACAGATGAGCCAGCTTCTCAGAAAGACACCACCTATAAAAGATAGACCAGGCTAGTAGATGACGGTCTTCTGCTCTGTAGGATGGTAAACTCAGACCGGATCAGGGAAGCACTGAAGACTGAAAGATTGCCACTCAGCCTCCAGGCTTGATCCGGAAGAATACTAGATCTGATTGAAATAGATAGCCAAAGATTAGCAACCCCAGAATGCATAATAGGGGAATCAGAGGTCTGATTGACATCTGTAGTATGGTGGCAATCAAAGCTTCCGAGGCCTGTCTGGGAAGATGAGAAAGACAGACTTCTTACCGGTCTCATCTATTGTCTGTACTACCTAATACAGCAGGGCAGAGGAGGAAATCTGTTATACCAGATGAAAGTTCCACTGTATCCTAAGACCATCCTGGCTAAGACCTGGGGTTCGAGCCATCTGAGAGATAGGTTAGGCATCTTCTGCTTATAGTGTGGCCCTCAGATCCACTGATGGGTCCTTTAACGTGGCTGCCACAAAGTTGAATATTCTTTAGATCAGGCCCCACTTTCCTAGAACTACTAACCTGTGGTTTTGGAATCCTGCCTGGACAAGCAGATGACCTGCAAGGAATGCTGCTATAAGTATCCACAGATTCTGTCTGACCCATAAGGGATCTGAAAGCTAGCTCGTTCAAGTGCGGTGCTTAAATTCCTACTTGGTTGAGCAGATACTGAACCGTCGAAATATAGTCTGACCCAAGTAGAGAGGTGCATTGACACCGAAACTAAAGTACCTGAGGGACTTACATATTCTCAGTAGTTTAGAATAAAGTGACGGCTAAACTCCCATGTTGTCCATTTCCCTTGGACTGCATTATGGTTCCAAATTCCTTTCAGACCGAAAAAAATAGGTATATTCCGCCAGGCATCAGAGAGTGACTGCCTGGTAAGGTGTCTGGGTGAGTACATCAAAGTAACATCTTTCTGGACAACAGGAACAGGGGAATCTACTGTAACTGAACGGAAGGATTCTTCCTGTAGTGGCAGAGGTTCGAACTCAGGCTCATGTCATGATCGAATACGTAGAGGGGTCCCAAGACATAAGAAGCTGTTGCCCTTAGGAGTTGTATCGTGGAGGGAGGTGTCACCCCTTGAGTATACAATATTGCCATAATGTGCCCTGAGTATGAATGGTATTGAACCAGATGCCCAGAAAACTAGGTCTTGAGAGGGAGACAGGGAGCTTGTTCTCAGTTGTCAATTCAGCCCCATCTGGACAAGAATCCAGGTAAGTGACTGCGCTGTTTATTGAGCTGCTGGCAGATGATCCTAGAGCAGAATGTCATCCAGATATGGAATTTCATTGCTCTCATGCCTTGTCTCAGTACTGTTGTCTTATAAACATTGCACCAGATTTCTGGGGTCTTCATCTTTCATTTGTTTTGTCCCCCTAAGTACCATTCAAACACCCTATGATGTCATAGAACTGTGTGTGAGTCTCCTTGATCAGAACCTGTTTAAGATGTGTCCCAAAGGTTTAGCCTGTGGAAGATGCACTTAGCTGTCATAGTTTCAAGACATACAGATGCCTCCGTCTTATCTTGAAGCGGTGCAGTCGCCATAGAGTTGAATTTGTTTTTGGCAACGAGGATGAGAAACAGGCCCCCAAGCTTCTGCTGTGGAGGGACCTGCTCCCACACTGGTATAGCAGATTTTACCCAGATTGAGGTATAGGGACTTTACTGACTTCCCTGGCATACTCCTTCTGACCTGATGCCTACCGCAGGTAGAGAAGGGGAAAGGCTGGCTTCATCGTAGGAACTGTTGTCTCTTCTGGAAATCTTCTAGATTTAAGCGCCCTAGGGCTGTGGAGAATTCTGCTTATACTTCCCTTATCCGTATAATTACCTCTTATTGCATTTGAAGTTGCCTATACACAACGATCTCTGTGCCTTTAATCCACGTCTCTATCTAACCAACGTCTCTATCTAACCATAGGTTTCAACAGTCCAAAATGGCTCACGGGGCCATATGTCTTTTTTGGATTGTAGATTGACACAAACAGCAGTGGAGTAAGGCTCATGCCTGAGATCCTCTTCCCCTTAGGGAGACCAAGAACAAATATTGTGAAGAGCCTCCATGAAGAATGAACAAGTGAAAGAGTCTAGGCCTAGGCCTAGTGGCTCTTCATTTTTCACTTTTTCACATTTTTTCTTGCCATGCAGAGTGTAGATTCTCCTATTTATCTATGTCTGGTTCTGCCCTCAGACAGTCCAGCCCCATATACAATTCATCCTATGTGGGTCTTGTGCAACTGATCTTCTGATATCCAAAAGGGCTATCTTTGAACAGACCAGATCCAAGGATTGCCCTATTTGATCAAGAGATCCCTGAAGTCTGGTGTTATAAGTAAAAAAGAACACCCCTCTGCTTCTAGAAGAAGGATCTTCTTTCCCTGTACTGATCAACAGGGTCCCTTAAGCAGCAACTGATAAAGGATGCGACCAGAAAGCCTCGCATAAAAAGGTGATGAAATTCCTGATACAGTCAAAGTATCTGGGCTCAGGAGATTGAAGGCTCAATGTCCTTTCCCAAAACATTTGCCACATGCTCAAGGTACCTGATTCATGGCTGTAGCTGTGTTCTGGTCCAGCCCCAAGTGGGAACTGTTTGAAAGGACCCAGTCAGCCTACTACTTTGTGGGATCTAGAAGGATAGTCCCTCTCCCCAGGAGTATTGTTGTTCACCACGACATCAGAGCTATAGCTACATATACATCAGATATATGCCCATTAGAAGAGCACTCCTCTGTTCAGGAAGCCCTCTGTAGAAACATTCTAGAGACTGAGCATTGCTTTACTTCATTTAAATCAGGTTATTATGTCCTGTTGGGACTAAGTGATGGGATGTGAGGATTAGCTTCTGACAGACCCCAAAAACATATATTATAATTAACAACCAACAATACCTTCTGCATTAGAAGGAGCTTCCTTTAATAAAGTCATATTATCAGCATAAGACTTCCATGTAGGAGAGAAAAACCCCTGAAGAGGAGCAGAGATTTTGTGCCACTTTTGTGCCTTAATACACTGTGGGTAAGGCAATTTGTACATAGTTTTAGCAGGGTACGACAGAGTAGTTTGTGTCCAGAACCTGCACAGGATAGCATGATAGCTATCATGTCTACATAGAAGGATTTAGGATTCAAGCTGTTCCCTGTAGATTGCTTGCTAAAGACATGTTTATAAACAAAAAACAGAAAGTCTGGCAATATACAAGGATAATCGATGGTTAGAATTGTAGCCATATATCAAACAGAAGACAGTAATTCTTCGAATAAAATCTACTTACATTACCAAGGACGCCATCCAAATGAATCCTAAGTGTCCGGAAAGGCCTGCCGCATGCTACTTCCGGTTTGCGTTCCACAAGTGGAACACATAGCGCGGCACTTCCGGTTTTCAAGGGCCTAGGGAAAGCCTCCACGCTTCCTAGTAGCCGACTGAAACGGATGGTGCAAGGGGAGACCGGGCATAGCGCTGAGTGGATGGCCAGGATCCCAAAACCCACAGGAGCACAGAAACTTGGTAGAATTACCGGATCCAGCAAACATGAGGTGCCAGGTATGGATCTGGAACTGAATGTGTACTGCAGTTAGGCAAGTCACATAGGAAAAAATAAAAAACAATTTAAACTTTTCTTCTTAAGTAGGGAGAGAGAGGCAAAGCCTCCGTCCTCCAGCTTGGTAGGACCAAGGGGAGGTAGCTCAAGAAATTTATTTGATTTGGTCCTACCAGCTGGAAGGCGGAGCCAATTACCCACAGTACATTGCCGTGGATTGGACACAGAGGAAAAATAGCATTTTTTACATTTCCACCCTTCAAATGTATTACAATCTTTGAATACTATTGCATTTCCTACTGAATTCATTAGCTAGTGCTCTTAGGACAAAATGGCACTCCTCTGGTATGAGATAACATACTGTAGGGGGTGCCAGGAGTTTAGAAATGTTTGTAACAGCTACAGAAGTGAAAAAAATTTAGATGAAGCATACCATTTTGTAAAGAAGATAGCCCATCTCATATAGATTTTATACAGATAACTTTGAAAAAAATGGAATGTATGGCTGTAATTATGTATTACACTTTCAGGGAGTGGATAGAGAGTATTGAGTTGGATTTATGATTCATGCCAATGTCGGCCAACAGGTTGTTAACATATGACCAATATAGGGTGAATTTTGTTGCAACCTGGTGGATGGTGGAATGGTGAGTTCATGTCCAATGATTGCCCGTATTGATTCCCTTTGATTTTTAGCATATATTGCGATTAACTCCCGGTAAGAAGTCTATGAGTATGATATATTTTATCCAGTAATATTTTATTTCATGTTAACATATTTGATATACTGTGTGCGTATATTTCTTATATAGGTCCCAAATGATGTATATTCCCATTTAACTTTGGATATATAGGGTGACCCTTAGGCTTATTTTTTTCCCATGGGTCATGAGGGACAACATACGGACTTACAGCATATGTGGGAAGTAGGTACAAATTAATATTTGGATTTGTGTCAGTTTGCCATTTTCAGTCTACCTACTGTCATTTTTTATTATTTGCCATGGTTTGTCTGATATCTACCTACAATTATCCCTTTTGATGCTTTGTGTGTGCCACGTGAGACATGGTGAGATATGAGTTTCATATCCTTGGCATATAAGTATCCAGACTGATATCTTATTTTAAATATATTTTTGTATTTGAAAGGGTGTTCTGTGATTGAATAGAATAATAATATTAAAGAATGTAACTGGTTTTGAATCTAGTGCTCTGGTCCTACAAAGCACCAAGATACAATTTTTGGTATAAAATGACACTTTCACTATGTTCTAAATGCAAACAGCTTATATGTTTTTTGCATTTTATTACTTGCCCTGGCAAAAGATGTAGACTCTATTCCTGGCCCTCAAACTATAACAAAAGGCAACCTCACCTTTAAAAAAAATACGCTCTTTTGTCCATAGAACAGATAAAAAATTAGGTGCATATAACTGTTAAATTCAGATAATATATTATGGACTTTTAAGTATTTCACTTTACTCACTACTTAATTTCTCTGGTGCACCAATCCACTGTGAACACAGGTATAAGCTTATGGTATATTTGTGTAATAACTTCATGTAGTTAATATATTCTGCAGGGGGAAAGATTGAAAAAAAGTAATAATAATTTTTACTTTAATTTAAATGAATCAATATTAAAAATGTAATGGATCAATCCTAATCACTCCATTGCATTTTTCTTGGTTAACAACCGGGGCACAGCACCTAAGAGAGGCAACAGCTCACCCCAAGGGTTGTGTGGCCATAAACCAATGAACTGACAAGTCCAAAGCTCAGTACAAAAGCAGTAAGCAAAAATCAGGTAATCCAGGTTATGGCAGACAGCTAAGAAGCTTGAATGAGAAAAAGTGCAAAAGTCTATAGCATTCAAGGCCAGGAAATCCAAAGGCAAGCTGGATTTATACCTAGGAAGTCTCATGAACAAGAATGGGTTGAGTGCCAGCTACAACACCAAGGTGACTGAACACCAAGTACTCAGGGACGCCAAGTTAAATATATAATAGGCAGCTAACATAATCTTCCGATCTGTTATTAGGAAGGTTCTGGAAGACTGGTCTGTATTGCAAGAACTAGGAACAATACTGTAATAGAAATCCTGCTAAACCAACTTCCTCCAGTGACTGGAAAGCGGCTAGAGTTGTACATATCCAGAAAAGTGTGGTATCACTACAGGCAAATCCTTACTCCCCATATTATGTAAAGTCCTGCAAAAACGTGTTTGCATGAAACTATGTATTATCAGTTATCCAACTTTGTCAACCCACTTTGATCTGGCTTTCATCTAAATCATTGAACAGTCACAGCCCTCTAAGAACTATGCAAAGATATACAGAATAGAATGGGATGCAGTCAACTTATTGGAGCTATTTTCCTAGATTTTGCAAAAGTGTTTAATACATTAAAGGAATTGTAATGTTTCACAAAAACAGCAGCTCCAATTTATCTTCATAGTATTTAGGCCATATAGAGTGTTATTTCAATACTGTCATACTTGTAGTTCAAGAGTAATTGAATGATAAAATATCCCCCTGTTACAGTTTTAATGACACTCAGACTCAGTTTTATTGAACAGGTTAGCGAATATAACCCTCACGGGTCCAGCAGTATAGGTAACACAATACAATGCTGACACAGGACAGGTTATGGCAAAATTACAATGTATACCCACACGGGTCCAGTATATGTACAAACAAACCATACAGCAGATACAGATACAGCAGAGTAGTCAGGCAATCCGGGTTGGTACACAGAGCTTCACACAGAGAACTGGAACAAGCGCTGGCAACTGAAACACAACGTAATGGCAACAGCGAAGTGACAGGACCCAGTATTTAATGACAAATACTGGGCGGGAAAAGACACTGCGACCAATAAGAGTTAGCTGTGAGTGAGACTGACAGAATGTCGCCAGGAAGCACGGGGACCGTGATAGTACCCCCTCTCAAAGGCCCCCTCTCCCAGAAGAGGGACCTGGTTTCTGAGGGTATTTAGGGTGGAATGTGTGCAGCAACCTGGGAGCATGGAGGTCATTTTGGTTAACCCAGGAACCTTCTTCAGGGCCATAGCCCTTCCAATGGACCAGGTACTGTAATTTCCCTCTGAACCTTCATGAGTCAATAATGTTTTGCACTTCATATTCCTCCTGGCCTTGAACTTGAACAGGACCGGGGACCGCAGGAGTGGTAGTGTAACAGTTTCAAATCAGTGGTTTGAGAAGGGATACATGGAACACATTATGAATACGCATGGATGCTGGGAGATCCAGGGCGTACGAGACTGGGTTAATTCTGTGGATGACCTTAAAGGGTTCAGTGAACCGGGGAGCCAACTTATTACAAGGGACTTGCAAATTGAGGTTTCTGGAGGATAACCATACCCTATCCCCAACCTGGAAGGAGACCGCAGGCAACCGTCTGCGATTAGCATGGCTCTGATAATGCTGGAACGAATTACTGAGGGTCCTCTGTACCTGTGCCCAGGTGGAGCGGAGTTGTTCGATATGCTCATCCAGAGTTGGAATCTGCTGCATCTGAAATGAGTCTGGGAGCAAGCACGGCTGGAACCCGTAGTTAATGAGAAACGGGGAGCTCCCAGACGATGAATTGACCGCACAGTTCCTGGCGAACTCTGCCCATGGCAACAGGTCGGCCCAATTATCATGATGATCAGACACGAAACAGCACAGGAATTGCTCCAATCCCTGATTGGCACGCTCAGCGGCTCCATTGGTCTGGGGATGGTAGGCAGACGAAAAAGGCAACTGTATGCCCATCTGATCACAGAACGCTCTCCAGAATCTGGACACAAATTGGCTCCCACGGTCAGACACAAGCACCCTGGGTACCCCATGCAACCGAAACACTTCTCTGGCAAAGACAACAGCCAACTCCTTGGCCGCGGGAAGGGCAGGAAGGGGCACAAAATGTGCCATCTTAGAGAATCTGTTTACCACCATCAGGATGAACGTGTAACCCCTAGATACTGACAGTTCTCCCAGGAAATAAATAGAGACGTGGGACCAAGGATGCTCGCCATTAGGCACAGGTTGAAGTAACCTCACTGGGAAGTGTCTAGGGGACTTGGCACGGGCACAAGTAGTACAGGCTGCTACAAATGTGGTACAGTCAGCACGTATAGAAGGCCACCAGAACAATTGTGACAGAGACCAGATCAATTGATCCCTCCCTATGTGCCCTGCTGCTCTGGATGCGTGATAAGTTTTGAGCAGACGGGTACGGAATGGCATTGCTACAAAATACTTGCCCACTGGGGTGTCAGGAGGGGCAGCAGCCTAGGTAGCGAGAATCTCCTCCCCCAGGGGCGAAGTGATGCTGGTGCGTAAGGTAGCCAAAATGCAGTCAGGCTGAATGATGGGTACAGGGACCTCATACTTCTCTATTTCTGGACCGTATTGCCTGGACAGGGCATCTGCCCTAACATTCTTGGAACCAGGCAGGTAGGATATCATGAAATTGAAGCGGGTCAGAAACAAGGCCCATCTGGCTTGTCGAGAGGACAACCTCTTAGCCTATGAAAGGTACGTCAGGTTTTTATGATCTGTCAAGATCAACACAGGAGTCCTAGTACCTTCCAGCAAATGGCGCCATTCTTTAAGAGCAAGGATAATAGCCAGAATTTCTCTGTCCCCAATCTTGTAGTTACTTTGGGCACTAGACAATTTTTTAGAGAAGAACCCACAGGGTCTCAGTATGCTCCCAGGAGCCGGACGTTGAGACAACACTGCCCCTACCCCAGTCAACTTCCAAAGTGAATGGAAGGGAGGGGTTAGGGTGGATTAGCACAGGAGCGGATACAAAAGCGGACTTAAGTGTCACAAAGGCCTGTTCAGCTGCCTCAGACCATTGGGAAGGATTAGCACCTTTATGCGTCAGATCGGACGGCGGAATCTTGTGTAGCTCAGCAAATGAGTTGTCCATAAAATATCCGGCTGCACCAGAATCAACCAGGGCCAGAACCTCCACAGAGTTTTCTGCCCAAGAGATTACAGTCTGGATAGTGGGTTTCTGAACTTCTGGATCTAGGGACTGCTGTACGCCATCTAGGGCCTGTCCCCCAAGGTACCCTAGGTGCGTCCGTTTCCCAGCCGTATAGGACAGGTACGCAACAGGTGTCCAGGTTGGCCACAATACAAGCAGAGCCCCTGTCTGCGTCGATGTGCCCGTTCCTCCTTAGACAACTTGGTGAACCCTAGCTGCATGGGTTCATTATTCTCTTGAATATGTTCAGGAGGAGTGAGAGGCATGGGTGGGAAATATTGACTTGTTTGTCCAAGATTTCTGCCCCGCATCTTACGGTCTTTAGCCACCATACGTTCACGAATACGAGAATCGATCAGAATAGCAAAATCAATTAACTCATCTAGTTCATTAGGCAAATCTCTAGCTGCCGTTTCATCTTTGATACGATCATTGAGTCCCTGAGCAAATGCTGCCACCAGCGCCTCAATGTTCCAACCTACCTCAGGCATAGAGGAGTAGTAGCTAAAGTCTCAAATGGAGGGTGCTGAAGAACGCCCAAAACCAAGTTAAGATCCCACAGAGGAGCAGGATTCTTAAAGGCTGGACAAGTATGAGCAACACCCTGGAAGAAAACCTTGACATCAGGAAGGATGGCATTGCGCCACTGAAAGAAAACAGAGAGAGCAGAAGTCTGAACCATAAGGGAACTCAAACTGAGGCCCTTATCCACACCGTCCTGCAAAAAGGCCAGGACCATAGGTAGATCAAATTCCTGAAACAGGTCCTTGTCAGCACACCAAGATAGAAAGGTCGACCAGACACGATGGAAGATCTTGGAAGAAACAGGTTTGCAGGCACTGAGCATAGTAGCCACCACCCCAGAAGGAAAACCTCTCTTCTTCAATAATGAGGATTCAACTTCCAAGCCGTCAAAGTTAGCCGATGAACATCCTCCTTCCACAGGTAACCCTGTAGAAGAAGATCCAGACAGCAAGGGAGCCGGAATGGCTCCGCCACTGACAGATCCAGCAGCTCCGGAAACCAAGCTTGGCAAGGCCAGTACGGAGCAATCAGAATGACTAGACAGCATTCCAGTTGCAATTTACGTAACATCCGGTGCAACATTGGGAGGGGAGGAAAGATGTAGGCCAGAGGAAACAACCAAGGAATGGACATTGCATCCACCTCCAGGGCTAGAGGGTCCCTTCACAGAGAGCAGAACCTCAGAACCTTCCTGTTGTGTCTTGTCGCCATCAGGTCAATGTAAGGAAGAACCCACTTCTGAACAATGAGGGTGAGCAACTCTGGGTCAAGCTCCCACTCTCTGCTGTCCACTGTGTGTTGACCGAGGAAGTCCGCCATGATGTTGTCTATGCCAGAAATGTGCAATGCAGATATGGCAGGAACGTGTTCTTTTGCACAGGACCAAATAGCCTTGACCTCTAACCAAGTGGCGAGACTTCTTGTTCCGCTCTGCTTGTTGATGTAAGCCACGGCCGTGGTGTTGTCGGACTGTACCCGGACTGGACAGTCTTCCAGCTGAGATGTCCAATGACGAAGGGCATGAAATATTGCCCGAAGCTCCAAAATGTTAATGGGAAGGAGAGATTCCTCTGGAGACCACCAACCCTGAGCAACTCAGGTGACCCAGAACTGCTCCCCAGCCTGAGAGGCTGGCATCCGTCATCACCGTGGTCCAGAAGGATTCCAGGAAGGACTTGCCTTTCAGCAGATTGGAGAGGTCGAGCCACCATGACAAACTCAGTTCCACATGAAGAGGGAGGGACACTGACATCTTCAGAAGGTCTGGCTGACCCCTGCACACCTGGATCACAAACCTCTGGATCACAAACCACTGCAAGTGTTAATGGAGGCTCAGGGAACGGAGACAACTGCTCTGCAAGTGTTAACGGAGGCTCAGAGAACGGAGACAGTTGCTCTGCAAATGTTAACGGAGGCTCAGTGAACGGAGGTACGGCTCTGCAAGTGTTAACGGAAGGCACAGTGCTCTGTAAGAGTAAACGGAGGCCCAGAGTAACGGAGGCAGCAGGCTCAGCTCAAGTAAACGGAAAGGCCCAGTACACAGGAGGCAATGACACAGTCAGCCCTGCCACAGCACAGCGGAAGTCAGAATGTCGCCCAGGCGGCACTAAAGCAGCAAACAGGAACACAGGCAGGGTCAGCAACGAGCCGGTTCAGATCACGGAGCAGGGACGTCAGCCAGACCGGGTGAAATCACGGAGCAGGATCCTCAGACAAGCCGGGTCAGGTCACGAAGCAGGAACGTCAGTCAGGCCGGATCAGATCACGGAGCAGGAACCAAGGAGCGTAGTCAGACAGGCCAAGTCAGTACACAGGAAGCAGGAACACTGGAACACAGCTACACAGCAACACTGGCTCAGGAACACCACGAAAGGGCATCTGACAGGTGCCAAAGGCCGGGTATAAAAAGGCCATAATGGGTGGGCCAAACAAGCTCAGCCAATGGGAGCATACCACAGCAAAGAATGACAGAGGAAGATCAAGGGCACCATGATACCATGCTCTTCTGAGGCCCAGGAAGACCAGACACTGGCATGGGACAAGATCTGACTTGTCCAAGTTGATGATCCACCCGTGACGGGTGAGAGCGTAAATGCATTGCTGAACCTGCTGATGAAGAAGTTTTGCAGAGAGGGCTTTCAGAAGCAGGTCGTCCATGTATGGAATAACTCTGATGCCATCCCGGTGGTGGACGGACACTAAGGCTCCCAGGACATGGTTGAAAACTTGAGGAGCTGTAGTCAGACCAAAGGGAAGAACTGAAAACTGAAAATGCCCTCGGTCACAGGCAAATCTGAGATACTGCCGGCTCTCTGGATGAATGGCGATGTGTAAATACGCGTCCTGAAGATCCAGAGACGCAAGGAATTCCCCAGAGACATAGCAGCAATCACCGTCCGTAGAGACTTCTGGTGATAATGGGTCCGGATCACAAAGGAATTGTGATCCTTCAAATCCAAAATGGGGCGACAACCGCTGTCCTTTTTGGCGACCACAAACAGGTTTGAGTAAAAACCTATACCTCTGTCCTGAACTGGAACCAGCTCTAGAACATCCTTGTCCAGAAGAGCCTGAATAGCGCCGTTGAACGTTTCTCCGCGCCCTGAGGTGGATGAGAAGGAAGGAAGCGAAAAAGAGGACGAGAAACAAAGGGATCCTGTACCCTTCCGTCACCACCTGTAAAACCCACGGGTCTGCCACTGAATCCTCCCAGGTGCTGTGGTAGTGACGCAGATGACCACCCACAGCAGAGTGGGCACCTGGGTTCGGTGAGTCATGCCGAAGAAGACTTGGAAGCCACCTTGGGCTTCCATTGCGGTTTGGGCTTGGAGGAGGCATGCAGAGCTGAGGGAACCGACTGGTTCGCCGGATATGTCTCAGTCTGAAAGGAACGAAAATACCGATTACGCTTAAGCGGCGTTTTCTTCCTGGGGACCAAAGGTAGAAGTGTACTCTTACCATCTGTGGCCTTACTGATCAGATGTTTAAGATCTGGCCCAAACAAGAAGTACCTTGAAAAGGTAAGGAGAGCAGTGCTTTCTTGGAATCAGTGTCAGCAGACCAGATCTTGAGCCAAAGAGCCCGTCTGGCAACCAAAGACATGGTGGAAACCTTAGCCACCAAACTGATGGTATCAAATAAGGCAGCAGAAACATAGTGCTGTGCCTCAGAAATGTTGGAAATAAGGCACAACATATCCGAAGTAGAAGCACCCTGATAGACAGCCAGGGTGAGCTGTTCAGTCCAGACAGCAATGGCCCGATTCACCCATGCTGAAGCGAATGCTGGACGCATGGCAGTACCAGCAGTGGCAAAAATGGACTTCAGGGAGACCTCAAGTTTCTTGTCAGTCGAGTCTTTCAGAGCGGACGCATCAGAAACTGGCAAGGCAGTAGACTTAGATAGCCTGGAGATAGGAGCATCCACTTTAGTAGGATGAACCCACTAAGCAAGTGCTGCCTCAGAGAAGGGATAAAGCTTGGCAAATTTCTTGGACACAGAAGGTTTCCTGTCCGGAGACTTCCACTCTTCAGATACAAGGCGGTCATGAGTGGGGTGAGGTGGAGAGCAAGTAAGGGGCTTTTTAGGCTCCTGAAACACAGAGGGATCAGAAGGAACCTCCTGAACTAAGGGAATGTTAAGGGTATGAAAAACAGCCCTGATCAGGCCCTCAGCCGAGGGATCAGGATCAGCCTCAAAAGGATCCCCAAAAAACTGAGAGGACCCCACAGCAGAACATTTCTCAACATCTGAATCCACCAGCAGTTCCTCCTCAGAGGAATCTGATACATCAGGTACTCCCTGAGGTTTTAGCAGGGAAGACTTGAAGGAGGAGGGGGTCTGCCAAGAATGGAAGACCCCCTGTAACTGGGATGGAAATAGTTGCAATGTAGACCTAAGGTCCCTGGTAGCAGTCTTGAACTCTTGCACCTAAACTGGCTCTAATGCATGGCTGGAGGTCCTTGGGAGACTCTTAGGGACATCACAACATTCTGGGCATAAAGGACCTGAGAATTCTCTAGGTAACCCTGAATGATATGAAGAAGAATGCGCAACAGGGGATACAGAGACCCATGCATCCTTAGTCTTAGGTCTGGCCCCAAGCTCCAACGGTATAGACATTCTTACAGTGTCAAATAACCTTACAGTAAAAGAAATCACCCAAGTACAGTGTGTAGGATTAAGGTTTCACCCCAGAAATCACTAAAATACACTTATCTGGCAGGTGAATGGTTAATCAGCAGAGGAGAGAAGGATAGTCCAAGCCCTGTGTAGGATACTTGTTCTTGAAATGGCACAAAATGGCTGCCACGGCGGGAGCCAATCAGCAAGCGCTCATGGGAAATGTAGTTTTCCCAGAAAAAGTACCCAAACAGTGCCCCAAGCCCCCTGGGACCCCAACACAATGGAAACATGAACAGGATGATCGAGCAAGGGCAGACAAGAAAAATAAACCATCTCTGAAGTCGCTAGATTAAGCAGTTGCAGAGATATGCCCCAAACTGTACAGTCCCATAGGAGTGAATGGAGCAATGGCGCCTATGCGGTAAAGCGCTCCTTTACTCAAATTTTACAAAATTGAAAAAGTAAAATAAAAATGCATGAAACATCACTAGAACATGTTAGGATACCCAAAAAACACTGAACCAGTAGGAAAAGTGTCAGGAAACCCCCCCAAAAGATGCAAAACCAGCAGCTAAAGGGTGAAAGTACCATATAAACCTGCTCCAAAACACCCAACAGACATAGAGATAGACCCAATGAGTGCAGGAGTGTGCAATAGGAACTCCAAAGGTAAACCCCTGTGCGGAGGGGCACTGTGGGACATGTGGACCTGCAGCACTCAAAGGGTTGCTCACCTTTCCTTCAGATCTTCTGTCTTCAGACTACCATGTATTAAGAAGCCTCGGTGGGCAACTCCTGTAGCCAAGATTTTCCCACCAGGGCTTAAGGTCCACAAAAAGCTAGCCACATCTAAGGGCATTGTCAGTTATGGTAATTCGCCTAATGGTGGTATTCCATTTGTAACAGAAAAATAAAAAATTTTGAAAACTATAGCAGAACTGTTCTCTTGCCTGTGTCTTCACCAAGGAACAAATCTTTCTGGAGCTGGTTGGCTAGCTGCAGGAGGGAAGGTAGGTTCCACCCCCTGCATACAATTCTAGAATTGTTCTTGCCTATAATCAAAGGGCGGATCGCCTATCCAAAGTTACCAGTAACCTGTATTGGACGACAGAGAAAAATAAACTGTTGTTTAAAACTGACAAAACAGTCACAGTGGTATCTGGTACAAATCTTAAATTACATGAACTTAATAATACCCATTTAACCATTGTAACAGTCTAATAATGACATTGCCCCAGCGGACTCCTACAAATCTCTTGGTGTATGGCTAGATACCAAACCCATTTTTGATCTACAGATTGATAAACTAACATCCAGACTTTATCCCCACTCTTTAGAAACAAATCCTAACTTCCCTGGTAGGAAAATGGATTGTGTGTGTATGTATGTATATGTGTATGTATCTTTATTTATATAGCGCCATACATGTACACAGCGCTTAACAAAAGCTGAAATAATATAATACAAAACTACAGAACTGGGTTAAGAGCATTAAGCTTAAGTGCAATCATTTCATTATTCATGGGGGAAAGTGCAGCAAGGGAATCCTAGACTGGGAAAGGGTCCCTGCTACAAGGAGCTTGCAATCTAAGCTGAATTCATAATGACAAACAGAGACAGTGGGATGAGGATTATAAGTGCAGGTACAAGGTGTGGGGAAAGAAGTGCAGAAGGATTCTGCTGTGACTGTCAGTGTGCAAGAGGAGGATATTGCTATTGAGATGCCTCCCTGAGCAGGTGGGTTTTGAGGAGATACTTGAAAGTGATGAGTGTGGATGATTGGCGAATGGTGATAGGGAGGGCATTCCAGAGTCGAAGAGCAACCAGTGAGATTGCTTGTCGTCGAGAGATGGCTCAAGTTGTGTAGGGAGAGGATAGGAAGAACCCTTGAGAAGACCGTAGGGGACAGGAAGGGGTGTAGCGGGAGATAAGAGCCGAAATGTAAGAGAATGCTGAGGAGGGGAGAGACTTACAGGAGAGGAGGAGAATCTTGTAAGAAATACGATACTTTATAGGTAGCCAATTGAGGAATTTCAGGAGGAGATGAGAAGGAAGGTATCTAGGAGCAAATGTGGTGATTCTTGCAGCTGAATTGATAATAGATTTAAGTTGGGAGAGCTGTCACCTGCAGCCACGAGAAGAGTTGCAGTCAGGAAAAGCAGGTGAGAGGAGGATTTGCGTATGTGAGAAGGTGTGGGCTATTTCTTGGTGGATGGAAATAAAGGGCTGAGGTAACAGAACAGCTCATGAGAACAAATCATTGGGATGGAGATATAAATGGAGATATAGAGATTGATGAGCAGGTGGGAGGGCTGAATGCTTTTGATATTTTACATAGTTGAGGTGGCAGAAACAATAACAAGAAAATTAACAGATGCATTGTTTAGTGACAATATAAGTTCAAATGGGTGAGAGGTTGGGGATGTGAGTGATCAGTGACTTGCAGGCAGATAGCTTCAGCTGTCTAAATGAAATGTAGTACAGTTTTCCTTCCAGACCAGACGATCCGTAGATTCAGCTGCAGCCAGATTTGATTAAAAGGTGAGGACAACACTAATGAGATGTCAATGAAAGAGTTAAATTCCTGGAATGGATGAATGATAAGTTGATTCTTCCCACTTTGTCCTGTACTTGGTGCTGCAGATCAGCTGAAATCCCTAGCAGATGAAACAAAGTGCTTAGAAACAGTGATCCCAAAACTCCAGAGTTGGTTCTTTATCTTCAGACAGGCTTTGAAGGTTGTGGTTCTGTTGAAAATTGAAATCTTCCTGTGTCAGATGTAGTCAGGTGTGTCCTCAGTGCAAGCTCAGGCAAACTCAGGAAAAACTATACAGCAGACTTAAAAAGCCCTGACTTGAGAAGTGGATTTTTATAGAGGCAGTCATGGGATACTAACTAACTGGACCCAATCAGAGCTAATTGCACATCTAGAACAAAACCATGTGTTGTAAATAATTATTGATAAGGATTACCTGTGAAGAGACAGGACAGGAAGGGGTCAGGATACATCCATATAGTTCCAATACACAAAAAGAAGCATAGTATAAACTGCAAGATAACTCTATAACAGAATTAAAAATTACAGTATAATATATTTTAACTCAGGAAAAACTCTACAGCAGACTTAAAGGGATAGTAATACTTAAAATGTAAAAAAAAATATGTTGTAGGGTTTATCCCCCTGAGTAAAACAAGAGTACTCCCACTGCTGAAAGGTGTTTCATTCAAAAGTTATTCATTTTCAAAGTTGAATTTTTTAGGTGCAATATCACAGTGGCCTGAAATTGTACTGTTGCTACTCAATCCTATGGACAGCTCTGGTCCCCGGACCATAAATCTCCATAGGATGCTGTAGCAACAGCGCCACTGTACAATTTCAGGCCACTGTGATATTGCACCTAAAAAATTCAACTTTGAAAATTAATAACTTTTGAATGAAACACCTTTCAGCAGTAGGAGTGCCCTTGTTTTACTCAGGGGGATAAACCCTACAACATTTTTTTTTTTTACATTTTAAGTATTACTATCCCTTTAAAAAGCCCTGACTTGAGAAGCCCTGCAAGCAGATGCCCTGCTTGAGAAGTGGATTTTTATAGAGGCAGAGTCATGGGATACTAGCCAGTTGTGCAGAAAATATTAATGCTAGTCATTGACTACAGAGAGTATATGCTTCTGTGCCACAAATCCATCTTTTAAAGCTCAACATTCTGCATAATTAATTATGCTACTTTGTTGCCCAATGTAATTACAATACTCACCATTGTTATATTTGTAAAGAACTACACTGACTATTCCAAACTACAAAAAAGAAGTGGGTCAATCTACCTTCCACAGAGTTGAGATAGCCTGAAATAACCGACCAAAAAAGTCAGAACTTATAAAATCCTTAAAAATAACTACTTCTTTGTATTTTTAA
Organism: Rhinophrynus dorsalis; assembly: GCA_037306005.1. Classification (NCBI taxonomy): domain Eukaryota; kingdom Metazoa; phylum Chordata; class Amphibia; order Anura; family Rhinophrynidae; genus Rhinophrynus; species Rhinophrynus dorsalis. The sequence continues at coordinate 275,685,570 of CM074719.1, forward strand.
ATAACATACAGCTGTATATAAAAATAGTGTTATTTTTATTTATTTTATTTTTTGTTTCTATTTGTGTAAATGTGTAACTGTATTGTAAATGCTCTCCAGGACACACTTGAAAAAGGGAAATCTCAATGTATCGTTCCTGGTAAAAAGAAAAAACTTTCTAAATAATTAACTTTATATCAAGGCTCAGCACGTCATTTCCTGGAAAATTCCACTTTGAGAAATGTGATGCACATCCTATGTAATAATTTGCTAAATTGTGTGTAAAGCTGTGTCATGCGCAGTAGACACTGTTGCGCATGCTGCAGTCATGCGCATTAGATACTGCCAGCACCGCTGCTGATACAGTGCGGCAGTCTCTACTGAGCATGACTGCACCGCGACCGGCTTCCAGTGGCACTGTGGCCCGTGTAACTGGCTCTTAAACTAGTCTTGTAATATTGAATCTGTCATTGCTAAAAGTTTATGGTAACCGTATGATATTTCCATAAGTGGGAGAACTAGTTGGATTAATACCGTTCAGCGATTGTGGTAGTTTGGTGTTAACAGTTATCGCAGAATGATAAAAAAATAATTTTACTAAATGTTTCCAATGTTTTGTAAATAAATTAAAGTGCTGAATGCATATTTAAAGTGGGTGCCAGAAGAAAGTCCAATTACACCTTTAAAAAAAAATCTATAATTTTCATGTGTACAATATAAGGAGAAATGTTTTTATGAAACAAATAGCAAAAAAAAAAAAAGTCCCTGCTCATTAACATACAAAATACCACTGATCCTTAAAGTGCAACTACCTATTAGCATATCCGATCTCCTGGAGCAGCAACAGGAGGTCTGAAAAAGTTGCATCATGCTTGACAGTTTCTTTTTCCTGCATGATACAGATCCCCATAATCCCACTGTACTGGATTTGAAAGCCCAACACAGAAAGTCTATGTGCAACGTGGACACAAATCTGGAGTCATGTTCTAGGTCTAGATTAGTGTAGCTAGAAAGTGAGGCTAGAGAGTGTAGTTCGGTGATGGTTAGGTTGTCCTTTGGTTGTCCCTTGCTGCGGACAAAGCTGAGTAAAATTGTTGGCCTCAAAGCCAGATGTCCGACCCAAGTTGCGCCGAGGCCCAGGCCAGGATGAGATAAAAACAGAGAACTGTGTAACTCCAGACCACATACCCCAAATGCAGAGAAAAGATCCTAATACAGAAAAACCTAAGAAAAATGGGAGAGAGGATCGTGACACCTGAAGAGTGTAGCTGAAAGCCACAAACTTCAGCTTCGCATTTCAGGGGTTAGTTTTGTGACTATCCAAACTGCTGATAGGAGCAGCCCCAGCCTTTTTTACTTAGTCTACTTTATTAAAGGAATGTAGAGGTTTGACCTATCTTAAAGTTCAATTCCCATGTTGAAACAATCCAGGATAATATAAAACAAACTGTCAAATTGCCACAATAACAGTGTAGGCTTCTTAGGAGAGATGGATTTGAGGACTTAATGGCAGTTATAATGAATTCCAAACAAACTGTGCATCAATAATAAACAAACTACATTAAAAAGGACATATTTCATTCTTATATCTCATATTTTCTTACATTAACTTCCTTCCTCTGCTCTGTTTTTTCCATTCTGTTCCTAGTTTACTCACTAATTCCTTTGTCTTCATTTCTGCAGGGGCATACTCTCTTTCTGTACGTGACTGGGATGCCACAAAAGGGGATCACATCAAACATTACAAGATACGCAAACTGGACAGTGGAGGATTCTACATTACAACAAGGGTTCAGTTTCAGAGCGTGAAAGAGCTGGTGAAACATTATACAGGTACTCTACTCAGATGCATTAATATAATAAAATATAAAAGAAAGTCATATAATCATAATAAAATACAAATATAAATATCCATACAGCACTGACCATCCAGTATTCAAGTTATTAAAACAGCAACAATGTACAGAAAAAAAAAGTGCTATACTCGCATAATGACAGCTGGATACACAATACAACCTGCCCTCTTATGGCCAAATGGTTAATATAAATTTTGCCTTTGTGCCTTTGTCCAAGAAATAATCTATTTAAACAGTCCTGGATGATATGTGCATATAGGCAAACATGATAGTTGATGGATGTTTTTACAAAACTGAAGTAGGCCTTTTGATGAAGACTATGGAACCCTTTAAGTATGAAAGTGGTGTGCAAAGTGTTGCAAGCAATATGTTGCACAGACCTCTGGCCCATAATGAGTTACAATTACCAAGTGCAGTTGGTGGAGTTTGTCCTGTGGTCCTGCTAGCAACTATTATGTCCACCTCTAATGGACTACTTGGAGATGTTAGGTCTTGAACAAAGACACAAGGGAAAAATACATAGGAGTTTCTGGTTATAGTAAGGCACTTGGAAGATTATTAGGTGTTGTTAAAAAAAGGCCTGCTCAGTTATCCTTACACACAAAAGGAAAGTGGAGCAATTCTGGGGCACTGATTCAAAAGAATCTGTTGATGTTCAGTCAGTGGGATATTTAATTTATCCTCTATAGTACAGTTGATAAGATAACACAAACACACGAAATGTGATAAATGGTAAATATCTGTGGTACGGTTCTGTGCCTCCTGGCATTTTGTCAAAGTGAAAGCCTTGACAAAGTGCCAGTGAGATACGAAAAAGCTGTCAGTCTTTATGTAGCAAAGGATTGTCAACTTACTCCACTGCATGCTTTATAACTGCAGAATATGCACTCAATAAATCAGCTTTTTATAGGGTGAGTACCAGCTTTATGTTTCTTTCCTTTGTTACTATATTATCTATTGTATGGATTTTCCTGCTGAGTAAAACCCTTATTGAAGGAAAATGTTTTATTCAAAAGTTATTAAAGTTCATAATTTTTTTTAAATATTAAACTGCTAACAAGCTAGCAACAGTTCCATCAGGTGTCCAGAAAATGATGAACCACTGGCTACTGTTCTCCACAGAATGTGATAGTAACATTTCCACCATTTCATAATTGTGAACTGTAATAACATTTGACTAAGGAATCTGTCAGAAGGGGGTACACTTGTACTCATCAGGAAAAGCCCTAGGATATGTTCCTTACAAAATAATACTTTTTTATACTTTAGGTTGGATGGCGATCTTGCATTAAGTTTACATACTTGTATACTTATTTTTGATCCTTTAGGTTGGCTTGTCATCTTGAATTAAGTTTACATACTTGTAAGACAGGCAGAAGAGTGGTCACAAAACAGGTAGAGGCAGGCAGCACTGGTTCCTAAATGAGCATAAAAGCAGAGGTTGTCATGGGCCAGTAGGAAAGGCGCAAGGTCGATGTCCAAAGCCAGGAGCCTCAAGGACAGGCACAGGCAGCACAGGCCAAAGTCAGGAGCCAGCTGCTCAAACAAACAGGTTGAGTTCTCTGGACAGACTATAACCTAACTTAGCATAATATGCTGCTCTCAGAGGGATCACAATTCAAAAATAAAAGTATAATAATAATAGGTATCTCCCAAACTATGTATCGGATGGTCTTTTCTGATAACAATGCATAAGAAATTTTGAGAAAATAAGTCAAGTATAAAAAATGAATTGGCACAGGAACCATGGCATGGCATTTATAAAGCTTCAGAAAGCTCCCAGATACAGGACAATTAACTTTCATTCAACCATTCGTGTGAGTGGCATTAAGCTCTCTTTACACAGCTGTGTTCAATGCATAATGTAGAAATTACCTACAGTACACAAAGGCCTACGGGTCACACTGTAGGAAGTTCAGATAAATTAAATAATGGCAATGTTTTTTAACATTAGTCTACGGAGCACACCATCAGGTTAGCTTTTCAAGATATACCTGCATAATAACAGATTTGAAATTAGTGGCTCAGTCATTTTGATTGAGCTGCATCCGCTAAATTAGAGACAGCCTGAACACCTGACCTGCTGTTGGTGTGCCCCAAGATTGGAGCTGAGAATTACAACTATAAAACAATCTCATTTGAGTCTCTGACCCACTTATGTGTCAGTACCATCTCAATGCAGGTCAGCCAGATGGTGTACAGTGTCATGATGGCATTTAACTACAAGTTCAGTACTTTAACATTGTGTACAGTCACCGCATAGCAGCAATTACTACACATTTGCACATAAATACAGCAGGTTAATGGTTCAAAAGTGCTCATTTTAGAGGGCGCACTGCAGATAGATGTGTAAGCAACAGAGGATACACCTTAAGTTCACAGCTGCATTCAGATTACACTCTGTTTGCACCATACTTGAAGTGTGCATACACTTTTAAAGGGATAGTAATGGCAGAAAAAAAGTATTAACTATATGGTGTATACAATTAAAAGAGAGTACTTGCACTTATTCGTATCTCTCAAACCGTTATGGTTTGAGAGATATAGGAAAATAAAGTTCTCTGGTCCCTACCCTTTCTGCTTGACGAGCTGTATAGCTGTCAGAAGCAGATTCTGGTCACTTGACCAGATGTGGCTCTTCAGCAGCGCAGATATAACGATATCTAAAGATAAATACTTAATTTGGAACAGTCTACAAAATGTGTCTGCCTTGCAAGCACACTTTCTAGACCGTTCCAATGAAGTATTTATTTCTAAATAGCGTGATTTCAGCTCTGCTGAAGAGCCTCTGTCTGGTCAAATGACTGGAATCTGCAGCTGTCAGCTAGATGGCAGACTTGAGTAAAACAACCAGGAAAAGGTAACTTTAGCAAGTTATGTCTCTCAAACCATAAAGGTTTGAGAGATAAGACTTGCATTGATGTAAATCTTTTTATAATGTCTACAGTATTGAATCAACTTAAAATTAACCATTACTATCCCTTTAAATACAATATAAGAACCCCAGTGTGCTGAATACTCTCCCACTCCATCCAGCACTCAATGGGTTAAAAGAGTAGTATTGTTAAAAGACTAAAAGTAATGTCAGAGATACTTTACAAGAAGCCCTGTATTCATGAAATAACACCTTGGTAGGGATGGTAAGAGTATTACAACATGTAATTAATAATAATAATTGTTTCTAGAGGTGGTCTTCATTTGCCTCAGAATTACTCCGCTTGGCTTTGTTTATGTGTTTAACCCTTTGAGGACCAGTAAGGTGTGCAACACATTGCTTTGTAGTGCATTGCGCACCCCTCTGGTCCTCTTGGGGTTTATGATACCCAGAACAGATAGGCAGCAAAATGGTCAGAGCTAGTGGTTCTTATTGGAAATGGTATCATGTGAACATGCCAAACAGTTCATTAAGCAAACAAAAAGTAGGTAAATAAACAAAATAAACACTACAACTAGCCTGTGCATCCCCTAAAAACAGTAATAATAATGGAGGTGCTGTACCCATTAAAAAAAACACAAGTTTGAGATGAATAAAACATCTCAGTGGAACAAGTACCCTTGTTTATCTTAGAAAATAAACTCGGCAACATATATTTCTTCAATATTAAGCATTACTATCCTTTTTATAATAAGTAATTGATTCAATAGGACAGGGCCAGATTTGCCTGTGATAATCATAGCTGGGAACTCTCCTGATTTGCTTGGGAACTCTGGGCTCTACAGCTAATTACCGGGTCTCCGGGAAAGAGGCTGATTCTCCAGCACTCAGCCTACATCTGCATTCCCAGAGTGTTCCTCCCACTCCCCACCCTATTCTCCTCCTTCCCAGGTTATTAGTAAACATTTTTTTATGTTTTTAAGTCCCGGCCCCCACTCACAATTAAGCCCCATCCCTTTTTTATATGAATTGCTGCATTTATCTCCATCAGAGGCTCCACAGGACTCCCCATTCTGGGGAGTCCGCAAAAATAAGTTTCCAGGTATGGTGATAATACAGCTTATTTTGAAGAGCTAATCAGACGGCCTCACACTTGCATGGTTTACAGAAACACATACTAGCAGGGTGCCAAGTAGTTAACGCTCATCCAAACACGCACCCTGTCTGAGCCCAAGGCGTGGCCTTCCAGAGATTGTTAACAAATATTTTTTTGCCACATACGAACCAGTAGGGCCTAACCTGCTATTACCACTGGGTAAGTGAGAACAGTTATTGGGAAGAGTTCAGGTTGCTGAATACCAGTATACTCACTGACTTGATCAAAACTGATCAGTGACTAGAATTAGACCTATAGCTGTGCACTTTTGTATAAATACAGTTTAATACAATTTTTTTGTTAGTATTACTAATTAAAAAAATCCATATTTTTGAATAGCTAACAGGTTATAATTTGCCATTGTGATCTATAAAAAAATGAATGCAGTCCTCATAAAATACATTTTTTAACACGAGTCACAATTGATAAAGACTTGGACGACCCAGGTATATTTTTGATCAGCACAGCTGTGGAGTGATTTTCTAAATATTTGTTTAAAATTTAATTTACAAACAAGGAAGCATGGGCCACTTTGCTGTGGTACAAAAAAAAAGGTGCATTTTGCAAAAGATTAGTTAATGCTAATATGCAGGGTTACAGTGAACTCTAGTGGTAATATAATATATTACAACCTTACTGCAAAAGGATTAATTACAAAGCATACAATTCAATGGACCCTCAGCTTCCCTCTTATCTTTGCTTCTAAATGCCTCTTCAGCTTAGTTCATGTGGTCAACTTTGTTGCAAGAAGTTGCTATTGAAACTAAATGTATTAGCAAAAGTCTCCCATGTGAACGATGCCATAGAAAACTATGCTATGTGTTCTGTGTCACTTCTAGATCACCCACATGAACAAGGCCATAACCCTTTGAGTGCCAGAGGGGTGTGCAACGCATTGCTCTGCAATGCATTGTGCACTCCTTTGACACGCAAAAGTTAAACATACCATATGTCAGGGAATTAATGGCTGTTAACCCTATGAGTGCTAGTATTGCCAAGGGACCCTTACATAGGTAAAGTTTTCTGTTAAACAAATTAACCCTTTGAGTGCCAGAGAGGTATCCAATGCATTGCGTACAATGCACTGGATACCTCTCTGGGACTCAAAGGGTTAATTTGTTTAATAGAAAACTTTATCAATGTAAGGGTCCCTTAGCATAACTAGTCATTGGAAGGCCCTTAGTGCAAATTCTTTTTGGGCCCCCTAAAAAAAAATATTTGTGCAGAGGCATAAATAGAGCCTGTTAGACTCTGTGGAAGATTGGGCCCCATTGGATGCACACCCAGCACAACTGCACTCGCTGCAATCCTTGTAGTTATGCTGCGTCCTTCAAACGGAAGTCTGTTCCATCTACATCTTCCTTTTTTGTTTCTAATTTATATTGTAGTCCACTGCTAATTGTTTTAATTTACAATATGGTAAAGACTACCAATTCTTTCGGCTTTTCAGGTGTCTTGAATTTGCACTGTTGTATTTTAGGCGGTGTGCTCTAAATGAAGACTTCAACAGAGATCTCTATATACATAATGTAATCCAACTGCCATTTTAATGCAGAGTGCTAATCAATAACACACACTGCAGAGCTGCAGTGTTTCCTGTGCAGTCCTGCAGAAAGAAAACACTGAACAAGCATACCGCGTTGAAATGGCAATCTGATTATCAAAAATGTATGATACAGTGCAAATTAATGATAGATGACAGATAGGACCTGACTGCTACATGAAAGACACCTAATAGGTGAATTAACCTGTTAACCTAATAAAACTAATTAAGAGTCAATTATTCCTAAGGAATAGATTCCTATGCTTATAAAAATATATTACACTTTTTTGTTTAACAGAAAGTATTACTTAGAGGAGTACTGAATGTTATAGTAGAAAAAGCAGTGATAAGGATTTACCTGCTGAGTATACTCCTAATGCTGGTTGTTGCTTCACAGAAATGTTCTTACATCTCAAACTTTTGTTTTGTATGTTAACAGTTCACTTTGTGTCTAAACAGTTATGAGATTAAATTATTTGGGAAAAGGGTGCCACTAGCTACAGTTCTGCACACAATGTAATACTAACAGCTTCACCACACTGGAACAGTTTGAACTGTTACATGTTTTAAATAAAGCATGTGCCAGCATTGGGTGAACCCTTGTTTCAGTGAACAGGGAAAATCCTATGATATGTATAATTCATAATAAAATGGTATTCATACTTTAAGTAGAACAAAAGCCTTTAAAGTAGGAGCCCTTCATTCAGCAGATCTCCATTGTAATATGCCTTAAATTCACAAAGGTCAATCAGTCTGAGAAAGCTTACAGAGAAATGTTATGGTTCTGTACAGTAGTGGTGCTCAGGAACCACTAACAGGACAGGATTTGAGGATGCCTTACCTAGAGAACGGGTGACTTTTTCAAACTGACCTCCTGATTAACTAGAACTCAGACAGGAAAATCCTCAAATGTTGGCCTGTTAGTGGCTCCTAACAACAGGTTTGAGGACCCCTGCTTTAGAGCACTATACACATTTCAGGATCAAATAGTGAAAATTATGATCAATTTATTCTATTAGGTACCATACCCTAGAAATAACTCACTCTTAATTTAACAGAAATACCTAGGTAGTTTTCCTTCATACATAAGGTATATTTATATATTTATAGGATTCAGTGGTCCTGAATGGATGTTAGTTGGCTTTCCTTATCACATTGTAAACCAAAACTAACGATCAGTAGAGATGACAAAGATCAAATAATAATAAAAAACAGATATAGCTGAATGCTGTTTTAATTACACTTACCAAATTCTTCTGCAAAACAAATTAAGAGCCACTCATAAGCTTATAGATGTTATCACTAAAATAGGGAACTAAAGATGTCACCTGTCAGGTGACTACCTCCTCACCTGAAACCAACTTGTTATAGTTTGCTGCATGGTGTAGATAAATTGCTGCAGGGATTATTTGCAAAGTGACCTAAGGAGCTGTTCTGATGATTGTTCACATGGATGACACTGGATATTGCAATGCTCATTGTAGCTTCCAAAGAATGTCTGATATACTAAGACAAAAGCTAATCACATAGGTGTCAGAGTTTGGCTGATCTGCTCTAACACTCTGCTGTTAATTACTGCTGCCTTTCCTTCCCTGTGTCAGGCTGATGATTACCAAACTGCCTTGACCGGTCTGTTTCCATGCTTGCTCACCTGACTGTTATCAACCAACCCCTTCCATGCTATTTAAAGCAGCTAGACTAACTTCCTCCTTGCCCTTGTATTTGCTTCTGGCTGCAAGTGCATTCTCCTGAGTTCCTGATTATCCGTGCATGACCTGGCTTCCTCTGACGCCCCTTCTGGCTCCTGACTCCTGGCTTGTTCCTGACATCGCTGATCTCTGTATTCCTGACCCTGGCTTGTTTGAGTACCTGCCTTGGTTTATGACCCCGGCTTGTCTTTTGGTTTACGCTCCTAAATCACGATTTTGCTTTGTTTGCTTTGTTATCTTAATAAAGGTGTTCTGCACTTCTCATTTTTGTGTCTGTCTGGTTCCTGGTCCCTAACAGTAGAGCTGATGATGGGGAGCAACTATTATCTCCCACCACCACAGTAATGTGTGGGTAAACACAGGGCAATTTAAGTAAGCAAAATGGGCAGCGTCACTGCAGTGTGCCAGTAGCTGGTGGGAACTTAGACTTACCCTTAAATCCACGATCTGCCATTAGAAGTCCAGGGACCCATTACAAATAGGTTAAGTAAGATTACTGCAGATATGCAGAGGCTTCTGGTCAAGCGTGTCCTGTGAAAAACTACCATTTGTGCCTCCTGATTGTGGTTCTGTCCACAAATGCATAACCTACCACCCCTCAACATCTTTCTTATTTTTCTCACTCCATTTTTTCCAGAATTCAATGATGGCTTATGCCACTTGCTGACAACACCTTGTACCAACCTGAAACCTCAAACCTTAGGACTTGCAAAGGACGCTTGGGAAATAGCACGAGAATCCATAAGCTTGGACAAAAAACTGGGACAAGGATGCTTTGGAGATGTCTGGAAAGGTAAGGTGACTTTCTGCATACCATGGCACTGGTGCAGCCTGTCAGGATATTACATTATATAACCATCTACTGTATGAGCCTGTCCATAAATCTCCATTCATTGTTTTTCCAAGGGCTGAATACTGTATATAAAAGATGTTTGACCCAGTCTGCAACTGTAATGTTAAAAGCATAGTAATGTTTAATTTTAACATTGTTTAATATTGTAGGTATTAAAAAAAGAATTACATTGATGTAAGTTGTGTCTCTCAAACCTTTATATTTTGAGAGATATAACCATCTAAAGTTCCCCCCTTCAGGCTGTTTCACAGAAGTCAGAGCTGCAGCTGACTGCAGGAGATTCCGGTCATTTGACCGGCCTGCGGCTCTTCAGCAGAGCCGAAATAGCTTCATTGGAACAGTCTACAAAGTGTGCTTGCAAACCAGGCACACTTTGTAGACAGTTCCAATAGAGTATTTATTTCTAGATAGCGTTATTCTGGTTCTGCTGAAGAGCCTCCGGCTGGTCAAATGACCGGAATCTCCTGCTGTCAACTAGAGCGCTGACTTCTGTGAAACGGCCTGGAAGGGGGAACTTTAGCTGGTTATATCTCTCAAATTATAAAGGTTTGAGAGATAGGACTTACATCAATGCAATTCTTTTTTGAATACCTACAGTATTAAACAATGTTAAAATTAAACATTACTAACCCTTTAAGTCAGACAGACACCTTAACTGCATAAGGACTCCTCCAGTTCCTATATTATTCTGTGGGGCCAATACACCAAGATCTCCAAAGTTGTAGAAATCTTAGTGAATTGGCTCCACAGAATAACATAGAAGACATCTCAACTTTATCACACTTTAGTGCATAACTCCTATTTAGTTGATCTCAATCTGGAGTCAGTGTGAAATAACTGGATTCAAAATTACTGATTAATTAGGGGAGGGTATATAGGATTGCATGGAAAAATCAGGACTATAAACTGTGTTATAAACATATATAATTAAAAAACTGAACTTTAAAATTAAAACAAGCATAATGGCAAACTGTATAATGCACCTAAGATGGTACAGCAGCATAGTATAATTGATCTGAAAGAATCAGTCTTTAGACCTCAAACGGATCTCAAAAGGAGTAAGTGAAACAAAGCAGAAATGTGGGGTACAAAAATGCAGCTCAGACTACTCTTGTGTCACGCTTATTCGGATCTCTCCTCCTACCATCATCCCTATTGGCTGCTGCAGACTTTATCTACCTAGGTCAACATCCTAGTTTTGCTCGATTTTAGCGCCAAAATCCTGAGAGTGTTTGTTGCAGAGTTCCAAAGTTCCTGAATCCGTGTACCGAACCATCAAGGCAATGGTTCGGTACACGGATTCAGGAACTCTGGAATTCTGCGACAAACACTCTCAGGATTTTGGCGCTAAAATCGAGAAAGACTAGGAGGTTGACCCAGGTAGACAAAGCCTGCAGCAGCCAATAGGGATGATGGTAGGAGGAGAGATCCGAATAAGCGTGACAGTGCCCCCTCTTCAGGGGCTGGCCTCCGGATGGCCTGGAGCATCGGAATGGAGGGGATGAAAGGCTTGCACGTGACCTGGGCCATGGACCTCAGCGGCAGGCACCCAGGAACAATCGGCAGGACCATAGCCTTGCCAATCAACCAAATACTGTAACCGACCACGAGATAGTCGAGAATCCAGAATCCTGCTAACCTCATACTCCGGATGACCATCCACCAGAACAGGAGGAGGAGAAGGTTCTTGACCAGAGGACGTAAAAGAGAGACATGAAAGGAATTGTCCACCTTTATGGTAAATGGTATATCAAGAGCATAGGTGACTGGTGTCAGCCGACTCCTGATGGAAAAAGGACCTACGAACCTGGGCCCTAATTTACAGGAAGGCTGCTTCAGGCGGAGGTGTTGGGTAGACAGCCAGACCTGGTCACCAGACTGGTATGAAGGAGCTGGTCGTCTTTTCTTATCCGCCGCGGACTTGTATCTGGAAGAAGCGGCCGTCAAGGAACAATGAACCGAAGACCAATGGAGATGAAGGTCTAACACTCTAACATCGGCTTCGGGAACATTCAAGACAGGGAGGTTAGGTAGTGTCTGAGGGTGATAACCTAGAGCAGTGTAGAAGGGAGAACACTTCATAGCAGAATGGTATCGGTTATTGATGTGCGTTGACATAGTGACAGAGATAGATTTATAGAGTCTGATTGGTTCTCTCAGTTTGGCCGTTTGACTGAGGATGGTACGAGGATGAGAAGTTCAACTGGATCCCTAGGCGAGAACAGAAAGCCTTCCAAAAGTAAGTAAATTGGGTACCTCTGTCGGAGACAACTTGAGCAGGAACTCCGTGAATATGGAAAATTTCTTTGATGAAGATATTTGCCAAAGTTTGTGAGTCTGGTAATCCCTGGAGGGGGAATGAAATGCGCCTGCTTAGAGAAGCAGTAAACTACTACCCAAATCAGAGTACGGTGGTCTGAAGGTGGCAAATCTGTAATAAAGTCCATAGCCAGGTGAGTCCATGGAGACTGAGGAACTGGTAGTGGTTGAAGGAGTCCAGCGGGTCTCAGATTGGACAGCTTATTCTGAGCACAAAGAGTACAAGCTTTGACATAGGCTTCCACGTCTTGTTTTAAGGAAGGCCACCAAAAGCGTCGAAGAAGAAGCTCAGTATTTTTAGTAATACCTGGATGACCTGCCATAGCAGAGCGGTGTGACCATTTTAGGAGAGGGACCCGGAAACACTTGGGAACATATAGGAGATGAGCGGGTTTCCCTTTAACTTATCCACTGAAATGGTTTTGGAAAGACTTGATCCTCTGTATTATGGCTAATGAAAGACAGGACACAATATGTTTGGAGGGTATTATGGGTTCAGGAGGCGGTTCCGATTCACCTGTGAAGAGATGAGATAAGGCATCTGCCTTCAAATTCTTAGATCCTGGTATATTTGTGATAATAAAATTAAAACGGGTAAAGAAAAGAGCCCGTCGGGCCTGCCTTGGATTCAGGCATCGTGCTTGTTCCAGGAATTGAAGGTTCTTTGGTCAGTCTGTATAATAACCGGGACTTGAGAACCCTCCAACAGGTGTCGCCACTCTTCTAAGGCCATTTTAATGGCCAAAAGCTCACAATTTCTGGCATTGTAGTTCCTTTCAGCAGAGCTGAACTGTTTGGAAAAGTATGAACATGGGTGAAGGCGGTTAGTAACCTCGTCCCTCTGAGAAAGGACAGCACCAGCTCCCAATTCGGAGGCATCTACCTCAATGAGAAAAGGTTCAGTGGGGTCTGGATAACGTAACAAAGGTGCCGAAACAAATAACTTTTTTAATCGTTCAAAGGCCTGGACAGCCTCAGAGGACCAGACTTTGGGATTTGCATTCTTTCTAGTGAAAGCTACCGGGGAGCAGCTATGGCAGAGAAGTTTTTTATGAATCTTTTGTAATAGTTTGCAAATCCTAGGAAACGTTGCATGGCTGTCAAGGTGGTTGGTCGTGGCCACTGAGAGACGGATTCCACTTTAGAAGGATCCATCAGGAGACCAGAGTCAGAAACTTTATATCCTAGGAAAAAAAGCTGGGACATTTCAAAGGTGCATTTTTCAGCCTTAGCGAAAAGATGCTTCTCCCTAAGGCGGTGTAGCACAGTGCTGACGTGTTCTCTGTGTTTGTGAAGGGATGATGAAAAGATCAGTATATCATCATGATACACCACCACATAGGAAAGCAGAATGACCCTGAAGATCTCATTGACGAAGTTTTGGAACACTGTGGGGGCATTGCAGAGCCCAAAGGGCATGACGAGGTACTCATAGTGGCCGAATTGGGTATTAAAGGCCGTCTTCCACTCGTTGCCGTCTTTGATTCAAATCAGATTATATGCTCCACGTAGATCCAACTTAGTGAAAATGTTTGCATCCTTCAAAGCATCAAAGAGTTCTGGGATCAGAGGCATATCTGTTTTTAATAGTCACCTTGTTTAGGCCCCTATAGTCAATATAAGATCTCAAGGATCCATCTTTTTTGGAGACAAAGAAGAAACCTGCACCTGCTGGCGAGGATGAATGTCTAATGAAACCTCTGCCCAAGTTTTCTTGTATATATTCCAAAAGGGCCTTATTCGCCGGTTCAGACAGAAGAAAGGTTCTTCCTCTGGGAGGCACAGTACCGGGCAATAAATCAATTGGACAGTCAAATGATCTGTGCGGTGGTAGTTCTGCTGCCTTTTGTTTAGAAAAAACGTCAGTAAAGTCTCTGTAGGGTTTGGGTATAGCATCCTCGGGAGCAGTTATGCTACCCACAAGGCCTGGTACAGATATCTTAGTTAGACAGTTAGAATGACAGGAAGGACTCCAGCTCGTCAACTGATCAGATCTCCAATCGATGACCAGGTTGTGGCGGCGGAGCAAGGAAGAACCAATATCACCGGAACAGAAGGACAATTTATGACGTCAAGTTGAATAGTCTCTGAATGAAGAATGCCAGTTTGGAGAAGAAGCTGTTGTTTTTCATGGGTAACGAGGCCCGTTTCTAAAGGGCCCCCATCAACAGTAGGGACCTGCAAAGGTTTGACTTTCTGAACAAGCGGAATCGAGTGTCTGGAGGCAAATCTAGCATCAAGAAATACTCCAATAGTCCAAGAAGGCTTTTGTGGAGTCTGTGCCCTCCGCCCAACTCAACAGAACCGGAACCATCAAGTGGTTTGGGTCAGTCGAGAGGTTTCTTGTTTCAAGCTTAAGGAGTCATCTCCAAAGTTCCTTAAGCTAAGGAGTTTCCCCGGCCGGGTTGGGCACTGGCGTAGGAGATGGCCCTTATGGCCACAATAAAGGCAAAGTCCCTGACTTCTTCGCCAGTGTTTTTCCTCCTCAGTGAGTTTAGTAACAGACCCAATATCCATAAGTTCTGCAGAGGTCTGGGGTGCCTCGGTGGAAGAAGATGATCGTGGAACAAAATCTACTTTGTAGCGGCGAGAGCAATCTCTTCCTTGTTGCCGCCCTAGTTGTTGATGCTCTAGTTCTAAACATACAGATATCAGACCCTCCAGATCGACCGGTATTTCTTGATTAACTAAAGAGTTGTAACGGTTTGTTCAACATTCAGACACAGTGGTTTAGGATAAAACACAGTTTTATTGAAATCATAAATAATAAGATAACCTTCACAGGCCCTGTAATACTTCAGCAGAATAATACAGACACAAGACAGGTTATTTGTGCATATGTCTACACAGGTCCAGTATAACTAGAATGTTCAGATTGGTCTTATACTGACACAGGTCAGGCAGGAAAGGGTGAATACCTAAAGCGACAGTTCAGCACGGGTTAAAGTTCTCCAATAGGTGTAATCAGTCTCTGTGCAGAGAAGTGCAATAATGGAGACCAGAGCACTTGTAATCCGCCAGAGCAGTAACTGAGACTAAGACACACTGCTGTAGCAGTCACGGAGGCAACACAGATGCTCTGCAAGAGCTTAACGGAGGAATCAGTAAATGGCACACTGCCGTATCAGTAACGGAGGCAACACTGAGACTCTGCAAGAGCTTAACGGAAAGTTTAGCCAATGGCACACTGCCGTAGCAGTAATGGAGGCAACACTGAAGCTCTGCAAGAGTTAACGGAGGGCTCAGCCAATGGCACACTACCGTAGCAGTAACGGAGGCAACACGGAGACTCTGCAAGAGTTAACGGAGGGCTCAGCCAATGGCATACTGCCGTAGCAGTAACGGAGGCAACACGGAGGCTCTGCAAGAGTTAACGGAAGGCTCAGCCAATGGCACACTGCCGTAGCAGTAACGGAGGCAACACGGAGGCTCTGCAAGAGTTAACGGAGGACACAGCAACTATCTCACTGCTTTAGCAGAATGGATACTAGGCCCCAGACACAGTGGAAGTCAGAATGTCGCCCAAGCAACACAGCGAACACTGGAACAGGAAAACCGGGTCAGATCATGGAGCAGGAACGTCAGCCAGGCAGGGTCGAATCACGGAGCAGGAACGTCAGACAAGCCGGGTCAGATCACGGACCAGGAACGTCAGCCAGGCCGGGTCGAATCATGGAGCAGGAACGTCAGCCAGGCCGGGTCAAATCACAGGAGCAGGAGACAAGAAGCAGAGTAGTCAAACAAGCCAAGTCGGTACACTGGAATCCATGAAGCTCAAGAAGGCACTGGTACAGGAACACCACGAAAGGGCACCGGATAGGTGCCTGAGCCCAGTATATAAAGGCTATACTGGGCGGGCCAAATATAGATCAACCAATGGGAACACTGTATAGCAAAAACTGACAGAAAGCAACACAGGGAGCACGGGCACCATGATAAGCGTCCTTGATCCGTTAACTCAATCGCCTACGAAAGGTGGCCTTCAAGGGTCCATTGCTCCAGTCGGTTTCGTAGAAGAGTGTTCTGAACTCCACTGCGTATTGGGGCACAGTGCGGGTACCTTGTCTTAATCCCAGTATATTAGCCTCTGAGGATGCCTGCCTTCCTGGTAGATCAAACTCAGCATTAAAGCAGCAATAAATGCATTGGAGTCATCAAGAAGTGAGGATCTGTTTTCCACCAAAGGAGAAGCCCAAGCAAGGGCCTTGTCAGTCAATAAAGAGATTATGAAGGCCACTCATGTAGCATGGGAAGTAAATGATTGAGGCAAAGTCTGGAAATGTAGCTGGTTCAAAAACAAACAACAGTTTGAGGTCGACCAGAAAATCTCTCTAGTAAGGGTATCTTGGGTGGTTTGAACCCTGGGTTAGTACCGGTCGGAGCTGTTGCCTCCGAGATCTGTGCTGGAGGAGTTTGAGCAGAAGTAGAAGGGGAGAAGGTGCGTAACATCTCCATCATAGCATCCATCTTATGGTTGAGAGTTTGTAGGTGTGCTGCATTGGTAGACAGACTCTGCTCCTGTTGTTCCTGTCTGGAGGTGATGCGAGAAGCCTCAGCAGCATCCATATTTACTGGCTCGATTTTACTGTCAGTCTCAGAGATGGACAAACACAGAAGTAGTTTGAGACAGGATAGGATGGCCTAGTAGAAGGCTTTCGAGGCAGTTCAATATTAACCCCTTAAGGACCGGGAAAATCTGAGGTCATTTTCCCTTAAGGACCGGAGCAATTCTGACCTTTTTGACTATGTCTTTGTTCAACAGTGTTTTCCCTCTTAGGCTTTTATTCCACCCCCATAAATTATATACTGTTTTTCTATGCACAAATAGGGCTTTCTTTTGATACCCCACTTATATAGACAACCCACCATTTACTTTATGAAAATTTAAAAAAAAAGTTAAAAAAGTAAAAAAACACCATTTTTGATTTTTCTCTTGGGATCAATTGGCCACAAAGGATTACATTTTTATGGAGACTACATGAAAAGTATGACCGGTCAGTCATACCTACAATATGCGCAGTTTAAAGTGACCACTGTCCCCCCTGGGTGAAAATCCCCATGTCCCTTTTTCCCACCCTATTTTGACAGTTTTTTATACCTGGCATTTGGTGGTGTATATAAGTGTATTACATGGCTCCACAACAATCACACTTGCAATATTGTTTAGTTATATATATTTTTTTTTAAATAAAAATTTTTTTGTAAAAAAAAAAAAGTATGTAAATGTATAATTGCAGGTCAAAAATTGACCTGCATTTAGCCAGCCTCCTGCACCAGCAGTGAAGGGGTTAATACCCCCAGCTGCTGTTTTTTTTTTACCACTAGGTGTCTCCCGTCTACTTCTGTCTCCTTTACTTTGATAGCAAGGGAGACAGAAAAAGAGGAGACACACAGAGGTAAGCATGCGTTGTGTGCTTACCTCTGTCTCAGAATGCCGGTACATGTGATCGCTGATACAGCGATCGCATGAACCGGCAGAAGCAAGAAGGGCTGAGACTGAATGCCCTGGTCTTGGAGCGCTTAGTCTCAGCCTGGAATTAATAATAGCAGCGTGCACGGAGGCACGCTGCTATCATTTAAGCCATGACGGTCCTGGACCGTCATGGGTCGTTAAGGGTATAACAACCCATGATGGTGCAGGACCGTCATGGGTCCTTAAGGGGTTAAAGAGAAATAGCGGGTCAAACCAGGGAGATTTAGAAGACTTAGAAGTTCTAGTGGAATGAAGAAGACTTTGAGTCGACAGGTGTAGAGTTGGAGCCGTCAACTACGAGTCGAAAGTTGGAGAAACAGACCTTCACTGGATAGGGTTTTTCGACTTGGCGGGAAGGTCGACGGACTACAACTACCACTGCCCTCAACTAGTCAGAGGTTTTAGGAGGAGAGATCCGAATAAGCGTGACAGCAGTAGTTGTAGTCCGTCGACCTTCCCACCAAGTCGACAACCCTATCCAGTGAAGGTCTGTCTCTCCGACTTTCGACTCGTAGTCGACGGCTTCAACTCTCCGCCTGTCGACTCAAAGTCTACGACTTCTTCATTCCACTAGAACTTCTAAGTCTTCTAAATCTCCCTGGTTTGACCTGCTATTTCTCTTTAATATTGAACTGCCTCGAAAGCCTTCTACTAGGTCATCCTGTCCTGTCTCGAACTACTTCTGTGTTTGTCCATCTCAGAAACTGACATCTTGGCCTCCATGGACTGCACTCTCCTAAGAGTGATGCTACTCATCCCAACAGGCACTAAGCAGAATATGTATTTGGTGAGATGCAATGTTCAGAGTGCAATTCAGAAAATATATATATATACGTATAATAATCCATTTGCTCCAAAAGATATTAAAGTAAACTGCTTTACTGACCTATATATAAAAAAAATTCAGTCTGCACTTGTTTCTTTGCAGCATACCTTATCAGAAATCTCAGAAGTGTGGAAACATTTTATACAAAATGCGTTAAATAATCTAGCTTGTGGTCTTGACCCTTTGGCCTCTGTGTCCAGTGAATTATTTTGTTTGCATCAGCAATTAAGGCAGAATATTTTACTTAATGAGGTTAATGCAATAAGAAGAAATGGAGTCATTCTAAAGCAAATCAACTGCCCATAGGAACAAACTAACATTCCAGAAACTCCAATAAATGCTAGATAGATTTCAAATGGAATGCACCGGAGACAGACCTATTAAGCATTCAAGGGGTTAAAGCACCATAACCCACTACTAGGCAAGCCTCCCCCTTTCAAAATGACTAAATGGTATTTTTAGGGGAAACATGGTGGTCTTTAGGACTCAAGGTGGGGATGCACTAAAAGGTGATGTTATGTCAGATCTGTGTCGAAGGCACATCCCCAAAATGCACTAAGAAGTCCACACCATCATATACCTGTCAATCTATCACCAATCCGCCATCTTCTCCATGAATTCGCCATACTCTTGACAGGTTTATGAGTTTGCACTTAACACAGATAATGGCTCATTTCCCTATAGAAATGCAGGTTAATGATCCATTAGCATATGCATGTGGGTGTGTTTACATGCTAATGTGGCTATTCATCACATGTACTAAACTCTGTTCACAGCCATTGTTGTCGGAGTTCACAGTTCGAACATCGCCTACCTGAGGTTGATGTTGGGATCTTCATATAGCTCACTATGGAGCCAGAGGGCAGTTTGCTGTCTCTGCTAAATAGCAGAGACAGCAGCGGTCCTTATTTAACTATTTAAGTGCCACAGGGATGTTCAACTCAGCCTTTCATCTTTCGAGAGATATAAATTGAGTATCATTAAATTTGATAATATCTATACCCCATGACGATGCAGGAATTTTCCAGTACAATTTGTTTTCAGGCCCCTGCCCATATGAAGCACTCCAGCTTCCTTAATGCAAGTAAAAATCATCCTTGTTTGAAGTCTATCCCAACCAAGCAGCCACAGGCAGCTACATGGAGATATCTTTGGTCCAGAAATACTATCCACTTCCTTACAAACAACTAACCTATATCATTCATCATCAAAAAACCTAGGTCCTCCTCACCTTCTATCAAGTGTTTCATCCAAAGATTGACTTGACTTTGACTCATCTATAAGTTTTTTATTTTATGCTCTTTCATCCATGGATTACTATTTACAGATGCACTTTCCAGCTATTGCTTTCAGGTCTCCTTCAAGAGAAGCCTATCATCCTTAAGGGTCTTCCTTAAGTCCTCATTGCCAGGACCAAAGCTAAATCTGTAGCCCATCAAGCTTTGTCTCCTATCACCCCAAAGTCTGTTCTAGTGCATTTGTTCAGCTCATTCCTTATCCTATCCAAACCTCCTCATCCAATCTCATTTGGTACCATTTTGGCCTTTTCTTCCTACTACCATGATCTCATCAAATTATCTCCCAATACTATTAAGTCGTATCTTGTCAGTTTCCAGCATTTCTTCTCTCTTCAGTTGCCTGAAAAACCACCTTTTATGGCTTCCTATCCTTAACATCTTAAGATTCTCCTCAAAATTGTATTTAAGTCTTCCCAGTCTACTTATACTACCCATTTACCTATTGATGGCTATTGATTCTGTCAGATTTAAGTACTCTTAGCTTCTAATCCCTGTGAACCAACTACTAACAGAATTCTCCTAGTCTCTGTTCTTGTAGATTTCTATGAGTTTCTGAGACCTGGGGAAGTCTGTCTCCCCTGACTAACATTTTTAAGGAAACCTGATCTCATAAAATCCTTTGATTATTGCACCCTGCTTCTTCCTCTTTCTAAAACTGACCAAGTTGATGCTGCTACCACTGTCTACTACTATTCCTTGGTACCATGTTTTTGGATTCTCTTATTTTTTTTCTCTCTGTTGAACCAAGCTCTAGTCCTTTGCTTCCACTCTACAAATCGCCACTCAAAGCTATTAAATTAATTTTAGTATCTCCAGGTTCTCCTCACTCACCTTGGTATCATCCCCTTTTCATTTTCAGCCACTCCCTGGGACAGCTTCTTCTGCCTCTAAAAGAGGATTTTAGTCTTACCTGTTAAATCCTTTTCACTTAGTCCATACAGGTTACTGGTAACTCTGGGAGGCGATCTGCCCCTTTAAGTAGGCAGGAACATTTCTCCAAATGTATGCAGGGGGTGGAGCCTCCCCTTCCTCCTTAGCTGCTTCCCAGTCAACTTAACTCCAGAATGATTTGTGACCCTACCAACTGACCAGAAAAGGGAGAGAAGAAGAAGACTCCTGTGAGAATGCCCCGAAAAACTCCCATAAATTGCCACAGGAGAGCCAAGCATGGTCTCTTGACAGGGTGGGAGACCAGAAACCTGTATGGACTAAGTGAAAAGGATTTAACAGGTAAGACTAAAATCCTCTTTTCACTGTCGTCCAATACAGGTTACTGGTAACTCTGTGATGTCCAACCATTGAGTTACCCTGAGGCGGGAAAGAGGCAAGGACCAGGCGCAAGGCCCCCAAAGTCACCAGGACCTCTATGAACCTGCTGGACAGAGATCCCAACAAAACAGAAGTGTCAACGGACACCAACTAAGGGTGCAAACAGAGTAGCACAGAGTAGCACAGCACACTGAACAAGAGCCAACCGGGCTCAACAGTAAGGAAACACTAAGAACCACAGAGTAAGAAGACCCTAGACAGGCAGAACTTCCTCCAGGACCTTCCTCCCAAAGCTGGCATCAGCCGAGGCCAGCACATCCACACGGTAGTGTTTCGAGAAAGTGTGCACAGAGGACCAAGTGGCCTCCCGGCACAGCTGATCAGCAGATGCTTGATTTTTGTAGGCCCAAGAGGCCCCAATGGACCTGGTAGAATGGGCCGTAACCCTAAAGGGAACATGCTTGTTCCTCAATTCGTATGCCTTACGGATGGTAGACTTAATCCAAGATGCAATAGTCACTTTGGATGCCGGTCTCCCTGCCCTAGGACCCTCCGGAATGACAAACAGAGCGTCAGACTTCCTGATGGATTCTGTGCGATGCACGTAGAACTTGAGACAATGCACAACATCCAACAAATGGAGATCCCTCTCCTTATCGGAAGAGGGGTTAGGGCAGAAAGAGGGCACCACAATCTCCTGATTAATGTGGAACTCGGAAACCACTTTAGGTAAGAACTCCTTGGAAGTACGAAGAACCGCCTTGTCCTTGTGAAACACCAAATAGGGTGGTTTACAGGAAAGAGCTTGTAACTCCGCCACCCGGCGGACAGACACAATAGCCAGAAGAAAAGCCATCTTCCATGACAAAAGAAATAGTAGCCAAAGACTCAAAGGGAGGACGCCGGAGAACTCCCAAGACCAGATTAAGATCCCACTGAGGAGCCGGACTCCGAAAAGCAGGACGCACATGAGCAACGCCCTGAAAGAAGATCTTGACATCAGGAAGCATAGCGATGCATTCCTGACAGAAAACAGAAAGCGCCGAAGTCTGAACCTTAAGAGAACTCAGGCTAAGTCCTTTATCCACACCGTCCTGCAGAAAGGCCAGGACAGTAGGAAGATGAAAATCGTGAGACAGGTCCCTGTCAGCACACCAAGAAAGAAAGGTCGACCAGACCCGGTGATAGATCTTGGAAGAAACCGGCTTACGAGCACGGAGCACGGTAGAAAGCACAGCAGAAGAAAACCCCTTTCTCTTCAAAATAGAGGATTCAACCTCCAGGCCATTAAATGGAGACGATGAACATCCTCCTTCCACAGATAACCCTGTATCAGAAGATCTGGACGAGAGGGAAGAGGAAAGGGCCCTGCCACCGACAGAGCCAGAAGGTCTGGATACCAAGACTGACTAGGCCAATTTGGAGCGATGAGGATGACCGGACAAAGCTCCACCTTCAGCTTCTGGATCACCCTGATCAACACTGGAAGAGCGGGAAAGATGTAAGCCAGGGAAAACGCCCAAGGAATCGACATGGCGTCGACTGCCAGAGCCAGCGAGTCCCTCCACCTGGAGCAGAATGTCGGAACCTTCCTGTTGTGTCTGGTTGCCATCAGATCCACCAAAGGTACACCCCACATCTGGGTTAGAAGCTGGAACACCTCCGGATGGAGCTCCCACTCTCCGCTGTCGACTGTGTGACGACTGAGAAAATCTGCCATGACGTTGTCTACTCCTGGAATGTGCACCGCAGAAATAGCGGGAACATGAACCTCCGCCCAGGACAGAATGGCCTTTACCTCTAGCCACACGGCGAGACTTCTTGTCCCGCCCTGTCTGTTGATATAAGCCACGGCGGTGGCGTTGTTGGATTCCACTCTGACCGGACAGTCCTCCAGCTGGGATTCCCAATGGCGTAGAGCATGGAAAATCGCCCGAAGTTCCAAGATGTTGATGGAGAGAAGGGACTCCTCCAAAGACCACTTCCCCTGAGCGCTGATGTGGCCCAAGACAGCACCCCAGAACGAGAGACTGGCGTCCGTTGTGACCCTGGTCCAGTAGGGTATCCGAAAAGGTCTCCCCTTCAAGAGATGGGAAAGGTCCAACCACCATTCCAAGCTCAGCTCCACATGAGGAGGAAGAGATACTGACAACCTCTGATGATCCGGATGATCCCTGCACGTCTGGATCACAAACCTCTGAAGTTCCCTGGTGTGTGCCATCGCAAATGACACCGCCTCTATCGTGGAGATGAACTTCCCCACCAGGGAAAGCAACTTCGGAACTGGAATCCACTCGAGAGCCAGGATCCTCGATACTCGCTGAGCAATCTGATGCGCTACTTCCTTCGGCAGGAACACCAT
The DNA here is from genome assembly GCA_037306005.1 of Rhinophrynus dorsalis. Taxonomy (NCBI): domain Eukaryota; kingdom Metazoa; phylum Chordata; class Amphibia; order Anura; family Rhinophrynidae; genus Rhinophrynus; species Rhinophrynus dorsalis. The sequence continues at coordinate 275,709,088 of CM074719.1, forward strand.
GCCCTTCTGAGTGTTGAAAAGTAGACCCAGGAAGATGAGACGCTGAGATGGAGACAAGTCCGACTTGTCCAAGTTCACTATCCAACCGTGGCGAGTGAGGACTTGAATGCAGGTCTGAACCTGCCGGTGAAGAAGATCCACAGACTCTGCCTTCAAAAGCAAGTCGTCCATGTATGGAGTCACTCTCAATCCATCCCGATGGAGGACGGAAATCAACGCTCCCAGAACTCTTTGGAAAACCTGGGGAGCAGTTGTCATCCCAAATGGGAGAGCTGAGAACTGAAAAAGACCCCTGGCGCAGGCAAACCTCAGATACTGCCTGCTCGCTGGATGAATGGGAATGTGCAGATATGCATCCTGCAGATCCAGAGAAGCTAGAAACTCCCCCGGAGACATGGCGGCAATCACAGTGTGCAGAGATTCCTGACGATAGTGAGACTTCACCACAAAGGAATTGAGATCCTTGAGATCCAAAATAGGACGGCCCCCGCCGTCCTTCTTGGATACCACAAAAAGGTTGGAGAAAAACCCCGAACCCATGTCCATAGGAAGCACTGGCTCCAGGACCTCTTTGTCCATAAGATCCTGAATAGTGCCGTCGAACAACTGCAGTTTCTCTGCATCCTGCGGAGAACGAGTAAGATGAAAACGAAGGGGAGGAAGGGAAAAGAAAGGGATCCTGTATCCTTCTGAGACCACCTGCAAAACCCATGGGTCCGACACGGATTCTTCCCAAACCCTGCGAAAGAGGTGGAGGCGTCCACCTACGGCAGGGTGCGGACCCGGGTTCAGTGAGTCATGCCGAAGCAGGTTTGGAAATCTTGGACTTGGAGGCAAGCTTGGGCTTCCAGGACTGCTTGGGCTTGGAGGAGGTACGAGGATCAGACGGAACTGTCTTGGAGGACGAACGCGCCTCTGCCTGAAAGGAACAAAAGGACCGGTAACGCTTAGCCGGCAACTTTTTCTTGAAGGCCAAAGGCAAAAGGGTACTCTTACCCCCGGTAGCCTCGCTGATTAGTTCCTTTAGCTCAGAACCAAACAAGGAAGTACCCTGGAAAGGCAAGGAAAGCAAAACCTTCTTGGATGCAGTGACAGCGGACCAAATCTTAAGCCAAAGCGCACGCCTGGCCACCGCAGAAGAAGTGGAGGCCCTAGCCATCATGCGGACAGCATCAAAGGCAGCATCAGAAACACAGTTCAGCGCTTCAGAAATATTGGCAAGCAAGCGCAACTGCTCTGAAACCGGCTCGTCCTGACGGACCGCCTTGGTGAGTTGCTCGGTCCAGACCGCAATGGCCCGGTTAACCCACACCAGAGCAAAAGCTGGTCACATGGCAGTGCCAATGGACGCAAAAATAGACTTGAGGCAAACCTCCAACTTTTTATCCGTCCAGTCCTGCAAAGCAGAAGCATCAGAAACAGGCAAAGCGGTTGATTTAGACAGTCTAGACACAGGAGCATCCACCTTGGGAGGATGAACCCATTTAGCCAGTTCAGCCTCAGAAAAGGGATAAAGTTTAGCGAACTTTTTTGAGACTGAAGAGGACTTATCAGGATTTTTCCAAGCATCGGAAACCAAACGTTCCAGAGAAGGGTTAGAAGGAAAACAAGTAACATCTTTTGCCGGTTTCTGAAAGACATCAGTTGGGTCAGAGGGAACCTCTTGGCTCAAGGGAAGATTGAGGGTGGACAGAACGGCCCTAATTAGGCCTTCAGCAGAAAATTCAGGGTCACATTCAAAGGGGTCTCCAACAGACCTGGCAGACTCAATAACTGTACCATCCTCAGTATCAGAATCTAGCAACAATTCTTCCTCAGAAGAATCAGACACGTCAGGGGCCCCCTGTGGTTTAGGCAGGGAGGTCCTGATGGTAGAGGGAGCCTGCCATACCTGCAGTGCTCCCTGAACCTGAGAAGGAAAGAGTTGAAGAGTGGACCTGCTGGCTCTATAGCATGGCTGGAAGGCCCTGGGTTGCTGTCAGGACCTTCTGAGCATGCTGGGCATAAATGACCAGAGAATTCCCTAGGCAGCCCTGAATGACAGGAGGAGCAATGCGCAATGGGGGAAACTGATGCCTCAACCTCCTTAGTCTTAGGTCTAGTCCCAAGCTCCAGCGGAATAGACATACTCACAGTGTCAGATATACCCCACTGACAGAAATCACCCAATTAAAGTGTGAAAGATTAAAGATTCACCCCAGAAACATTTAAAACTAAACTTATCTGGCAAGTGAAGGGTTAATCAGCAGAGGAGAGGAGAAGGTCTGGTCCCTGCGTAGTATACTCGCAAAATGGCTGCCGCGACGGGAGCCAATCAGAAAAAAGGCGCGAAACGAGCGCTCATGGGAAACGTAGTTTTTCTCACAAAGTACCCCAAAACAGTGCCCGAAGCCCCCCAAGTCCCCCAACACACTTGACTATTGAACCAGATGAAAGAGCAAGGGAGGGCAAACAAAATGAGCCCACTCTGAAGTTGCTAGGTGAAGCGGTTCCAGAGATACGTCCCACACAGTGTAAGCCATAGAGAGTAAAGGAGCAATGGCGGCTATGCGGTAAAAGCGCGCCTTAAAGGCGCGGAACATAACATTTAAGAAAATTAACCCCAATTATAAAAAGGTTAAAAACACATATAGAACACATGTACATGAGGAGAAAACACTATCCCATAAAGAAAGTGTGACAGAACCCCTAATAAATGTGTCAAACCAGCAGACAAAGGGTTAAAATGCCACATAGACTGCTCCAAAACTCACAGACAAACACTCATATACAATAAATAAGTATATATATAAACACCCAATGAGTGCCGGAGTGTGCAATGAGAACTCCCAAATACAAGCCCAAAGAGGGAGACTGTGGGACAAGTGGACCTTCAGCACTCAAAGGGTGGCTCACCTTTCTGCAGGTCTTCTGTCTTCAGGTCACCATGCAAAGAAAGGATTACCTCAATGGATAATCCCCCAGGGAAGTACTTGAAACCAAGTTGTTCCCCCATCAGGGCATAAGGTCCACTGAAAAATACCTGGACACTGAGCTAGCCACTTTGGAGAGGGCATTTGTCAGTCATGGTAACCCGCCTAATGGTGGTATTCCATATTTGACAGAAAATAATAAAAAAACTAAAACTGAAGAGAGATGTTCTCCACCTGGTGTGTACACACCCAGGAACAAATCATTCTAGAGTTAAGCTGACTGGGAAGCAGCTAAGGAGGGAGGGGAGGCTCCACCCCCTGCATACATTTGGAGAAATGTTCCTGCCTACTTAAAGGGCCGGATCGCCTCCCAGAGTTACCAGTAATCTGTATTGGACGACAGTGAAAAAGTGTTTCAGTCCATATTATTAAAAGAGTATGTTGCAGGAAATAGTCCTCCTACTCCAGTTAAATTCATCATCAATTAAGTGACATAAAACAGGTCTTTTTTGGAATAGCCAGTTACAGTAATAGGAGATCATAAGGCCATGGCTCTTCCTACTAAAGGTGGGAATGCTTCTCTTCTAAGCATGAAACGATGCCTCTCAGTGCTGGATTTTCCAATAGGCAGAGTAGGCAACTGCTTAGAGCTCCAAATTTTGAGGTGTGCCTCAGCTGTGCAGGTCACACCCACATCCTGAATTTTGGTAGTGGCCAGAGCAATCTCAGTTCCTTGCACAGTTTTATACCCCTTTACAAGCTATTATTTAACCCCTTGCTTTGAAATGTGTTGGAGATCCCTCTAGCAACCAAGGGTTTTTTTTTTTGCTTTGCTTATCGGCCAAGAATATTTTCTGTGCCAGAAAATAGTGGATGAGTCTGGGGGTAGGGTCATGTAAGAAGTGGGGGTGTGTTTATGGGTGGAGACTGGAGCTAAAGGCACCTAGAGTGCCTTGCCTAGGGGGCACCTGGGATGTAAATCCAGCCCTGATGACTCTTCATGGTTCTAGCTCATTTTTTTTTTTTCTGGCCCTCAGATCAGGCCAACCTGCCCGCTCCAAACTGTCACACCTTACTCTTCATTTCACACCTTGTTTCTCTTCCTTTCCTTTGACTACTGTAGGTCTCTCACACAAATGTAAAGTAAGGTATCCACCTTTGGATGAGGAATATTGCAGATGCTTTGAACTGATAGTTAGACAGTGAACTGGGAGATTGTATGGATGAGACAGTTGTGTGGACTTTGCTGCAACAATAATGATGATGCTTGAAGAAAAAGCAAAAAACATGAGTTTGGTATAATTGTGTTGTTTGAGGCTGTTCACAAGGATGACAGATTCATTACATGCAGCAGGGAGATGCAACATGCTGCAACTTTCCTCTGACAGTATTTTAGTGCACATACAAACTTATAATGTGGGTTTCAATTACACTGCACAAATGTCACACATAATTGTGTTTGCCATGTGGTGTTTTTCTGCTGTTTACATCTAGAGAAAGAGCTGTTGGGAGACATAACCACTATCCTATATAATAATTCGCTAAGTTGTGTGTAACGCCCGACATGCGCAGTAGACACTGCTGCGCGTGCGGCAGTCATGCGCAGTACAGACTGCCTGCGCCGCGGCTGATACAGAGCTGGGCGCTCCGAAGGAGCGTCCAGCTCTGTATGAGAAGTGGCGCGGGCAGTCTCTGCTGCGTGTGATTGCCCCGCGACCGGCTGCCAGAGGCACTGTGGCCCGTGTAACGGGCTGTTCAACTAGTTTCATATAAAATGCATCAATTTTTTATGCAATTCCATCTTGTCTGACACCATTTCAAAAGGAGTGCTATATGAACATAGCTTTAAGCTGTTAAAAGGAAAGACAAATTATGGGAAAACCAACTGCACCAGAGGTCAAAAACAATCCCATTAAGAAAAATAGAGTTTTTAAAGTCTTGACCGCTAGATAGTATCCAAAACATTGCAAAGCAATTCACTGGAGACCTCTAGCATTCAATGGGTTATAAGCTCCATTTAAATCAATGATAAATTTGGGAATATCTCTATGGTACAATTTGTTTTCCCCCAAAATTACTCCTTTATTTAACATGGAGTTTGAGCCTTTTCCTACAACCTGCATGCATAGGGTTGCCAGACCATCCTTTTAAAAAGGGAACATATGAAAATGACATGGTGAAGGGCTGAAATGATGATTATTGGCTGCAATGGTTCCCTTGTAGAGATACAGCATGCATTTTTCGTATGTGTCCCTTTTTAAAGGGATGATAAATCTATTCATGGCTGAGAGTCTGTCCCTATAATATGCAGCCAATGGGTAACCAAACCAAACATTGAACTTTCCTATGTATCTTCTAGTTAGATATGCCAACAATGTGTCTTCTCTGTAATCCGCAGCAGTGGTTCCCAAACCTATCATCCAAGACCCCTGAAAGGCCATGTCTCTGGGATTTTCCTTCTTGCGCACGTTTGATTAAATGACTGGACATCTGATTAAGTCCCCTGCGCACAAGCAGAAATATCATTAAAATATTGCCTAGGGGTTCCTGAAGATAGGGTTGGGAACAACTTGTCACAATTCATGAGGTCATCTCATAGACCCCCAGGGCCGTTTCAGCCTTTCTTTATAGTCTTAAATGTGGAAGTTATAACATACCACAAGACTCTCTAAGCCTATACCTGTAATTAGCAGCTAGCCTACACTACATACTCCAGCATGGCCCTATGGCATGCAGTCATGGGATACTCTGTATCAGATGATGACCTCTTGGTATTATTAAATATTTGGTGTAACAAAGTTTCTCTCTCACCAATCAACAGGAACTTGGAGTGGAACTACCAAGGTAGCTGTGAAGACCCTCAGACCTGGTACCATGTCCCCAGACGCTTTCCTGGAGGAGGCTCAGATTATGAAGAAGCTTCGCCATGATAAACTGGTCCAGTTATATGCAGTGGTGTCTGAAGAGCCTATATACATTGTGACTGAGTATATGAGCAAAGGTGAGAAATTAGGGCACATGGCACTGTATTCAGGAAGCTAGAGAGAAAGCAATTCTGTCAATGGAGACAAATGAAAATGTCAAACCTTCTAATTTTCTGATTTTAATCCCTTGAATGGTATTGAGGTTACCTACACATTTACAATGGACTGGAGACCTCTTTAGAACTCAGGGTGTTAAAAGCCCCATTTAGATTAATAGGGATTTTCATTTGCCCCTCTATGGTGTAGTTGGTTTTCTCTAGAATTGCACCTCTTTAGGTCCCTTATATTTTAAAGGGATAGTAATACTTCGTTTTATCATTATTTTATTTTGTAGGCATTAAAAAAACATGAAGAGCGATATAAGTCTTATCTGTCAAACCTTTATGGTTTATGAGATATTCACAAGCAAAGTTCCCCCTCCCGCCCCTTTTACCTACTGTAAACAATCTCTTCTCAGATGTGGAATGCAGTCCATAAACTGGACAGATAACAGAAGGGGACACTCTTATTCCTATGAAAACAATGAAATCCCTGCCCCCCTTGACAAGCTTTTCAGGTTTTTCCCTTATCTTAATTGAAGATTGTCCCTCTCTGCAGTCTACCTGGGCACCTTCCTTCTGCTCAGGTTGAACAGTGTGACATCAGTAAAAGGGGCAGGAGGGGGATACTTTGTCATTGAATTATTCTGGAACTACAACTCTGACAAAATTGAAATAACACTCTCCAAAGTCCAAATACTATGATGATTAATTAGAGCTGCTTTTATTATGAAACATTACTATCCATTTAACCAGATGGTTGTGTATAGTAGTGTAAAGGGAGAGGCATGATACAGGCCAGAAACGAATGTAGCACCTCAATAAGCACCATCCATCTGATTGGCTGTTCACTAGATATGACTCACTCATACCTCAAACACAGGCAGGGAAGTGAATGATTGAAGTAATATGTTTAGGAAGCACTCTAAACATATTTGGTAACTGTCAGGATCTGAACCAGGGACCCCAGCTTTTATATTTAAAATACCAGGTCTCCAGGGATAGAGGCGCTGATTCTGCCCACTTTACTGCTGGCTCTGATGATTCTCTACCCTGTTAGTTCCACTTTTAAGGGTGGAATTCTGCCCACCCCAATCAAAACCCACCTACTATATGACAGTAATTGCACAAATCTGGGGGCTTGAGACTAGAAGCTAGTTATGACTTAATTGCTAGTGAAGGGTGGTCTGGTATTACTGCAGTTAGTTCTCCCTTGTGAAAGGTGAGGGTGTGTTCTAAGTCTCATCTCTTTCCCACACAGGGAGTTTGCTTGATTACTTAAAGGAGGGTGATGGACGTTACCTGAAACTGCCCGAACTGGTGGACATGTCAGCACAGGTAAGAACTGCAGCTAAGGGCCTTAAGCACAAAAGCAGTTCTGTAGCAAACCAGCTGCACCATAGTTGACAAATACAACTTCCCATTTATTTAAGTGAGGCATTTAACCTGTTCAATGCTATAGAATTCTCCAGTGCATTGCTTTGCAATGTTGTGAGACCTCTCTAATATTCAAGGAGTTAAAAGCTCAATTTAAATCAATGTTTTGGAAATGGTTATTTGTCCCCTATGGTGCAGCTTGTTTGCCTGACAATTGATCCTCTCTTCTTTTGTGCATAGGCCCTATGGCCCATGGACCTATTCTGGAGTAAACCAACTGCACCATAGGGGACATATAAACATTTCTATTAATGAAATTGGCATAGGTGGGAACTTTCAAGATAAGCTGACTCTGAGATCTCTGAAATATTAACCATTAAAGCTTCCTATAATGTAGATTTTATGCAATATGTACCTGCTTGCTGTAACACAGTTGGGGCGCAAGGGACCTTTAACATACTACAGTTTAGAGAACTCCCTGCCTAAACACAAACAAGACAAGCAGGACATCTCCCCCCGTCTTTCTGGTACAACTGGTACCAATTCAGAGACAAAGGAAACATTTAATTGGGCAAATCATATAGTAGCTTTCACAGAACTCTCTCACCCTGAGAATTTGGCCCTTCACCCTGAGACCCTGAGATTTGGGTCAAAACCCCGAGTCATTGCTTGTCCATTAGTTGGAGATTTCTCTATCATCCAAACTGTTTTTACTTTAATTTTAATTTAAATCAATGTGAATTTTCATTTCCCCCCATGGGGAGGTTGCTGTGCTCCAGAATTGCACCTCCTTTGTGTGATGAATAAAGCCCCAAGAGCAGAATTCGCAAACAAAGAGGTAAATTCAGTAGGGGACCAATATATATTTGCAAAATTCCCATTGCATTAAGTAGAGGCTTTTAACCCTCTAGTCTATGTCTATCATTGGGCAGTGGAACCAGGCTGGAGGAGGGGTCAGACTGGGGGAATGTGACTGCCAGTGGATGTGGAACCAGGCTGCAGGGGTGTTGGGGTGCATCATGGGGGACTGGAGGCAGTTAGTATGCATGCCACAGGGGTGTCAGGGAGGCTTTCCCTGATCATGCTCACTCCTACCTGGAAGTTTGCATTTGAGTGAAGGACAGGAGCATGTTGCCCTCCTGTGTTGCAAATATTGATCTGAAAAAGTCTGATAAAGCCCTATGCCGTACTGCCTTAGCATAAAGGGGATAAATGTGTGAACAGGTGAGGAACTAAGCCCTGAAAGTGTTAAAGAGGAGCACTCACGCAGGCCATAGTGAATAACAAGCGCATGATGCAGCCCTGCCCAGGGTTAATTGCTGTTTAACTCTATTAATGCTGAGTCGCTAACTCCTGCTCACTTTAGATGGTACAGTGCAACCAATAATAGGAAAAACTGGAACAATTCTGGAGTGAACCATTTGTGTCAAGGGAACATTCACAAATTGTGTTTTAAAGCAGAACTATCACCCCAAATAAAGCCCCCCCAAATAATTATTCATATAGCAATTAGCTTATAAATAGTAGTATTATCCAGAATAAGTACAGTATTATTAAGAAATCCTACTTGATCTGAGACTGACGGGCAGGCTTCTTGCTTTAGAGGCATCTGTGCGCCTGCGCCATCAGTCACTTCCTGTTACCTTAAGGTACAATGCAACACCTCCTAGAGAAGACCAGGACGGACAGCGCAGGCGTGCAGATGACTCTAAGGCAAGGTGACCTGTACTGATGCCTGCCTGATCATCTTGATCAAGTAGGATTTCTTAATAACGCTGCACTTATGCTGGATAATACTACTATTTCTATGCTTATCGCTATATGAATAATTATTGGGGGGGGGGCTTGATTTGGGGTGATAGTTCTGCTTTAACTCCCAGAATACTATAGATTTCCAATTAAATTGCTTCATAATTCATTTATGACTTCTCTAGAATTCAGGGGGTTAAAAGCCCTATTAAAATCAGCTGGAATATTTGTTCCCTGTACTACAGATGGTTTGCCCCAGAATTTCTCCATTTTGGTTTTTATAATCATAAAAAATATATAAAGCTCCATCATATTCCACAGCATTGTACAGATGATATATACACAAAACTAAAGAAATGGTGTTGAGTAGGGCTAGGCAACCTGAGGTCCTTAAGCTGTTCAGGACTACAATTCCCATCATCCCCAGTCATCCTTTGGCTGCTGGAATTAGGTTGCCCACTAATAGTGTAGAGCACTCTGCTTGTGTCAGTTTACCATGTCTTTCTCCCTTAACCCCCTCCAGATATCTTCAGGCATGGCATATATTGAGAGGATGAATTATATACACCGTGATCTCAGAGCTGCCAATATTCTGGTGGGTGACAACTTGGTCTGTAAGATTGCAGACTTTGGTCTTGCTCGCCTCATCGAGGACAATGAGTATACAGCACGGCAAGGTAAGAGTGACAAACATTGTGTAATCCAATTTCTGATTACCTTATTGCACATTAAATGTCCCACAATAGCAAACTATATCCTGACTGCCTTATAGGTGAAGTATCCATTATGAATAAATTGTTCTCAGTTTGTTTAACAGAAGGACTTGCCTAGGTAGTTGTGCTTCAGACAGCAATCAGATATATCTATATACTATTTTTAACTGTTTTTATCTCTTTTGTAGTTCGATATAAATAGTTTAGAACAACTAGTGATCCATACAATCCATTCAGGTCTGTGGAAGCCCACTGTTTTCTGTATGGCAGTTGAACCAAGAGCGGGGACACTCCAACCTGTCCTCAGGCCTCATGTCAGGGCCTATTTTCAGGGTATCCTCTTTTAAACACAAATGAATGTTGTTAACACACGCAGATACCACAAAATTAAAGAACCACTAATTAATTTGTTTGTTTTCATGAGGAGATCCTGAAAACCTTTGGAAGGGGGCCTAAGGACGGGTTTGAGCACCCCAAACCTAGAGACGGGTTTGAATAAACATCAGTGTATGGAAAATATATATAAATAGATACACCTGACTTCTGTATGAAGGGCATGGTAAGTCAATTTATTAAAAAAATTAAGACAGGAAGTTGTAACTTTTGCAGCAGCCAGTGTTTATTAACAACACATCCAGGTTTACAGCATATTCAGCAAGACAGAGATTTTAGGCCATAGTGATGATTCGGGGAACTCATTCCGTCCCCTTCCTCAGCACAGCCTGCCATGTGCCTAACTCCCAGAGCTCCTATATAAACCCCATCCATTACCCACTATGACCTATCATCTCTGTCCTGCTGAATATGCTATAAACATGGGTGTGTTGTTAATAAACACCATCTGCTGCAAAAGTTACAACGGGTGAGTGCCTCTCTTATTCCTGTCTTAAGTATCCATTTGTTCACTGTAGAGATAGGGAAATGGAGGAAGAGCACCCCTGAATAAACAATGAATGTTATAAAAGAGCAAGTTCTTCAAGATTATTTAAAATACAGTGTGCGGTTACAACTGCATTGTGTGTTAAAAAATTTTGAAAGCCAATAATTTCTAGGATATTGCACCCTTTTAATAAACCAATAACGTATGCAGGTGCCAAAAAGCCATATGTTCAAATCAAAAGAGGACCAATTCTAGGAGGAACCACAGGGAACAAATACAAATGTCAAACATGATCATTGATTAAAATAGAGCTTTTAATCCCTTGAAGGCAAGAGAGGTCTACTTTGCAATATATTATATACATGGGAGATGCTAGATTCCTGAAAGACCCAGGGTTTGGGGCAATTTTATGCACCATTACTAGTGATGAGAGTAGCCCCACTACAAGCTTCACGCTGGCAACAAGATCCAGGGCTTTAAAGGGATAGTAATGCTTCATTTTATCTTTATTTTATTTTGTAGGCATTAAAAAAACACGAAGAACGATATAAGTCTTATCTCTCAAACCTTTATGGTTTAAGAGATATTCACAAGCAAAGTATCCCCCCCCCCCCCGTTCAGCCAGATTAGAAGGGAGATGCCCAGGTAGACTGCAGAGAGGGACAATCTTCAATTAAGATAAGGGAAAAACCTGAAAAAATTGTCAAGGGGGGGGGGGTTCATTCTTTTCATGCAAAGAAGATTGTCCCCTGCTGTTATCTGTCTGGTCTTACATCCAGATTCACATCTGAGAAGAGATGGCTTACACTAGGAAAAAGGGGCGGGAGGGGGAAACTTTGCTTGTGAATATCTCTTAAACCACAAAGGTCTGAGAGATAAGACTTATATCATTCTTCGTGTTTTTTTAATGCCTACAAAATAAAATAAAGTTAAAACGAAGTATTACTATCCCTTTAAGCATTAGACCTTGGGCTTTAGCACGCTCAGACAGTACCTAGCAATGGCTGGAAATCTCTCTAGCACAGGACTGCTAAAACCTGTCCTCAGGCCCCCACAAGGTTGATTCATTCTGAAGGATCTGCCTGAGTTATCGACCTTCATTTATGTTTAATAGAGAATATCCTGAAACATGCATTGTCAGGTGGGTCTGAGGACAGGTTTGGGCTCCTCTTCTCTAGTGTTGAAGGGTTTCAAACCCCCTTTTCACACAATGAGAATTTTTACTTGTCCGCTGATGTATAATTGATTTGCCATAGAATTGCTTACCTTTTCTTTTGTTCACATGACCATTCAGTACCCATGTTTCTAAAAAAAAATGGCTTTTTGGAAATTCTTATCTAAATATAAATTACATTGTAGCTTCCTATAGTTAGTCTGGAATGTTCAAAAGCATAATTTCACTTTAGAAAATTTTACAATATTGGCACCATTGTGACAGAATACAGGGAAATTAAACATTGATTGAAAATATAGCACATATAGGCATTATAATAACATTTTAAAGTAATTTTTGCATGTAAAACTGGAGTAGATACTGTCATTTTTAACAAATTTTATCTAGACCGTGGCTATTTTTAAAGGGATAGTAATACTTCGTTTTAACTTTATTTTATTTTGTAGGCATTAAATAAACATGAAGAATGATGTAAGTCTTATCTCTCAAACCTTTATGGTTTAAGAGATATTCACAAGCAAAGTGTCCCCCTCCCGTCCCTTTTACTGATGTAACACTTTTCAGCCAGGGCAGAAGGGAGCTGCCCAGGTAGACTGCAGAGAGGGACAATCTTCAATTAAGATAAGGGAAAAACCTGAAAAGCTTGTCAAGGGGGGCAGGGATTTCATTGTTTTCATAGGAATAAGAGTGTCCCCTTCTATTATCTGTCCAGTCTATGGACTGCATTCCACATCTGAGAAGAGATTGTTTACAGTAGGTAAATGGGGCGGGAGGGGGAAACTTTGCTTGTGAATATCTCATAAACTATAAAGGTTTGAGAGATAAGACTTATATCATTCTTCGTGTTTTTTTAATGCCTACAAAATAAAATAAAGTTAAAACGAAGTATTACTATCCCTTTAAGGCCATTTTTTTTGTTCTCAATATTTTTTATTGAAATGCAAAGACATCATCAATTACAAAATACAACCAACCATACAGAACATAGCAAAGTACACCATGATAAAACAAAATACAAATAATGAAGTAACAAAGATCATCCCCTATCAACAAGTATAGCAGTTGGACCGGTTCTAACCGGGGAAACTCAACATAGAAGTCTGAAGAGCTGACCACATAGTAGTGAGATGCTTCCTCAAGAGAGATAGGGACAAGAAGTCCAGAGAGAAGAAAGGAGAAAAGGTAGAGAGGAAAAAGTAGAAAGGGTAGAAAGGTCCGTCACCAACATTAAATGGACTCTGCCACCGTTGAAACTCCAACTCCAGCACCATGCCAGTTTACAAATCAATAATCAGCCATCAATGGTTAATGGTCAATGGCTCCCAAGGGACCAAGCCAGGGACCAAAGGTAGACTGAAAAGCCTCCAAGATGCCCGTGGAGTGAGCATACATACGCTCCATGTTCAGTATCGCCATCGCTCTTGTTTTCCATTCCAATAAAGTAGGCGTGCAAGGCTTCCTCCAGTGCATGGCAATGCACATCCTAGCCGTTGTAACCAGAAGCATCCAACTCCGGAAGGCCTGCCTCGAGCCTATCCGCCCCTGAATTGTCTCGGGAAGGATACCTAACAATAAAACTTCCGGTGTGAAGGGCAGAACCAGGCGTGATATGGTAGTCACCAGGTCGTATACTGACTTCCAAAATCCATGAATCATACTACAGGACCACCATATGTGTAGAAGGGAGCCCTCCTGTAGTTCACACCTCCAGCATAAACCCTTTCCCCCATCCCTAAATTTAGCCAATAATACAGGTGTTCTATACCACCGAGTGAGCAACTTATAATTTGTTTCCCTACACTGTATACTCGGAATCTACCGTCTAGAAAGAGCTAATGCCCGTTTCCACTGCCCATCAGTAAAAGAGACCGCCAGGTCTTTTTCCCATGCAAATCTAAATTTACAACACAAAGTAGAATGCGGATCATCTAACAGAGTATATAGACAGGACAGCCCCCTACGCAGTCCCCCTTTAGAAATGACAATTTTCTCAAAAGTTGTAAGCGGGCGAGGGTTATATGTACGAAACCTGGAGGTTGAGAATAAATGCCTAATTTGTAGATAATGCCAAAATTCTGAACGAGGTAAGCCATAATCTCTACACAACTCTAGGAAGGGAGGGGTACCACTCTCTCCCCACAAGTGGTCCAGGTCAACCAAGCCCACCTCCTTCCACCTAGAAAGCGCTGAATATTCAATACCCGGAACGAAATCCGGATTGGCTTTAAGGCCATTTTTTAAAATGTATTTCATGTCTTTTCCTAGTATAAAACAGATTATCTCACTGAAATTGACAGTAAAATATTTTGACATGAACAATTATCTTATAATACCACTTTTGTGATGAAAGTGAAGTCCGAGACCCTAGGGGCTCAATTCAATTACCCCCATTAGTTAACCCAAACTAACGTTGTTAGTTTTAAGTCACAGTTTTGTATTCTAATACATATTACCTGCGTTGTGACACACTACCAACTGGTAAAAATGCACAAAGCTCAGTGAGAACAATGAAAAAGTATATGAATTTGCTATTCAATTAAATGTGGTGGCTAGTAACATTCCACACAACATTAACATTAAACACTTACCTGTAAGTTTAAGGTCCAGTTGGGTCTTCTGCATTTTAGTCTTCCCCTTTAATTCATCTTCTATAAGCTTCTCTCTTGTTTTTCTTTCCTCTTCTTTTTCTTCTTCTATAAAGTGTCTTGTGTCTGTATAAAACAGATAAACAATTAAATCCAGTGCTCCCATAAAAACTCACTACCACCACAAAAAAAAAAAAAAAATCCTCATTGCTGTACCTTTTAGGCTGTTGCCCAAGTTAAACCGAGGAAGTTTGAACAGAGACTGTCATTTATATGGCCACTATCTGTACAAATTTGTTCCCATGCTTCTATCGGCTGGGATTTGGGGTTACGCAGGGCATGCCCTACAGTAACCACACCTCCCAGCCAATAAAATTCTAACTGGAGGGGTCACAAATGAACGTTTTGTCGAGCTATATAATGATTGACTACCTGGAAAGATGATGAAACACTCATTCTTGACCCCTACAACTAGAAGGTGATTGGCTGAGAGGTGTGATTACTGCAGAGCATGTTCCTTGACCTGCATAACCTCACATCCCAGCCAACAGAAGCATGGGAACAAATCTGAACATATAAAAGCCAGTCTCTGTTCGAATTTCCCTCAGTTTGGCTCTGGCAACAGCCCTAAATGTACAACAATGGGATTTGTTTTTTTTAATTTTTCTTGTTCTGGCAGCGGCGGCAGAGAGAAGACCCCACTGGACCTCAGACATTCAGGTAAGTCTAACAGCTATGGGGTATGGGCATGGATAATGTTATGGCTGCTATTTTTAAACTTTATTGTTAATGTTAGGTGTAGTATAGGGCCAGGGAGTACTGTTAGGGTTATCGTTTAGGAGTGTGGGAGGAAAGAGACTGTTGTTAGCTCACTCTCGATGTTTGACACTGTGTTAAACATTGAGTGTTAGCTAGTTTCCTTTGATGTTCCCATTATTCACACTATTTGTGGGAATAAACAGCTGCAACGAATGTTGGGCTGCAAGTCGTGTTCTGGCAGCAGACTCTCATTGTAGTTCATGTTGGTAGGGCAATTGAATTCCGATGGTACAATTATGTGTGTGCCGACAAGGACTCATTTTACCGTTTCGAATTGAATCAAACCTTAGGTGTATGTTTGTTCCCTTAAAAGGGATAGCAATTCCTAAATTGAAAAAAAAAACCTTTTTTAATATCAAGTTATATGAAGGTATTTATTAAAGTGGAACTGTCATTTTAAAACAAAATCAGGCTATTTTACAACGGCTTCCAAAAACAGGCCCACATGTCTACCTATACCCCATTAGAACTATATACAAAATTAATAAACCCTTGTTTATATGTGAGCAAGGAATCTACCATCGTGTTGATGAAACACCCTGTCTCCCTCCCTCTTATTATCAAATTGTCTGTGTAGCTAATGCCTTAATTGACAAAAGAAGCGTGCAAATTTCTGTGCATACTTATCTGACACTCTTAATGGTTAAACATACGCTTGACTCAAATGCTTTAAGTTGCAAAGGGATTTGCACACACTTAGCACATATATGTCATGATATAAAACATATATATAGGACAAACTTTATAGCATACCAAGGTCCATTATGTACAATTTTTAAAGGGATAGTAATGTTTCGTAATAAAAGCAGCTCTAATTAATCATCATAGTATTTGGGCTTTGGAGAGTGTTATTTCAATACTGAGAGAGTTATAGTTCAAGAGTAATTCAATGACAAAGTATCTCCCTCCCGCCCCTTTTACTGATGTAACACTGCTCAGCCAGAGCAGAAGGGAGGTGCCCAGGTAGACTGCAGAGAGGGACAATCTTCAATTAAGATGAGGGAAAAAGCTAAAAAGCTTGTCAAGGGGCAGGGCTTTCATTGTTCTGATAGGAAGAATATTGTCCCTTGCTGTTATCTGTCTGGTCTATGGACCGCATTCCACATCTGAGAAGAGATTGCTTACACTAGGTAAAAGGGGCGGGAGGGGGAAACTTTGCTTGTGAATATCTCTCAAGCCATAAAAGTTTGAGAAATAAGACTTATATCGTTCTTCATGTTTTTTTAATGCCTACAAAATAAAATAAAGATAAAACGAAGTATTACTATCCCTTTAACTAATTTTACCTGCCTTTTCTTTTATTAACCGTTTCACTACTGTTTGTTCTTTTACTGCATATAGCTGCAGTAGCTGGTTTTGCAGCTTGTGGGTTAAATCATTGGTGGCATTGACTGTTCTCTTTCTAGGAGTCAGCAGCAGTTCACTTTAGTCTTTCATGTATATCATACCTTGCCATGGCAGGAGTTTATAACACACTGTTGATAAGAATTTTAGGTTCCTATACAAAATAGAGTCTTGTAAGTTTTAGTTTGTAATATAGCAAATGCCACTACTGCATATAAGTATATTTCCCATCTTCAGTTTATCTTTAACCCTTTGTCTAGGCTGACCAAAACTCACCAGTATGAAAAATGCATTCTATTTACATGTTTCCAAAGATGCCCATTAAACTAGTGTTGGCAGACTACGCTGACATTTTTTATGTGAACAAGAGCTCGGGGTGACTGGGGGTTACCAATGTGACCTTTTATTATCATGCAGTCCAACTCTCTATGATTCTGCATCGGTTTCATTCCCTTTCTCATAAAAGTACCAGGATATTGCCACATGTACCCTGCTACATATACTCACTTGGACATTTATGTCCACCTTCACTCCCTTCCTGAAAAATGCTCAATTCTCCTTTCTCCCCTTGCTAACTGGAACAAACTAATGACTATTATATTTTTATTGGTATTCCTTTGAGGATTTCTTCATTCATTACAAATTATTTTTAAATATCCTGAGTTCCAGTGCTGATTCCGAAAGTCCTGCGCATATACGGGAAAATGTCTCTGCAGGCTTGTTTGTTGAGTTTAAGTATATACTTTTCCTAACTATAAAATATTGTGAGTATATAAAAGTATTATCCCACAATTGGTTGTTGTTTAATTGATCAAGCACTATTGGGCTCATCGAAGAAGTATGTCGTTATGTAACTATCATGGTTCCCGTGCTTCCTGGCAACATTCTGTCAGTCTCACTCACTGCTATTCTCATTGGTTGCAGTATCTTGTCCCGCCCATTATTTGTCGTTAAATACTGGGTCCTGTCACTTCGCTGTTGCCCTTTCGTGGTGTTTCTGTTGCCAGCGCTTGATCCAGTTCTCTGTGTGAAGCTCTGTGTACCGACCCGGATTGCCTGACTACTCTGCTGTATCTGTTCCTGCCTGTGTACCGACCCGGATTGCCTGACTACTCTGCTGTATCTGTTCCTGCCTGTGTACCGACCCGGATTGCCTGACTACTCTGCTGTATCTGTTCCTGCCTGTGTCCCGACCCAGATTGCCTGACTACTCTGCTGTATCTGTTCCTGCCTGTGTACCGACCCAGTCCGGCTGACGTTCCTGCTCTGTGTACCGACTCGGATTGGCTAACTTTCCTGCCTGTGTATCGACCCCGATTGGCTGACGTTCTTGCTCCGTGTACCGACCTGGCCCGGCTGATGTTCCTGCTCTGTGTACCGACTGTTTGGCTCGTTCCTGCTCTGCGTACTGGCCCGGTAGGGCTACTGCTCCCGATACGGGAGCGACCTGCAGTCCCATTCCGGTCCTCAGTTTGGAGTTCTGCTGTCTGCCTCAGTCTCTGGACTACCCTGTTGAGCCTCAGAGTCTGTTGTGTGTCTAGTCACTCGAAAAACAGGAAAACCACCCAAAATCCCAAAGACACCATCTTCAACCTCAGCTGTAGACCCCTAAAAGCAGCAGAAACTCAAGTACTTAACAGGGGACTATCCTTTGTTCCCACTTCCCAGTTTAACTCATTTTCTTTTGAGGTTGATTGCCACATGTTCCAGAGAATGCTTCATTTAGCCGATTACTATAAGGATAAGCCTAGTGCTACCTATACTACTCTGAAAACTAAAAGCAAATTTGATCCACCTAATATCAATCCTGTTATTCAATCGTTCACCCGGAGCCTTATCGCTGATTCTAAACATATTCACAAGAAACCACAATTTTCAAATTTGTCTAAAACCGAACGTGAAGCATTGTCCAATCTCGCTCAAGATGAACAGGTAGTAGTCAGACCAGCAGATAAGGGAGGTGCAATTGTGGTACTCAACAGGGAGGACTACCGTAAAGAAATTTAGTGACACACTCACATACAAGACTTTACCTGGTGATCCCACTAGGGCCTTCAAATTGACTATTGACATTTTCATCCAACAAGCTGAAACATCAGGATGATTAGATTCTAATTTAGCTCAATATCTTACTACAGCATACCCAGTCTGTCCCATTATCTATGCCTTACCTAAGATACACAAAACACTACAAAATCCCCCAGGTAGATCCATTATCTCTGCAAGAGGGTTACTATTACAACCTTTAGCCACATTCCTAGATACGATATTACAAACTATTGTACAATCCATGCCCTCTTATATACGTGACACTTCACACTTTTTGCAACTCATCCTGGCTCTCACTGACATAAACCAAACAGACATCCTTGTCACTATGGACATTGACAGCCTGTACACCGTCATACCTCATGATGACGGTGTACAGACCGTACGTACAGCCATTACTGAAGTGGACACTTCACTGGGTTTTCCAACAGAATTCCTCTGTGATCTTCTGCATCTCACCTTAACAAAGAATTTCTTTCACTTTGAAAATACTTACTATCTCCAAATAGCTGGGACCTCCATGGGTTCAAATGTAGCTCCCACTTATGCAAATCTCTACATGAAGCAATATGAAACAACGTATCTCAATTATCCAAATATCAAACTTTATAATCGCTACATCAACAATCTGTTTATAGTCTGGCGTGGGAGCTCACTTGAACTAAGAGACTGGGTAGCACGACTCAACACCTTGCCAAAAACCATCCATTTCAAGCTCTTGTATGACTTTGAAACTGTAAACTTTCTTGACCTCACTATCATGAAAACCGATAGTACCCTCAGTACCACACTGTACCAGAAGTCCACTGACCGTAATACCATTCTTCATGCATCGAGTTGTCACCCAGCTACACAGACAAGGGGTGTCCCCTACTCTCAGTTTTTGAGAGTCATCAGGAACAACACCGGTTCTGAAACCACACAACTAAAATTTAACAACATGTACCAGAAATTCCTTGACCTTGGATACAAACCCGCTCTACTAGACAAACAAATTGAACAAGCTACATTGAATACACAGGAATCACTGTTACAGAAAAAAGATCTGACTGATAAACCAAAACGAATGACCTTTGTAACAAACTTTGCACCTACAGCAAGAACTTTAAAGAACTCCTTAAACAAACATTGCGACCTGATTAAATCCGACCCACAACTACCATTTACGGACACGGGAACACCAATTATAGCCTATCGGCGACCTGATTGGGCACCACCTATTGAGCATGGTCCTCAAAAGAACAGGTTAACTTCCAAACCCATGAAAATGGGTTGCTACAGATGCTCCAATTGCCTTACATGCAACACCATGCTGACTTGCCAAAGCTTTAAAGGGATAGTAATACTTAAAATGTAAAAAAAAATATGTTGTAGGGTTTATCCCCCTGAGTAAAACAAGGGTACTCCCACTTCTGAAAGGTGTTTCATTCAAAAGTTATTAATTTTCAAAGTTGAATTTTTTAGGTGCAATATCACAGTGGCCTGAAATTGTACAGTGGCACTGTTGCTACACGATCCTATGGACAGCTCTGGTCAGTTGACCATAAATCTCCATAGGATGGTGTAGCAACATCGCCACTTTACAATTTCAGGCCACTGTGATATTGCACCTAAAAAATTCAACTTTGAAAATTAATAACTTTTGAATGAAACGCCTTTCAGCAGTGGGAGTACCTTTGTTTTACTCAGGGGGATAAACTCTACAACATATTTTTTTTTACATTTTAAGTATTACTATCCCTTTAAACACCCTCACACAAATTAAACATTCAAAATTAAACACAGGTTGACCTGTAAGTCTGATCATGTGGTGTATATTTTGGTATGCCCATGTGGCCTATACTATGTTGGCAAAACGCCCACCATCTTTAGGGAGCATATGGCCAATCATAGGTCTTCCATCAGAGCAGCACTACTAAATAAGATAACTGACAAACCCATGCCGAGGCACTTTCTTGAACAAGAGCACACTTTACCAACACTGAGATCTATGATAATAGACCATGTACCGTCATTGAAACAAGGAGGTAATAGGGGTTCCTACCTATTGCGCCAGGAAGCCAGGTAGATACATAGACTCAATACAGTCGCCCCAAATGGTCTAAATGAAACATTAGGTTTCTCAGCATTTTACTAAACCACTCACAGTCATTGCATGCCTGTGCTAAGTTAGCACTTACTAGACTATGTGGGACCACCCTCTTCCACTTCCTCAATAAGACCGCTTCTCAAGACTGGCTACTAGATGGGAGGGTCAAGCAAATGATAGGCACTATGGCCAGTGGTTTTTCCATGCCCCAGCCACACTGTGATAACTCCTCTGCTCTGTATTTATCTTGCTACATGGTTAAAATCTCCTTTTGTACGTAAACCTCCAGAGGTCGTATATAAATTGTGTTGGCTATGTGATTTGAGTAAACCTATTGAAGCTGGTATCTCCCTACATGCCTGGTCTGTACAAGCCCCAACCAATTGGCATTGGATTGCTTTGATGTACACCACATGATAGGCTCACTCTAAAGGCATATCTCTCCCTAATCTATTGGACGTGTAGCATATCTCCTCACCTCATCAGAAGCATCTACATTTTTATCCAATACATATCTGGACAGGACATATATGTAGATAATTTGGTGCTCTATTCACTCATCAGCTGCCGTAAGAACCACTTGTGACTTTATTGACTTTAATAATTGAATCTCATATATTCTGCATGCCTTCATTACATCATAATGAACCCATTAGCTCAGTTACTTCATTTTGATACATACTAGATCTACTTTGACACAATGTTGCTCACTATCGCATCCATCAACATCCGTTGCATTACAGGCTAATCGACTTGTCTCGCTCAGCTAACTTAATAACTTCAACACTAGACATGCTTTGCAATGTGACTGTGTCTTGAAGTTACAATAGCATAAGAACCAGGCAGAATTAGCTGTGTATGCACCGGACACAATGTGACAGTGAAGGTTGTCTGAATATATCATTCTCCTATTACTCTTAACCTTTACATCGCTAACTAGTTGCAACTCTGGTAACATCTTTTTAGGTTTATTATGCATTCAGTTTAGAACTACACTTGTTGCACACATAGCGCAAACTGTATGCTGGGACACGACGTCACAGGGACCTCAACGGTACATCTATGGGTCACTTTCACAGTTTGATTGTCCTAAGGAAGGCCAGCTGTGTCTGGCCGAAATGTTGACATTGATTTATAATAAAGCTCTTTTTTGTTAAGCCCTGCGAGTTCTTACATCCGTTCTTCTTTATATATATATATATATATATATATATCGTAATAACATGTCCACCGTAAGGCTCATGGGATTAGTTCGCCATTGTATGGAGTACACTAATTGTATAAGGCGGCCAGATGCATATCAAGTGCCACCACTGACCTTATCAAGTTGACATGCCATATGTCAACTATCTGGAAGAACAAAATAGAAAAATATAATAAAAATATCTGACCACTAAGTCTAGCAGACATAAATATAATTTTCTAGATCCATGCAGCTGGAACATTGGTCAACTGCTTTCTATCCTGCTCCCCTCAAAAATCCAAAAAAGCAAAACTAGTCCATCTGAAGACCCTAGAAGTATTCTGATCATAATGTGAGTCCCCTGAATGGAGACAGCATTACTGTCAGTTGACTTTGATAACAAAGCCCTGACCAGTATACATTGTGAGTAGATTTCCTATTATTTTGTGAACATCGTGTGTGAACATATTACACTATTTGGCGCTTTCTTTTCCTTTCTGTTTCTTGGTTTAAATATTGTTCATCTGTTTTTCCATACTAGAATTCCAGCTTCTGCATCACTAATGTAATACTTGGCTATTGTGCTTTGTACCATTGCCATATGCCATTTATTTCCCAATATGCCATTGCCTTGTCCCCTTCCTCCTACCCCTTACTTCTGTATTGTTTTTTTTTCCCAGTAAAGCTCTTGAAACTTAAACAAATGCATACTGCACGGCTGCTTCAATTTCAGCGTAGTCCTGATATATGCATATTTCTTTTATGCCCCATAGATAAACAAGAAATGTTAGAGGGGTGAGAAATGAATCACACACAATGGCAATCAAAGAGTTAAACTAAGATTTTTGTGTGTGTGTGTGTGTGTGTGTGTGTGTGTGTGTGTGTGTTGAGCCCTCAGGGAGTGGTGGCTTGAAGGCCCCCCTCCCCTCTGCCCAATAGATCTGTGGCAGAGATGCATATAGACATAGAAAGAGGAAACCTCCCCATAACAACTGCTAAATGCATTTATCCTTTGAGTATCAATGAGATGAGCAATACATTGCTATGTGTTGCACGCATATATGTAACGCAAAGGGTTAAATTTGTACTTGGATGGGAGGGAGAGGACCACACTGGGTGGACCACGGGCTAGATTCTATTGCAGGTGCTAATTTTATCTCTGCTTTTATCTCCAGGTTTCCCCCATAGACTTCCATAGGAAAATGTTTGATAAAACAGGTGATAACATTTAGCTCCTGCAATAGAATCTCTCCCCAGCTGAGCTAGGGGAAGTCAGTTATGCCATTTGTGCCAGCAAGGGACTGCATAACACAAAAAAGAAAGTTGTTAATAGCTTGAAAACAATTTTACTAACTAAAACCCATCTAACACAACATATAGGTCATTTTGCAAGATATTGTAAAATTGCCTATGTTGTTTTAAGGTGACAGTTGGGTACATAATCCAATCTGATAAATAAATATATTTTTCTTTTGGACATGTAGGCAACTACGAGTGGCCATTTGACTTAGATTTGTTTAGACGAACTTTTAATAAGAGATAAGTGCAATGTATGCATAATGGAAATAAACAAATTGGGGATATGTTGTTATGAACTGAAAAGGGGAAGGGTTCTAATCACAAAAACTAAATACTGATAACAAATAATTGCTTTAACGGCCATGATGATAAATGTAGCCCCTAATCTTCCTACATATATATTTAGGAAATGTTAAAGGGCTTCTATTACTGTGATAGTGCCCTATTGCCCTATTATCTGATCTCAACCACACTAGTAAAGTCAGGGCTGTATTTTGAGCTCCAGCTGACTAACACAGGAGCAGAATGAAGGTTTGAAAGATACCCTTAGTGCACTCTTGCTGGTCCTGCAAGTAGAGACTGAACTAGAAGAGTGAAGTCTTGGCGTTCATGCTCGATCCTGTGTAATGCAAATACCCATACTCTCTGTATTGAGCTTGAAAGCCCAGCACAGAGTTGTTTATGCACTGAGGTGTGATAAAGAGGTGATAAAGTGGAGATGATTTATCTGTTGATATCACTTCTCCAATTGCTATGTTATTCCATGGAGCCAATACACTAAGATCTCTAAAGTTGGAGAAATCTTTGTGCACTGGCTCCGTACAATAACATAGGACTTGGAGAGTTTATAACACTGGAAAGTCATCTCAGTTTATCACCTGTATCACCTCTTCATCACACCTTAGTGCACCTCCCCCAGAGGCTCTCTATGTACTGTGCACCTACTTTTGACTGTGTTCTAGCTGGGGGGGTGGTTCTGACCTTCTCTGAAAGGCAGACAGGAGCCATTTTAGGCTTTTTAGTAAGTCTGCTACCCTATAATAATTGCCCTTTAACCATATGAGTGCCAGAGAGCTATCCAATGCATTGCAAAGCAGTGCATTTGATAAATTTCTGGCTCTCAAAGGGTTAAAGCTTTTTGTACCAAACAATCAACAATGGCCATAACTACATGGTACGTAAAGGAAATGAGCCTATTTCCATTGCTTGTTGATATGCCATTCACCATTTCTTTCTAGTAGCCAAGCTCCCTAGCTACACAATGCATTGGAGATGTCCCTAGCATCTGAGGAGTTAACACTGTCCATTTACAAAAGATACCTACTTAAGGGATGCATATAAACCACTGCAGGTCTAGAGCAATGGGGGACACCATTTGGCTCTCCAGCTGTTGATGAACTCCCATCAACCTCAGCTGGCCAGCTTAGTAACTATATAACACCTCGTAGATACCCAGCTAATGAGTACATTCTTGTCCAGGTAACACAGCAATGCCCAACCCTCTCCTCAGAGGTCCTTAGCAGGCCATGTCTTAGGATTTCCCTGCCTGAGTATGGGTGAGTTAATCAGATGCATAATAATTTAATTAACTCATTTGTGCACAAGCAGGCAAATCCTAACGATATAGCCTGTTACGTGCCCCTGAGTATAGTGTTGGGAACCACTGCTGTGAAATCTTCTTACAGTAACACAGCTCCTAGGTGTGTTATTATACATGTAATCCTTACAACAACCCAGCTCCGAGTACACTATGACCTTTATAAAATCTGCATGTAGTGACTTGGTTGGTGTGTGCATAATTTCCCTGCAACATATCCTTTTGGTAAGTATGTTAGCATATTTCTTATAGATCCTGCAATGTTTCCTTGCTATGACTCATGAGTTCCTTGTTTCACACTGATTTTCAGCAGTGTCTTTGTCCATCTAATCTGTCAGTAACATCTTCATCCCTCCTCCATCCAGGCCTTTCTGATCTCAGTAGCATTGTACATCATTGTTTTCCTCTCAATATTGTCACTGTGTCCTCATACAGGTGCCAAATTCCCTATTAAGTGGACAGCCCCAGAGGCTGCTCTGTACGGCAGATTTACCATCAAATCCGATGTCTGGTCATTTGGGATCTTGGTGTGTGAGTTGGTGACGAAGGGACGAATTCCGTATCCAGGTGAAAATGATCTGCCTGGCAACAGGTTCTGGGGAGAGTGAGGAAGGATCTAAAGGATACACAGATGTACATATGTGCAGTTATAGATATAGTTATACAGATACACACACAATTACAAGATAGCTACAAATAAATGTATATGGATAATCAAATATTTATAGGGAAGATTAGATACATAGATAAATGTACACACACACACACACACACACATAAAAAGAGAATTTACCTTTTTCCTCCTCATTTACATACTACTAACGACTCAATTAGAGGGTTTTTTTACAGTCAAATGCCATCTATTTAACCTGACAATAGCAACCTTCTCAACAGAATTCTAAATTGAATACCTCTGGGTCTTAGTCGTCAAGCTAAAGAGGTGTCATTCCAGAGCAAACCAACTGTACCTTTAGGGTGGGAATTAAGACTTGCAATGACTTAAAAGGGGCTTTTAACCCCTTCAGTGCTAGAGTGTAGACCGCTTTTGTCATACAGGGGGTTAACAACCCTATTATAATCAGTGTGAATTAGTGGGACTTTCATTCCAACCCTATATGGCAGAGTTGAGCTTGATGTATAAGCCCCTCCTTTTATACCTCTTCATAATCCCACTTCTTTCTCTCTATCTCAGGAATGAGTAACAGAGAGGTCCTGGAGCAAGTGGAGAAGGGTTATCGCATGCCTAGTCCCCCAGGCTGCCCCCCTTCTCTCCATGACCTAATGCTACAATGCTGGAGGGGTGACCCTGAGGAACGGCCAACATTTGAGTACTTGCAGTCTTTTCTGGAAGATTATTTTACAGCTACTGAGCCACAGTACCAGCCTGGGGACAACATCTAGCTTCAGGTGATAACCACCACTAGTAGTTACTATGTGACCCCATTTCCATTCCCATAGTATTCATTGGTTTGTACCATGGGATGGGGGCAAAGGATCTCAAAACTGGATATTAACAATGGACCACCTCTAAAACCTTTGGGATAATCTGTGAATCAATAAAAGACTATGCTTCATGAAAAACATGGGTCGCACACCCCTTTTAACTCATTGGTAACTATTTGTAAAGACCTGGACAAAATATCTATGACCATTGCTGGAAGGGATGCACTAGGATAACAATAGAGCACAAATAATTAAGGGAAATTACTGGACACAAAGTACTTTGGATATAAACCTAATTGGACACTTTGCCAAGAAAACAGTGCTAATATTTCGAGGGTGCATGACCTACCCAAATACAGGGTAAATGTTCTTTAAAGGAAGTGTCAAATTACAAAGTGTTTTTACCTAAAGTTATCACTCTGTATATCCAATGTATATTAACAATGAGCAATGTTCCCTATAAAATGAGCAAGTGTGAGTGACCCAACACTATATGAGATAAAAGTAATTAAAACTGGGCAGGGATATATGATGCATCTGTTATTCCAATGCAGCTTGGCATATACAGGCTTCTTTAACTCTTTCTATGCTGGTCTCTCACCATTGATTACCTCAGAGGGAACACTGCTAATGGGTAGGGCAGATAGGGCTGTATTCAGGATGTTAATCTGAACAATACTGGAGAAATCCAACTACACCATAGGGGACAGTGATTTAAGTTAGGCTTTTTAGCTGTCATATGCTAGAGACTTATCCAATGTATTGGTTTTCATTGTGAAATTCATGGAGTTAAAGACCCCATTAACAGCAAATGGATTTGGGGGAATTTCTATTGATGTTGTACAGTCGATTTGTGCAAAGATTTCTTCCTGAATACATCCAAAAGAACAGGGATGTCAAAATGCATTTTTAAAGGGCAGGGACAGTGTTTTTTGGGGATAGCTGTGATTTTGCACAGGGGTTGCACTCATTAGCTCAGTCCTTTTATAGCAACATATTTGTGCAATTAGGGATATCCTGAAAATGTGCCCCTTAGCAGCGCAGTTTGATACCCCTGCCATATAATATAGGGTGTCTACTGTCACCTGCCATTTAATATGAAATCAAATCAGGATACATAAGGTGATTATATATGCAATGAAGAAAAAGGAGTCACATGTATTTTTTGAGGCATAAAATAAAAGGACCAGTGAGTGCTGCTTTTTGTTCCATGCTTCTACTTTGATTTTGGTGTGTACCCAGGTAGTGTTCAGTAAACGTGAGTGCACAGCGGTGCAATTTTCCTAAATCACGTCAAAAATCCTGAGGGAGTGAAAGCCAAGCAAAAACCTGCATCAAAGTGTGAATCGGCAGTATAAGTGAATTGCAATGCTGTGTTGCACATAAAGGGGAACTACTCCTATACGAATCAATAGCTTAAAATGTGTTTAACACTTTAAGTTCCTGAGGTATGCAACCCATTGCAGAGCAATGTTCTGCACACCCCTCTGATGCTCATGGGTTTAAGGACCATTGCTTTGTGATGGATTAGATACCTATTAGGTCCTTAAAGGGTTAACCCTAGGTATAGGTCTTTCATACAGTAACCAGGTATACCTATAAACACTCTTTTACTTATACCTGGATGCTGTATGATGCTGTTCTGATGAACATATTACCAGACATTTATTCCTATAGGTATGGTTCCACATTAAGGACCAGTTGAGATGTTCAATGCATTGCTTCAACCCTGTGGTCCTTTAAGGGGTTAAAACAATGTGCTTCTGTACAGTTGTGACCAAACTGAATCTTATATAGATACATGAAAGGAAAAAAAACAGTAACAGTTTGAGATCTAGAGACATTGCCAACTCACTGCGAAGCAATATTCTTGTGACTTCTATAGCAGCAAAAGGAGTTAACAAGTAAATACAAAATCACCTTTGCTGTCATTGTGCATAAGTCACAGATGGCATGATAATAAAGTACCATTGAATTAGAAGGATAATATTGTGCCCTCATCTCTTCCATTCTCTCTTCCTTATTATAACTTTTTTATCTCCCTTCTCTCCCCATCTTGTTCTCACTTCTTCCTATTTTTTCTGTTGCCTCTCTCTCTTTCTCTCTTTCTCTCTCTCTCTTTCCCTCATGTCTGTCTTTTCTCTGTCTCTTTCACTCTCCTTCTCCCTCTCTGAGGGTTTATGTTACAGACACCTCTCAGCTGATTCAGATGTTTTCACACCTCCCTCCTTGTGTAAAGTCCTCTCTTCCCCCTCCCACTAGCTCCCAGGCTGGCTTTTTTCTGCTGTGTGTGCAGAGACTGATTGGCATAGAACCAGTCCTTTCCATCTACAAACAGAGTGCCAGCCCCCCGCCCCCTCCCTTCACTGCTGAGGTTTATGAGATGGAGAGGAAAGTAGTGAAGGCTAAAAGAGGTGGTGGGGGATACAAGGATAAAGGGGAGGGAAAAGATCAGATAAAAAGTAGTAGGGTGGTGAAGTGAACAAGATGAATAGTATGGTAAAACAAAAGAAATTGGAAATTTACAAAAGTGACACAGTTTTAATGCCAAGCAGATGAACACTAAGGCTATGTAGTAAGCAGGTTTTGCTGCTTTAGGCATGCACAAACTTATTACTCTGCCACAAGTAAAGTTCTGGTATTGCTCATGGAGGTGCGTGTCGCACAACCATAATAAATTGCTGCACCTTGCAGGGCAGAATTTCGGTGCCAAAACAGGTATAGGCTGCTTTTCTGGTCTGGATCCCAAAATGACACACATTCAGACATTGCTGAATGGAAACTGCCCCATGCATGTGTATTGGTAATTTGCTTTACACTTGGAGTCCCCTTTGTTGAGAAGGAGGGTGTAAGTAGGGAGAAGAGGAGACTGTGTGTGTGTGCGAGCACTAGATTGAAGCCGAACGAAGGAGATATGGTGAGAAGAGGTTATCATCCCAAATGGGAGGGTGTCTGAAGTGATTAATAAGAGGAAAAATCGAGTGTGAAAAGAGTGACATTTGTGAGGGGCCTGGGATATAAGTGATAGCAGGTGTGATGTCAGAAGGAGTTTTTAGACATACTCATTCTAAATGGAGATATCAATGCCACCTTCTGCTTGGCTTTTGTTGGTTGATATGCTGCACAGCTATGCAAATGATTCAGTGAAACCAATCTCTATATATACACACACACTCCCCACAGGGATGGTTTTATATTTCGGATTGATTGCCAAAATGCTAGACAACCCTCCCCCACTTTACATACACACACACACACACACACACACACACACACACACACACACACACACACACACACACACACACACACACCAGATAAGTGAAACTGCTGATATTAACTCCTTTAATGTCTGAGATGATAACTTCACCAACTCACCATAAAAACTATTACTACTTCTCAATATTACAGCTTACTACATCATCCTTTCTCTAAATATAGATGTTCAGTCTCACTGTTCCTTCATAGTCATATGACCTTATCCTATAACTCACAGCTTTCCAATAACAAATCATATATCTCTATATAACATCTCCCTATAACTCTTGCTATCTTTCCACAAAACCTCTCCCTATAGCCCCTCATATTAGTCCATATAATATCCCCCCATAACTCTTCTTATGTACCTATACAAATACTCTTTATACCTTTTATCTCTCCATACAACACATCTTTGAAAACCCTCTCTTTTATCTCCATATAACCTTTGCTTATAATTGTTTCATTCCCACCATATAACTCCTAATAATTAAATGCAGAAAGCATTGGAAAAGCCCATGTTAAACGTATCACTCAAACAAACAAAAGCAGATAAATTAATGGTTACATTGTCAGGATATTGTGCTTTGCTGGTGATATTATAGATTAAATTAGATTATAAAAGTGCAAATTAGATGTTATTGCAAAGAATGGGGACTTGGGAAGGTAGTTAATGTTCATAAAATTTAACCATGAATTCCCTGCTTTTATTCATTTGAGTTACAGCTTTAGCACTCTGCAGTAGTTTTTTGCCTTTTAATTCACACTGTTTTTTGTAACCACATTCACCAACATCTACTACTGTATTTGATTATTTTTTTCAATTAAATACAGTAATTATATGCATTCAAACATGAGATTCCATTTTCCTTTCAATATTATTATGGATAGATTTTAGGATCATTAAACTTTTAGCAAAATTTGATTATTCTTTGGTATTAATTCGCTGTGATTAATTGTGTAAAAGTTTGATAGATCAAGTGCTTGATCAATCAACAGTAGAGAAGCCTTGTACTTCTGTCATTTTGTCCGCTTCTTCCTTATGTCTGAGCACTTACTTTGAACAAAACTAAATGTTTGATAAAGCATGCAATTGATCAAATGATACCATAACATGCAATTGATCAAGCACAAATAGTTCTGACATGTTTTCTGCCTGTTTAGGGTCACGTTGGGTGATTTAACACTTAGAATACTGTGCAATGTATTACTGCATTCATTCACCACATAACTATATGGGACTTATGCACTAAAGAGTGATAAAGAGGGGATAAGGTGGAGATGACTTCTCCAGTAATATCACTTCTCCAGTTCCTATTTTATTGTATGGTGCCTATGCACTAAGATCTCCAAAGGTGGAGAAATATTAGTGCATTGGCTCCATAGTATAACATAGGAGTTGGAGAAGTGATATCACTGAAATAGTCATCTCCACTTTAACAACATTTTATCACACCTTAGTGCTTCTCCCCCTATGAGTGCTTGAGGTGCATATTCATTGTAAGGTCAATGGAAAGTAACGTGTACAGAACTGGTGTGTGTGAGCTATATGCACCACAGTTGCCATGCTCATGGGTTATGAACTTTCCAGTGTGCAACCTTCTGTGCATGATCAGGCCTGTAAATTTAAACCCACATATCTCAAAAACACTTTTTTTTTTTTTTTTTTACACTTTGTCATAAGCAAATAGTACCCCATAAAATCTGTCTATGTGTGACAATTGGTATCAGTCAGTTCAGTAGCTTTAAGTTTGACATAAATACACAAACAAACAAATAAATAAATAAGCTGTCACGGTAGTGGTACAAAAGAGAACAATACACAGGTATAGTATAATGAACACCACCTTTATTTAACAATAAAACAGGTATGAATGTATTCAAACCCCAAGCGAGATAACCTATATATACAGGTGTCAGAGCTAGAGCAGCAATTTCCACAGATACCAGAATACTACTCAGGAACAGACCCTGCGTAATCTCGAACCCAACAGAACACCAGTCAGTGGTCAGACTTGCCTAAGGTCAAACCAGAGCGGATAGTCAGCACCAGAGTGGAAAGTCAGACTTAGCCAGGGGTCATACATGGAACTGATAGTCAGCCAGAGTCAGAGGTCAGCACCAGAGTGGGTAGTCAGACTTATCCAGGGGTCATACACGGAGCAGATAGTCAGCCAGAGCCACAGGTCAGCAACAGAGTGGGTAGTCAGACTTATCCAGGGAACAGACCCAGGACAGCATGGAAGCCAAGCAAGGATCAACCAAAGACTGATACAGGACACTAGGAGCTACTGCGCTGGACACCGCATAAGGGAGACTGAACACGGTGTCCAGGCAGTTTATATACAAATGTTAGGCAGGGAGGTGGAGCACACAACAAGCCCATACACCTTTAAGAGCAGAGCTCGACATCACTGGAAACTTACCAGCCGATGCGCACGAAGCAGACGTGAGCAACATTCAGAGATGCGGCGTGACAGACGGTGGGGACAAGGAAGAGGCCGGTTCCCTCAACCCGCCACTCAAGTGATATAAGTATGACAACGCGCAAACATTATCATGGGAAACTACAAGTTTTTTTTACACACTGAAAATATTTAACAGATTTATACCACATTAGCGTGTGACATTGATTTAAAAATGTGTGATTTTTTTCAAAAGTTAAAAACAGTTTAATTCCATCATTTTACGTGGATGTGCCATTTGAAATATAACTATTACAGTCATATCATTTCCGTAAAATGTTTAGTATCATTCCACACATAATGCTCTTGATTTCTCTCCATATAATCCCCACCATAACCTCTCCCTGTAACTCATTGAAAAAGGTATATAAATGTGTTAAATAAACATATAATCTCACCATACAACTTCTTCCTATGGGGGCTAGGTATTAAAGAGATGGTGCCTTTGAGTTTATGCACAGAGCCATAAGGGATGTCTGTTAGTCTGTTCAATCTTTGCAAGACCTTGAGGGGTAGATTTAAAGGCAGGGGTTAATATAGCCGGTTGGGCCAAAGTGAATACAGGCTGAAAAACTAACATGTCTAACGCGGTATTCAGAGGCCCTACCAGCTAAAACCACAAAGGACGTTAAGCTGCAGAAACGGTCTTGTGGCTAAACATCCATTTTATGAGTTAAGTTCCCAAAATGCCTCTAAGAGCAGCAATATTGGGAACTTAATAGTAAAAAACAATTAACTACCGGTGCCTGACATACTGCCAAGCACTGATAGTTAACTAATCTGTGTTATACTTACCTGTCATCCACTGTCCTTCTATCTTCTCTTCTTTTTTCTCGCTTCTGCCTTCTCTTCAGTCTCCTTATTCTTCTTTCTTCTGCCTGTAAAATAAAATCAAAGTATGAATACATCGTTTAACCCTTTGAGTGGCAAAGGGGTATGCAACGCATTGCAAACCAATGCGTTGCATACCTCACTGGCACTCAAAGTGTTAAATATTACTGTGCCATGTATATTCCTTAAATTAAATTAAATGCCTCTATTTAATGCCAAAATAAATAATAGTGGCATGAATAAATAGTATACATATACACCTAAAAAAAAGACATAAATGCTAAGTAAAACTACTTAGATGAAATCTTCATGTCTCTGCCGCTTGGAGCAGCCGTGAGGACGGAGGCAGCAGAGACACAGATGACCAACACGGGTCCCCCTTCAGCCCTTTATGGGCCGATGCCCGTAACACACTGAGGGAATTGGAAGTGAGTCTGTCTTTATATATGGGCAGGCTCACTTCCATTTCCCTCATAGCCATTGGCTGGGATGTTCTTACTCACATCCCAGCCAATCAGTTTAAAGCACAGCCGCTCAAATCTGATTGGCCGGGATGTGAGTAAGAACATTGACGGCCAACCCTTACACCCGGCACATATTAGCGGGTCTATAAGGGTAGGGGCTCTCCATGTGGAGACACAACAGTTCCAAGTCATACATTCTTTCCATCATGCCATCATTCTGGGTTTTCCCTGATTGCAGACTCACAACCCAGAATAGATTGGCAGACTTGCTATATTCTGTTGAGGTCTTCTCAATGTACGAAATCTTGCCTCCAGCAGCCTACGAGAATACTGTGTACCTCTCCCTCTTTACCTGCTGAGTACCAGTCCTACAAAGTGGTATTTAATAAGGTATAGGCCAGTACGTTACCGCCACACAGGCCTTACGATTGTACTGTTGATCTGGTACCAGGGGCCAGACCTCCAAACGGCCGAGTATACCCATTGTTGGTGGAGGAAAACAAGGCCATGGAGAATTATGTGACTGATGCTTTAGCCAGGAGCATTATCCAGAAGTCCTCCTCACCTGGGAGCATAGGTTTCTTTTTTTGCATTCATTTCAGGGGTCTCAATAAACTGATGGTAAAGAACGCATATCCGATACCATTGATCACGGAACTATTTGATCGTATCAAAGGCTCTACTGTTTTCAAGAAACTTGACTTGAGGGTCACGTATAATTTGGTGCGAATAAAAGAAGGCCATGAGTGGAAGACAGCATTTAACACCCGGAGTGGGCACTATGAATATTTGGTGATGCCTTTCGGATTGTGCAACGCTCCCACTTTCTTCCAGGAATTCATTAATGATGTTTTGAGAGACCTAATACAGAGTTGTGTTGTAGTGTATTTGGACGATATACTCATCCATTCTCCTACCTTGGAGGCACATAGAGCAGATGTAACCTGGGTCCTACAACTGCTAAGAGAGAACAAGCTAGAAAAATGTGAATTCCACAAATCCCAGGTGACATTCTTAGGATACGTTATTTCATCCTCTGTCCTAGTCATGGATCCTCAAAAACTGTCTTCCGTCTTACAGTGGCCACTTCCAGTGGGGCTAAGTCCATACAGAGGTTCCTGGGCTTCACTAATTACTACAGGAAGTTCATACAAATCTTCTCCACAGTAGTCAAACCCTTCAGACTGGGCGCCAGAAGCTTTGCAGGCATTTGAGGACCTGAAGTCGGGTTTCTCGAAGGCCCTGATATTGTCCCACCTGAATCCTGCCCTGCCCTTCACCCTGGAGGCTGATGCTTCAGAGTCTGGAGTGGGAGCTTTGCTGTCCCCGGGCCCTGGGAAACTGTTCCTCCCGTGTGTATTTTTTCTAAGAAATTGTCTAAGGCCAAGAGTTTATATGATGTGGGCGATCGTGAACTACTCACCATCATCCTTGCCTTGAAAGAATGGCGTTATCTGCGTTACCACTGTTCCAATCCTGATACTGACTAATCACAAGAACCTCACATACTTGTCTGAGGCGAAGAGGTTGTCTGCTCGTCAGGCCAGGTGGGCCCTATTCCTCTTGAGATTTAATTTTGTGGTCTCCTACCTCCCTGGTACAAAAAATATTAGAGCAGATGCTCTTTCTTGACAATCTGGGGCCAAGTCCCAGGAGGAGTCTCCTGCGGTACCTATTATTCCTCCTAACTGCATCTTGGCTACGATACGTACCAGTTTTACATCTCCGTTGAGTGAGGAGATTTTGGCTGCTCAAGCTTCCACCCCGGTGGATAAGCCTAATGGGAAGTGTTTTGTAGCCTGAATCCCTCCGTACCAGACTGCTGGAGACATAACATTCCTCAAAGGCTTCAGGGCACGTTAGTAGAGACCAAATGATATGGTCTATGACCAGACTCTTCTGGTGGCCCAGCCAGAGGGTGGATTGTTCTGCATTTTTTGCCGCATGTTCCACTTGTGCACAGACCAAGACTCCTAGACATCTTCCAGTTGGTTTCCTGCAACCCATTCCTAATGGGGCGTGGGGAGGGCACATTTTTCTATTGCCTTTTGTCACTTCGGCCGATGCTGGGAATTGATGGCCTGAAATAACACTTCGGCATCATCCAACATGTCGCTTCTGGGGTTGGGCCTGGGAGCGATTGGCATCCTCAACGGCCACCCGTGTCCTCTGGCTAGGTGGACTGGGGGCTCTAAATGACGCGGGAGTAATGATGGTGTTTGACGCATCTTGCCTTGTTGCGTCATTTGCAGGAGCGAGGCTGCATATCGACTCAGGCCTCAATCTTATACAGGCTGGGCTGGCAAGTCTCCGCCTATCTACTTCCTTGCTGGTATTTAAGGGTACTGGATCCTTATCCAGTTACCCTTACATTGTTGTCCTGTGTAGTTCTAGTAGTTGAGTTCCTGATCTCCTGTCTATGACCTTGGCTTGTCTGACCATCGTATCTGGTGCTGACCTGTGGCTCTGTCTGACCATTCTTAGTGTACGCTCCTTATTCCTTGGACATCCAGTCTGGTGCAAACCTGTGGCTCTGGCTGACTACCCACTCCATGTATGACCCTTGTTTGTCTGACTATCCAATCTGGTGCTCACCTGGGGCTCTGTCCTACTATCCTCTCGGTGTTGCCTTTAGACTCATTGACCTCCTATCTGGTGCAGACCTGTGGCTCTGGCAGACTCCAGCATACTGATTGTAGGTGTAAGTCAGTGTTTCCCTTGCTGCCATCCTTTATGGGAGACGGGCCTATTCATGCTGACTGTAGGCGTGAGTTAGTATCTCCCTTGTTGCCATCCTTTATGGGAGATGGGCCTATTCTTACTGGCTACAGGTGTGAGTCAGTGACCTCCCTTGTTGCCTTCGTTGTGGGAGATCTTCAGGGTCTATTCGGTATTTCTCAGGAGACTTGAGACTACCATTGGCTTCGGCATAGTCTCTGCAGTCCGACGACTTGGAGGCAGCCTCCTATTTCTGATAGAGTGTCTCTGCCTCTTTGGTTGTCTTCTTCTCCTTCCTGACACTTGCTATATATATATATATATATATATATATATATATATATATTGCTCTTTTATTTTATGATTCCAGTAAAGGTGAATTTTAACTATACTGTCTGACTCTTGGGTTTTCCTTGATAACCGTGACACCTTTATGGTAGAGTTGCCTGTCTCAGAGGGTTACACAGTCATCCTCATGATTGTGGATAGATTTTCAAAGATGGCCCATTTTGTGCCACTGAAGGGACTCCCCTCCTCCAAGGAGTTGGCCAAAATCTTTGCCAAGGAGGTGGTTAATTTCCATGGTGGTGGTCTCGGATTGTGGGAGCCAGTTTATGTTGCGTTGTTGGAGATCCTTTTGCAGTCAGATGGGTATTCAGCTCTCCTTCTCCTCGGCTTACCATCCACAGTCTAACAGTGCTGCAGAGAGGTCTATTAAGGCGTGGGAACAGTTTCTCCATTGTTTTATCACCAACCATCATGATAATTGGGCTAACCTGTTACCGTGGGCAGACCTTGCCAGAAATAGTGCTGTCAATTCCTCCTCTCAGAACTCTCCCTTTTTGATTAATTATGGGTTTGAACCTTCTCTCCTGCCTGAGTCCTTCGAGGGTCGAAATATTCCTTCCCTGGAGGAGCACTTGAGGGAGCTCCGCTCCACATGGGTACGGGTTCAGAGATCCCTGAAGAGTTCCACATTGTGCTATAAGAGACAAGCAGACCGTAGGCGTCTACCGGCTCCAGTAGTCCAGGTGGAAGAGAGAGTATGGTTGTCCTCTCGCAATTTCCATCTCCAGGTGCCTTGTAGTAAGGTGGCTTCCCGATTTGTGGGCCCCTTTCGGGTTCTCCGCAAGATTAACCCTGTAACATATGCCCTCAAACTCCCCACTAACATGAGCATGTCCAATGTATTCCATGTGTCGCTACTGAAATCATTGGTCTGTAATCGTTACACTACTGCTTCTGTCCATCCCAGACCTGTCCAAGTATGGGGTCATGAAGAATACAAAATGCAGAATATCCTGGACTCTCACAGGGTCAGCGGCCAGGTACAATATCTGGTGCATTGGAAAGGGTATGGACCTGAGGAGCGTTCCTGGGTCCCTAAGAGAGATCTATATGCACCAGCCCTTCTCCGTGAGTTCCACGCCCTTACCACCTCTAATGCTGGTCCTCTTCCACGGGGGGAGAGGTCGTTAAGGGGGGGATACTGTCACAGTCTTCCTTAGTGGCCTAAGTTATCCTGTGCTTCCATCTTCTGTTGTGATATTGGCTGGCATGATTGCCAGCTACTTCCGTATTCTGATGTCACTAGAACGGGCGCGGGTACGTGTGCCTGTTTATGGGCTAGTCACATTTGCCTAATTGATTCCCACCTTGAGCTGCTCCTTTATAACCTCCTTGGACCTAGTAGTCATGGCCCTTATGTGGCTTTTCCTTTTGCTGCTCTTGTTTATAGTTGTGACCCATGCCTGTCTGATTAATCACTCCATGTATGACCTCGGCTTGTCTGACTACCTACATCGGGTTCTGACTTGTGGCTCTGGCTGACTAACTTGTTTCATGTATGACCCCAGCTTGTCTGACTACCCACATTGGTTCTGATCTGTGGCTCTGGCTGACTAACTTGCTCCCTGTATGACCCTGGCTTGTCTGACTACCCACATCGGTTCTGACCAGTGGTTCTGGCTGACTAACTTGCTTCTTGTAGTCCCTGGCTTGTCTGACTACCCACATCAGTTTTGACCTGTGGCTCTGGCTGACTATTTGCTCCTAGTAGTCTCCGGCTTGTCTGACTACCCACTTGGTTCTGACCTGTGGCTCTGGTTGACTAACTCACTCCATGTAGTCCCCGGCTTTTCTGACTACCCATTCGATTCTGACCTGTGGCTCTGGCTGACTACTCGCTCCTTGCATTCCCCAGTGGTCTTACCATTCACACCTGAGCTACGCTGCCTCAGTCTTGCTCCCTGTTGCTTCCAGTTGCGTTCCCTGTTTGAGACTCTAGCCTTGTTTACAGGCTATCAATTTGTGCTACAACTCATCTCCTTCCATAAAACCTCCCAATAAACCCTTTTATCTTTCCATGTAACCTTGCTGTATCATAACTAAAAATACTGGGCTCTATTCAGTTACCCATGATAGCTATATTTTCAAAATATTTTTCTGGTCTTGTTTGGCGATTTTGTAAAGATTTTATTTGGGGTTTCCAACAAAAAAAAACAAACCCACAACAATGGAAAGGAAAGTATGGGGGATGGACAGAGAGGAAGATAGGGAAAGGAAAGAGGACAAAGAATATGGCATAAAGAGACAGAAAATGTCCACTCGGGCTCAACAGATAAAATAATTGTTTTTCATTTATTTAGAAAAAGGTTTTACCAGGAAGAATACATTGCGATTTCTCTCATTTTCAAGTATTGTAACGGTTTGTTTGACACACAGACACAGTGGTTTAGGATAAAACACAGTTTTATTGAAATCACAGTAATAAAATAACCTTCACAGGTCCTGTAGTATATCAGCAGAATAATACAGACACACGACAGGTTATAGATACATATGCCTACATAGGTCCAGCATAAACATAAAGTCCACAACAGTCTATACTGACACAGGTCAGGCAGATTATAATGGATTCCCAGGAGCAAGGTCTTGCATGGGTTAATGATCTTCTAGAGTGTAAACAGTCCCATGTGCAGAGAGGTCTGTGATGGGGCTCTCTGCATATAGACAGCTGTAGGACTCGTAACTCCCAAAACCAGATAAGCAGAACTAGCGTGAACTGCCTAGGCAACAATGGGAACAGAGTCACATAAGGTACTGCCGTAGCAGTAACGGAGACAACACCTGCACTCGGCAGAAGTACTAACGAAGGCAAACCGGAGGCTCACTGCCGGAGCAGTAACTGAGGCAGACACTTGCACTTAGCAGAGGCAGTAACGGAGACTAGGCCCAAGGTAAACTGCCATGGCAGTAACGGAGACAACACTTGCACTCTGCAGAAGTATCAACGGAGGCAACCGGTGGCTCACTGCCGGGGCAGTAACAGAGGCAGACACTTGCACTTAGCAGAGGCAGTAACGGAGACTGGCCACTGGTACTCTGCAGGAGGAAATGAACCCAACTGCCAGACAGTCAGAATGTCGCCTAGGCGACACAGCACAGGAACGCCAACCAAGCTGGGTAGAATCACGGAGCAGGAACATCAGCCAAGCCGGGTCAGATCACGGAGCAGGAACATCAGCCAAGCCGGGCCAGATCACGGAGCAGGAACGTCAGTCAAGCCGGGTCGGATCACGGAGCAGGAACCTCAGCCAAGCCGGGTTAGATCGCGGAGCAGGAACATCAGAAGAATAGTCAGGCAATTCGGGTCGGTACACAGGGGCAGTAGACAATATGCAGAGTAGTCAGGCAGGCCAAGTCGGTACACTGGGAATCACTGAGCAGAAATAAGCACTGTCACAGGAACACCACGA
The DNA here is from genome assembly GCA_037306005.1 of Rhinophrynus dorsalis. NCBI lineage: Eukaryota > Metazoa > Chordata > Amphibia > Anura > Rhinophrynidae > Rhinophrynus > Rhinophrynus dorsalis. The sequence continues at coordinate 275,748,817 of CM074719.1, forward strand.
AAGAACACCGGAGGGGTGCCAATTGCCCAGTATATAAAGGTCATACTGGGCGGGACTAACACACGGTAGCCAATGGGAGCAAAGCACAGGCTAGACTGACAGAAAAACAAAACAAAAAGAGCACAGGCACAGTGATAAGTATGTCCAGAGTCAACAAATAAAAAATGATAGGGGATCAAAATCTCTCCAGAGATTCATTTGGACTCTGACTTACATTTGCTTATAAGTCACTAGGGGTGTTACTAAGAGGGTTGTCCACACAGACAGAACAAATACTGTCAAAGTTTTAGGAGCCAGCTTTACGGATGTACATGTTAGTTTTTATATTGTAATGTCTTATTAATCAAGTTGAGTAAAAAAGCTTACATGTGGGGATAGGGTCCATGTATTTGAGCAGAATAGATTTATGGGCATAAAAAATGAATCTGAAAAAGAAATCCCTCCACTTTTGTAAGAAACACATCCTCAACCAAAACAAATAAGGTGATTTGAAAGTCAGCAATGTGAGGCAGTCCCCACTCAATGTTTATGAACGTTAGGCTAAAAGCGCTGGAATATCAGACACTGTCAAAAAAGGTATGCAGAATTGTTCAAGCATGTTCATTTATCGGAAGCTACCACTATCCGCGTTATATGCCATCATATATAATGTGAAATGTATATATATTTGTCTAGTTACTCCTATGGCTGGTAATGCATATTGCAAAACATGATAGTTGATCTAGTACTCAAAGAGCCTGTATGCTTGCTTGGGGAGCCTAATAGCAATAAGTGGCACCAGGAGACCAGGAATATTTATTTTACTCCAGTTTTAACAGGAAAAAATAAACTGTGAAAGTGCAGTTGATATAACAGCTGATAATGTGTATTAGAAGAACATATATAGATACGTTTTGTAATATGCATTACCAGCCCTAGGGCAAAAAAAAAAAATAGCAAGGGTTTCAAAACAGTAACAAAACCCCCCAAAAAATCAAGAAAAAATGTTTTTCGACGAGTCAAATAGTTTAAAATTATTTTTTCATCTGAAAACTGTGAAAAATCCACCTTTAGTGTGTCATTTCATAAAGCCTTATCTTGCTTTCCATATCTTTATATAATTGTGTTCTATTTCTCTTTCCATTTATCAACTGATCTTGTAAAATACACTATACAGAGCACAACAAAAAAAGAACTACAAAGGTACACTAAATGCCAATTAATTATACCAATGAGCTACAGATGTATCTAAGATGTAATGTTATTGCACAGAGTCAAATAAGACATTGTTTCTGATGGATGAAAGGAGGTAAAAAGATCAGAAAAATGCAGTTTGGTTACTTAAAAGAACCATTCTTGCCAAGATATCTGTCCTCTGCCCTGGCTGCTAGAAGAATGAAAGATACATTTAAAATGGTTCTGTTGAGATTTAAAGAAGAGTTGGAATTATAGGAAGGGTCGATGCAGGCTGGGGTCACATCTAAAGGGGCAATAACACTTATTATGAATTATATATATACACATATATATATATGTATATATATATATACATACTTACACACACACATGAATTTTTTTACCTCCGTCATTACAGAGAAAATTTTAATTTTTGAGAGTTCAAGTTTTTTTTTTTTTTTTTTTTTTGCAGCCAGGTGGCATTGTTGCTTTTACTGCTTATTAAAATCTGAGTATCAAAGGCTCAAGCATTATGGATGAATACAGCATCGGCACCACCTGCAGCAAACATTTTGAACATAAGCTCTCAGAAAGAAATGAAAGTTAATTAAGGCTTTGGATGATGCATCTTCCAGCATTGGGAGTGCCATTGTTTTAATGAAGACGAATATACCTACAAATATACAGTTTTATAACTAGGACTTACTGTCCATGTAAAAAGCTATACAAGGAGAATTTAAGATAATATCCATAGAAAAAGCAGTGGACAGGGGGAGGAAGAAGGCAATTTTAGCATTGCCCAGGTCATGCACAGTACATCTCAAAGTAGTAATAATTAGCAAACCAAGGGTCTAAAGGAGACAAAATGAGCAGGTACAAATGAAGGTTATTTCCATAGATGCAGCTGTAATCAGTTTTTTTCCAAGTTTCATATCACCTCTTTCCTGTCACAAAAGATTTGGAAGCCATCTTTATGAGAGGCATAGTCAGTGACACTTGCTGACAGAAAGTCAGACATACAACTGCAAGGAGTTGTGAAGCTTCATGTGAATCTTTTAAAGAATGACACAGGAGACAGAGGGAGAAATAATGTCTTCACTATTAACCCTGTCTTCTGAGACATAGCCACTCCAGTTTGCAAGATACTGCACTCTGCAGAACAGAGAGTCCAAGATATGCCGGACCTCAAACTTTTCTTCACAGTCAACGACTAAAGCAAAAGGTGAAGAGAGGGGACAGAGAAAGCATCTTATATAATAATTTGCTAAATGTGTGTTTGTCAGAAGCCATCATGGGCAGTCGAGATGGCTGCGCGTGCTACAGTCATGAGCACTACAGACTGCCCGCACCACAGCCAGTCTGTACTGTGCATGACTGCCCATGTACATGAGCTCTTCAACTAGTTCTGTATATTTGGCTTGATAATGAAACCCGGAACACTTTCGGAATCATCAAGAAAGAAGGTAGCACCAACTTGAAGACCACAAGGTTTAAACGACAATGGCTTTTAAACAGATCTGTATAGTTAGGCATAAACACAGTACAAGAGCTCTTCCAGATGATTTTCTTAGAAGAAAGACAGACAGGATCACCAACAGACTAGGATGAAGAAAATGTTATCAGCATTCTTTTTTGAAGCAATACAGATTTGGATAGAGAAGCATACATCCTGGATCCGAGAGACCGACAGGACCACAACAGAGATTCTAAAAAAAAAATTGAGAACAGGGATGATGTAAACATAGGGGAGAAAAGGTCCCCACTAGAGCATTGTGTTGTAGAGAATGATAGGCAAAGTTTACTCAATTACCTTACTCCTGGGAGATAAAAAAAAATTGTTCCAGAGATTGGTTCCCCATTTGTGATGAGCTTTAGATTCATGATTGCAAAGGGATATGAAAACAGACAAATTCTCCCCAAAACTCTCTCTATAACATAGGCTCAGACTGAGTGCATCAATTCAACACAGTTTGGAAAACAAAGACATGCAGGTGGAAGAAGTATTTATTGAAGGTGTTAGCCAGTTCAGAGGCTTAGGGCCAGCATGACAAACTCATATACAATCGAGGGCCATATACTCAACATCGAGGGCCATATACACAACATTGAGGGCCGCAACATTGGCTGTTAGGGTCTGTGTATGTATGCATATGTGTGTATATACACTATTTAAATGAAAGGCCGTATTTTATATGAAGACTCCAAACCTTATTGTTTCCCAACTCTTCCTAGAAGTACAAAACCAATGCCAAACATTCACTGAAGCAAAACACAAGAGGTGCAGCAGACATCTGAAATATTCTTAGTTGCGTACTGCTAAACTAAGAGTGACCAACGAATATGAAATCTTGTACTTCAGTTCTCCTTTTAAAGTATCTGAATGGCATGAATGTAACCTTTGATTGAATTCTGAAAAATAAGGCATGTCTCCATGATGGTGTTAAGAAACAAATATTGTGACGAGCACCCATCGAGAATGAAAAAGATAAAGTGTCTTGTTCTTAGGTATAGTTGCCCCTCAATGGTGCTACAAGTCACGTTTTTCACTCCCATGTGCCATTGCAGAGAGGAAATTTCCATAATCATATCAGACTGATCCCGCCCACAGACAGTACAGCTCAGAAATGTCAGCCAAATCCTGCACGAGAGAATCAGCAAAACTACAGACGTACGTTTCGACCTATGTGGGCCTCGGGAGTGTGGCACAGCTGATTCTTAGTTTCTTCTGTTTCTTAGTCTCCCTAAGTGAAAGGGGATCCCAGGCATGGGCCCTTGCTCTCCATGTGCCTAGAGGGAATCAGCTGCACCACATCAATGAGGCTCACAATGGCTGAAACGTATGTCAGTGGTTTTGCCTGACATATCGGAGCTGGATTGTCTGAGGGTGGGACCAATCTGATATGAATATGGAAATTTCCTCTCTGTAATGGCACATGGGAGTGAAAAACACGACTTGTAACACCGTTGAAGGGCCAATATGCCTAAGAACTAGACATTTTATCTTGTTCTTTCTCGATAGGTGCTTGTCTCCCTAAGTGAAAGGGGATCCCAGGCATGGACCTTGCTCTCCATATGCCTAGAGGGAATCAGCTGCACCACACCAACGAGGCCCACATAGGCCAAAATGTTTGTCTGTGGTTTTGCTGATTCTATTGTGCAGAGAGGATTTGCCAGACATTTCGGAGCTGGACTGTCTGAGGGCGGGACCAGTCGGATATGAATATGGAAATTTCCTATCCGAATTGGCACAGGAAAGTGAAAAACGTGAATTGTATAGACCCTTCATCTTGTTCGTTCTCGATGGGTGCTCTTCACAATATTTGTTTCTTAGCCTCCATAATGGTGTTGCCTGCTGGGTATACTAGTTTTAGGAGGGGTGACTGAAGAAAGTTTCTCCTTTTGGGGGAACCAATTTAGTTGTTCTGTTAAATGCAATTTTATTCTGGGGGTCTAGGACTCCTACATTTTAGATGAGGGCTGGCTGATTCATAACAATACGCTGCAGAGTCAATTATGCTAATCTTAATTTTGTAAATATTTACAATGTTCCTCTTCCTCCTAGTAATCCTAAATTGCTATACCTGACTATGAAAAACATTCTGAATTTTCTTCTGCTCCAACTGTGTACATGGTAGATTTCAATACTGTTCTGGAACCTTCTTCAGATAAGCTCCACCCTATTCTTAATGACTACTTAACCCTTAAGGTATGGTCTGATGCCTTAGCTTTAACAGATGTCTGGTATTGGAAACAAACATTTCTTTGCACTTTTTCCCTGATTTTCTGCCCTAGCTCCCCAAATTCACTTTCATTAGTGTCCGCCCAAAGCGAAATCTCTCTCAAGGCACCTCCTCAGATCAATCACTATTCACTGTAGCTGTCAAATCCTGGAGTGGTGGAGGAATCCACATCTTTATTTAATGATTATAGTTAGGAGACTGATGGTTCTGATTCTTTGAAGAGGTTATTTTATTTCTCTGCTCTCTAAACATCCCCTTTTGATTTCTGCTACTCAAATGGGCCTGGAAATATTGACAGCCTCCAGTGTTACTTTACTGTAACAGCAACCTTGCTACTTCCTGGGTGTCTCTCAGTGCAAGTCGCTGTTCTTATAGTTCACTGGTAATTGCTGTCATGTCTCCACCCACCTACTAGGCCTTAAAGGCCTCAGCATTTCCAATACCCAGTGCCCTTTCGTGGTGTACCTGAGCCTTGTGCTGTGTTGGTCCATTTACCGATTCCTGTGTATTACTGCTGGCTTCGTCTGACTACCTGATCCGGCTCTGACTCCTGTCTTCGTTTTACTACACGATCCAGCTCTGACTCCTGGCTTCGTTTGACTACCCAATCCGGCTCTGAACCCTGGTTTAGTCTGACTACCCGATCCGGCTCTGACTCCTGGCTTCGTCTGACTACCTCCTCCTCTGTTGCTATCCCAGCTTTGGTTTACTGCCAGCCTTGGCTACCCAGCCCCGGCTATCACTCACCCTCGGCTTCCTGGGTCTACTGTTACTGCCGCGCTTGCTACCCCTGTAGCAGTGCTTGTTCAGTCAGTCCGTGTCACTGACCTTTTGCAGCCTATGGTACGGGTGGCTTGTTGCCTCGCCTAGCGTTCTAGGTGTAGTTTACCTTTGCCTCTCGGTATACCCTAGCGGTAGGGTATAGTTGCACTGTTGTTAACCTGCCTAGTGAAGGGCTGAGGAGGTGTCATGCACTGTCCTCATACCTGGTATTGTGAAGGTTGCGGAGGGCTAGTACGTATACCCTACTATTTAAACCTGCCTAGTGAAAGGTTGAGGAAGTGCCGTGCACTGTCCTCACACCCAGTCTTGTGAAGGTTGCGAAGGGCCCATACATATATGCTACAAGTTTACACCTGCCTAGTGAAAGGCTGAGGAAGTGCTGTGCACTGTCCTCACACCTGGACTCGCGAAGGTGGTGGAGGTATAGTCGCTACTTGGTGGTGCTCCAGCGTTCTATAGTTTCTCACTCCTGTTGCCGGCTCCAGCGTTCTGGAGTTTCTCACTCCTGTTGCCTTTGGGTCTACCCTACCATTAGGGTACAGATGTGGTACCATCTCACACCCGCCTAGTGAAGGGTGAAGGAAGTGTCGTGCACTGTCCTTACCTGGTCTCGTGAAAGTGGAGAGGTACATTGCTGCTACTATTATATTTTCAATAAAATCAATTTTATTTTATCTGTACTTATCAGTGTCATTATTTCTCCAGTCAATCCGTGACAATAGCTCCGGTGGAGTAATCTAATGTAAATTGCCCCTCTCCCATTTGTGCTGACTCAGTAGCTGAGGGAATACACCCTTTTTGACTCAAGAATTCAAAAGAAACTCCTATTTCAAAAGCAACACATTTTTGAGTTCAGTGACAGGACTAGTAATCTTCTGGCTTTACTATTTCAGGGAGGGATGAGAGAGTCAGCATTCCTACAAATTATCTGGCCCCTTTGGCCATAGCCACCTTTTTACTTGAAATCAACAAGATATTTATGGAGGCCTTTACCTTCTTATACCAACTAAGAGCACTGTACTCACCTGACTATTTATTACATGTTGCTGTTTAACCCCAATCCATGTCATAAACCATCATAATTATAATTACACAACCTGTTAAAGATCATTCTCTTTCTAACTCTTACCACCACATTTATTTTATAAAATGTATAATTGAATGTTCATTGAAAGGTCTTGGTCACTAAAGAAGCGAAAAGCATTACTTCAATTATTCACTCTGATCAAGCTGGCTTTATGCCTGGTATGGTAACATATTATAATGAGATGTCCTTTTACCTTCATGTGCAACATTCAAACTATGGGAGTGGTGTAGTGGTTTCTTCAGATGTGGGTAAGGCCTTCAATTTAGTAGAACGGCCATGCTTGTGAGCAGTTCTGGATACATTTGGTTTGGGCCCTAACATTTATACTTTGCTGAAATTATTGTATCATCAGGACAGGTGTTGTCATGTCTAGTCTTTCCAACTCTGTATTCTTAATATTCTCCTGCACATCTGAAGTGATTGGGTGTTTTAAAATTGTCAGTTTGGAACAGTGTGTCTCCCTTTACTCAGAAGACATGTTGCTTTATCTCGCCAATCCTGTAGGGGCACTTGAGGTTAGTTTAGACAAATTGTATAGCTCTGGGATCTTCTCAGGTCTCACTATTAATACAATAAAAAAAAAATCCACAATGTTCTTTATTGAACAAATTCCTTGGACCTCTTCAGGAACTTCCCTCTATTTTACAACATTCCTTGGCCCTCTTCTGGTATGTTTCTTTAAATACTTATGTGTGTATGTTTCTTCTGACTCTGCTTATTACATTCCACATACATTTCTAAATATCAAACCCTAATCTGCACTCACTTAATAAACAATGGGCAGAGTAAGTCACATTAAAATGAAGGTGCTGCTAAGTTTGTCTACTTGATGCTAAATTCTTTTCTTTGGATTCCCAAAGTTGTTATTAGGCAATTTAATTCTGTTATGTCCTCTATAATTTGGGGAAAAGGGATACCCCAATTTTCTTTAACAACATTATAATATGTTGTTAATTGTGCAAGCTCTACCATGTAGTGCAAACTGGATCTCTTAAGGGTCTTTCTAATTTACTTTTCTGAAGTCCTTCCTCAGTCTCCCAATGCATACCACTCTGAAGGTTTGGCAGTAGACTTTAAAACTCTTTGACATCCAACACAATAACTGTCTCTCTGCTATCCACTTGATTTAATCTCCATCTGCCTTATTTCCTGTCCTTTAGTGAGGCAGGTATATGGTCTAGGCAAGACATAAAATTTATTAAACATATTCTATCTAGAAGACAAACTTCAGCTCCTTGTTTCTCTATGTTCTGAATTCCATTTGCCTGTCAACTCTACAGCAATTGGATCAATTTGGTGTGCTGTTTGATTTCCCCCAGATTTGGCCTAGGTTATCCCTACTTGACTGCCAAGAACTGGACTGACTGACTACAGTTTATCCTTTTCCTTTTGCCAGACAGTCTTTGTTTCGGATGTCACAGTCAGGAAGTTATCCTTGTAGAGGTAATCTGGGCAAGCTGTTGCAGTTTAGGAACCAAATTCTCTCTTTTCCTTGGGCCTAGTTGATGGCTTGGTCCCCACCTATGACTGGAGATTCATCATTGGAATCCTGTTTTTCTATATGCTGAAGAAGAACCTTCTTTAACGGAAAATTCCTGCCCCCTTTGAGCAATGGTTAACACTTGTAAATGGTCTTCTACAAACTCACTTTCCTCTAAAGAGGTTGTACTCAAAATTTGATAATTTTGCCCTGCAACTAATGCCTCCACTGATAAAAAAATTTCAGAACCAATTTAGGCTCAGCTTAATTTGCATACTTCTTTTGGTGTTTTCACTTCTGGTCTATCCTGAGCTTGCTTTCATGTCATGTTGATGCCCATCTGGGTTTATGGTATCTGGTACACACCTGTGGCATGCCACCTGTTTCTGTTCAGTTTTACTGTTGGCAACTGGTGTACAAAGTCACTGTGTAAACATTTAGTATCAATTCTTTTATTTAACTGTATACCTTAACATGGTGATCTTGCCTTTTTTGCTTTTATATATGTCTTTCTTTCTTTCTCTCTCTTTTCTTGCTCTCTTCTTTCTGTCATTACTTTTGTTTTACTATTGAAATTGCAAAACCTTTAAAAAAGTTTTCAGATCCAGCAGATAGGATCTCAAGTGATGCAATAATGTTTGCTATCAACTTCTAACCAGTGCATCTGGAGAAGTGCTCTGGCCAAACATTGTATAAAACTGCAGTATCCAGATTAAACAACTTGTTCACAAAGTAAGCATGTGTGTGTATTTTTAAAATTTCTAGTTCTTTGTATGTACTTTCATTTTACCCCACATGGATGAGAATGAGGATGGGCACCTAGGGACCACCTTTTCACACCTTATATTAAGATGTAAAGTACAGCATATGGATATTTTCTTGATTATGCTGTGTATACTAGATGTAGGTAAAACAGTTACCCTGTAACTATTTCTTAAATAATATACCAAACATATGAATCCAGCATGCATATAAAATACTAGTGATGCAATTTTACAAAACATGCATTCTTAACATATTAAGATAGCTATGCATGATAATGCTAGCTATGCAAACTAAAAGTTTTACATTTGTTTAGAGAATAAATACCACTGATTTCTGCAGAGAGATTAGTAAAATTAATTGTGATGTTTATGAACACCACTGGGCACACTACTGCAAAATACGATTGCTTTATAATCATAGATCCAACATACCCCTCTGCACCCTACCACTTGGACTGTGGGAGAAGAAAATATATTCACTATGGGGTCCTGTGGACCCACCATATTTTATCAAGGAGTACCCATGACTCCCCCTGCACCTGTTCAATGGCAAGTGGTGTTGTGCAGGGGTAACAAGAACCCATTATATAAAATGTTTAGTAGTTTTTCTAGCTCAGTGGAATGAGGGGATCCATTGATCCCCCTTAGTCAATTTAGTCCACAGAAAGTCTTTAACCCCCAATAATTTAATACATGCTCTACACCTTAAAACAGGTGGAGGTTTTCAGAATATTTTTATCATTGGCCTATGGGGTGCCTAACGACTTTTATTCCTCCTTACCAAACAATCAAGGAGGTGAAGAGGCAATAGGGAGGTCAGATGAATAACCCTTATAGATTATTAAGCTCCATCACAGTGGGTAGAGGTGAGCACTAGTTAAATACCACTGACACACAATTTAAGTTTATTTTACCTTCCACTATATAGGCCAGGTAGTTAGGAAAATGGTCAGGATCAGTAGACCTTTCCTTGTTAGTGGGTTCCATTCCCAGGTCCTGTGCTCAAGCTTAGAATCCCCCCAGGGCCTACCCACAACAATGTTTACTAATACATTTTAACACATTTATGCAAAGGTTCCAAGACCATATTTTTTTAATCTACTGGAGCACTGTGATAAAGCTCTGGTCAAATGTGTTAACATTGCAGAATTCATGAATGTTATCATTACACTTTTTCTTGGCAGCAAGGTGGCATCAGAAATTAAGTGGCATTAGCATGTGGGGAAGGCAAGGCTAATGACACTAAAATATGTAATGAAATACACAGAGAGCAGAATGTTTATCCAATTATTTCTGTAATAAACAGACTAAGGTCCCTATCCAGACGTTGGAGATAAAGAAGCCGGTAGGGCAAAATGGATACTGACCAACAAAAGAAAATGTCTTGGTCGGTATACAAATGCCCTACCGGCAAAAAGTACAACGGATGTTAGGCCACAAAAATGGTCTTGTGGCCAAACGTCCGTTTTGTTTGTTAAGTTCCCAAAACTCCGCTAAATAATGGCAGTATTTGGCACTTCAAAGGAAAAAAGCTAACAATCTGTGCTTGACATACTGTTAAGCACCAATCATTAACTAATCTGTATTACACTTACCTGTCATCCACTGTCCTTCTATTCTGATATCTATAAAAAAAAAGTAGTATTAATACAATGCAGAATACAATACATCGTTTAACCTTTTGAGTGCCCGAAGGGTACGCAATGCATTGCAAAGCATATAATCAACAATATCAGCTTTGTGTTTAGGCCACCAAAAGCTGCAAGCAGGACAATCAAAGATGTAATGAAGTTCAGACTTGGTGGGAATGGATCCAGATGTAAAGTCCAGAAAGTATATGTAAAAAGGAAATCTCTGATACTAGGCAGCTAGAAAGTGTAGATTGAGAACAATGCTTGAAAGATGCCATATGTGTACCCCTTCTTCAGCTACTAGTAGTAGTTGCTCAACTACAAGGTAGGAGTTGAGCTGGGAAGAGACAAGGATGAGTATTCCTACAAACTGACGGGTTAGCAGAGACTACCAGGATACCCAGGTCGAGGACAAAAGCCAAATCAAACATCAAGAAAAGAAGTCAGACGCAAGCAATTGGTCAGGGCAGGTGGAACAGGTTCAATAGTAGGAGACAAGCCAAAATGTCAGGACAGGAAGATCAGACTCTTGTGCAGAAGACTAGCCAATGGTTGTTACACAGGGACTACAAAAGTCAAGAGCCAAATACAGAGACAAACTCTTCACTCAGTCAAAGGCAGAGTGGCAACTTTAGGGTAAAAATAGGGAATAGCGACCAATCACATGCTAACGTGCTACTAACTGCACTCTGGACCTAGGAACAATGGCAGGGGTGGATGCTATGCCCTTGTGCATACATCCATGTGGAATAAATAAGCTGCAAATAAGACAACACCAGCTGTGAATAAGACACTTCACTCCTTCAACAGGAGTGAGGAAAATCCTGGAAACGGACAGGTAACCTACAGCATTCCTCAGGACAGTACCCTTCCCAGTCATTAAGGTATTGGAGGGTGCGATGAACCAGACGGGATCATCATAGCTACAGGACCAGGTAGACAATGAGAACAATAAAATAAATTCTTTGTGACAGGTTTAGGAAGAAAAACATAGAAGAAATTGAGAATCTTTAATGTAGTGGGGAAATGTGACATCATTGACAGTCGACAAAATCTTGTCCCCCCAGAGGAAATAGGGTCTCAGTTTTGCAGAAAGTTGACATAGTCTTGTCACACCTGATCTCATTGTCACAGGGGGTTTAAATCTTTGTGCCAGATTATCTCTGGAACCTGATTATTGAGCTCAGTACATTTGTGCTAGTGTATTCCTGTTCGTGACCCAGCATTGACTTCATGACTTCCCCTTTTGCCTCGGTACTGCATTTTGAGACTACTGTTGCTGACCCTGCTTTGCCTTCACCTTGTCCTCTATTTAGCAACTTTGTATTTCGCCAGTCTCCTCATTGCTGACCCAGCTTGTCTGACTTTGCTTTCTGCATGTTTCCAGCTCACAGACAGCAAACTTCATTCACCAGCCTGTTTCCTGTTCTCCATCAGCTGACTTTATTTTACAGCCTGTCTCCTACTCTCCAATGGCAGACTTCATTTGCCAGCCTGTCTCCTTCTCTCTGATGGCAAATTTCCTTTGCCAACTGTCTCCTGCTCTCCGATGGCAGATTTCATTCACCAAACTACCTCCTGTTCTCTGTCAGTGATATGCTTTTACCAGCAAGTCTCCTGCTTTTCTACAGTGGATTCCATTCGCCAGCCTGCCTCCTCATGGCAGCAGATTGCCCTCTCAAGCCTGTCCAGGATTTCTTTTGCCAGCCTATCTCCTGCTCTTCAAAAGCAAATTTCATTCACCAGCAAAACAGTACTGTATCCACAAGAGTGCAGAAGTTCCATCACAAAATCCATGACCAGGTTTGTCCAGGTAAAAGAAGGAACACAGAGGGGATTAAGTAAGCATGCTGGCCTTAGGAAACAAACTGCATTTTGAGTGCAGGAGCAAAAAAAAAAAAATCCCTCATATCAGACTTTAAGAAAGGCAACAAAATTAGTGCTCATGGAGCTTTTCAGACGTCAGGATGACCAGCAGTAGGAGATGTCCTCAAAATTTTGAGCTATAAATGTGCTAGGACAAAACAGTGGCCAGGAAGAGGATGGAGTTTCTGGAAAAAGTCTTTCAAAGCATTCCATATGTCAGAGAGGAGCGACAAAGAGAGAACTGAGAAAATGTGTTCGGTTGAATGATAGGGTCAGGTTCAGCAGAAAAAGAGGATGAAAACTGACAAGAAAGAGCATCTGCTGTAATATTTTTGGATCCAAGTTGTTAATCAATAAAATAATTAAACCTTGCAAAAATAATACACATCTATTCTTCCTTGGGCTCAAGTGATAACCGATTTTCAAATAAAAGAGATTCTTATTATTCAGTAGGATGGCAATAGGGACCAAAGAACTCTACAGGAGATGCCTCCATGCCTCAAGAGCAATCTTAACAGCCAGAAGTACTCTGCAACAGATATGAATTAATTCAAGAAAAACAAACAAGGATGGAAGTTGTCACAGGAACCACTGGGCCCCTGGAGGGGCCTGAGGGCAAGCCTCCTGCCCACAGAGTATGGACCTAGCCCTGGAACAAGGTATGGCCTCTCCCTGAGACTGTTAAAAAAGGAACTGTTATCCCAAGAACCCCAGGGACTGTGGACATTTCTGGGCCCAAAGAGACTGACAACCATGGACTGCTGGCTTGCTTCCAAGGCAATGGACCATAAGGGTTAATTATATGAGTTTACCAAAAGTTACTTTCAGTGTGTATTGTAGCCACTCAAGCCAGTGTATTGTGAACTGTACTGAGACCCCCTGGCGTGTGTTAATTCATTCAAGCCCCTTAAGTCTTTGTGGCCATTGTCTGAGTTCATCAACCCTTTTGTATTTGAAATGTAATCAAGTCTGAGTCATTGTATTTGTTAGACCATTTGCTGTTGACCTTTTGTCTATTGTGATTGAATTATGTTCCTAATGTATCTGCTTGGTCCATATATTTCAATGTAAGGTTTGAATATAAATATGTGTGGTTTGTTCCAATAAAGAGAGTTCTTGTCATACCTACACTGGTGTTGTCTGGTGGGGTAAGCTTGCTGTATGCAGACTGTGTGCTGGTTACCTTGCCTAGTTTTGGGGTATATGGCGGTATGCTGTTGGATGTCCATCTGGCTCATAGCGGAAGAAGTGACTATTGACGGCGACACCAAGGCTGGGTGTCCGCTGGTACCGTCACAGAAGTGATTTTTTCTCATTGGTCTGGGAGAGAGAAAAGCAACCGCTGCCATCCTCAAAGATCCACTTCCACTGTGAAAGGATTCTAGGACTCAGGAAATTAAGAATTTGGCCAGACGTGAAGGCCTTCTTTAATTTCACATAGACCAACAAGGCTTCAGGGGACCAAGTTTGAGTTTTCACCACCTTCTTAGTCAGAGCAGTAATGGAAGCAGCAAACTTGCAGTAGTTACAAATAAATGATTGCAGGGACTTAAGTGGCCACATCTAACTTTATCAAAGATCATTCATGCTCAGGCTGCTTTTCATGCACAAGATGATCTAGAATGAAGTATAAGGCTTTTAGACCTCCAGTATTTTCTGGATGGTCTCTACAGGTCACTGCATTTTCCAGATCTTCACTAATGTCACTGCAAAAAGCATCCTTCTGAGTCCCTGCATTGCAATTAGTCTTGGAAGCCTAGGTGCGGAACAAAACAGTATATTTCACTTCCTGCCAAGGAGTAATTTCAAGGAAAGATTTTCAGCAGAAACTTTCTGGCCAGTAGCATGAAAAATGTCCTGCAAAGTCCAGATAAAGGCTTTAGAGTTATCAGGAAGTAGAGGGGGATTCTTCTCAAGCAGGGAAGATACCCAGGAAATGGCTTCTCCTGTAAGCAGAGAGATTATAAAAGTCACTCAGAGACCAAAAGATGAGTAGCTGGTTATGAAAATGTAGAAAGCACTGGTTTAGAAACTCCTGACACTTAGGTCTCCAAGAAAATCTCTGGGACAGTAGATTCTTAGGTGCCTGGGTATCGTCAGGCTATTTCCCTGGACGATAACTGGAAATAGATGCGGAGTTTCCTGGCAACTGAAAAGGATCTCAAATTAAGCAGTTCCTCCAATACTGCTTCAAGTTTTTTTTGCCAAACTGCTATATATGACTGGTTTAAGTACATACAACTGATCATATAGATCTTGCCAAGACTATAAACCTTGTAGGAATGGATCCAAATGCACATGCCAGAATAGTTTGGATAAAGAGGTAATCCATGCTACTAGGTGGTTAGAGAGTATAGCTTGAAAATTATGCTTTAGATAGCTGTTAGCTATAAGTCTGCCCTTGCAATGACTGCTAGCAGGATACTAAACAGAGGCGTAACTAGAAGTCACCGGCCCTGGTGTAAAAATTGCCATGGGCCCCTGACCACATTTTCCCCATTGAGTATCTCTATATTGCCCCCAACTCTCCACATTGCCCCCAATGTCCTCCTCTCCACATTGCCCCAGTGTCCTGCTCTCCTCATTACCCCCAACTCTCCACATTACCCCAATGTCCTCCTTTTCACATTGCCCCCAACTCTCCACATTGCCCCCAATGTCCTCTTCAAGTTGCCCTCGACTCTCCACATTGCCCCCAATGTCCTCCTCTCCTCATTGCCCCAAATTGTCCACATTACCCCCAATGTCCTCCTCTCCACATTGTCCCCAACTCTCCACATTGCCCCCAATGTCCTCTTCACATTGCCCCCAACTCTCCACATTGCCCCAATCTCCTCCTCTTCACATTGCCCCCAAATCTCCACATTGCCCCAGTGTCCATCTCTTACCTCCCTGGTGGTCCAGCGGCATGGCAGGAGAGGTCAGTGCCTCCTTTGGCACAGACCTCTATTAAAACCTGGAGCTCCCGTGCGGACCTCTCTCCACTAATGCAGAGTGCTGGGAGATGATGTAATCTCCCAGCGCTCTGCATTACAAGAGTGTGACGAGGGAGAACGCAGGTCCAAGAATTGATTAATGAGCCCATTTCTGTGAACAGAAGCCTACCTGGTGCTGCAGGAGACTTAAAGTTGCAGCCAGTTGCCCTATCCAATATGGCTACAGTGAGCGAAAAGGAATGGGGAAGAGAGAATAGAGAGAGAGAGAGAGAGAGAGAGAGAGAAAGGGGAGAGACGGGAGAGAAACAGCAGGAGTAGAGAGTGAGGGTGAAATGGGGGCAGAAGTTAAAAAGAGATGGAGAAGGGTGAGATAGAGAGACAGGGGAGAGGGGGATTATGATATGTTATAGAGAGAATGGAGGAAAGCATGAATGAGAAAGGAGGGAAGTAACAGTCATTACACATGTTTTATCCTTTGAGTGGAAATGTTTGCTTGTTTGTTTGTTTTTTACACCCATACACACAGTGCCTATAGAAAGGCTACAAACCCTTTCCCTCCTTCAAATCAGCATCTCACTTAGCTCTCACAGGAGCTTCCTCCCTTCCCCCTTAGCAGCCCACTGATGACATATTTGCAGAGAAGAAAGAAAGTGCCTATGAGAGCCAAGTTAGGTGTTGACATCACCCAGCCTTGCAGATCTCTGTGATCTGCAAGGTAAAATGAATAAAAACAAGTGAGATCTAAGCTATGGGAACAGTGTCAAGCATTTGAAAGGTCTTTTACTGCCCTTTAACTATCACAGTATACTTGAAGTAGTAGTAACCGATAAAAAAATGAAACTTTTTTGTTATAGTGCCATCTTCTGGAAATTTCAGATAAAATCATCCTTGAGTTAAAAATATAAAGAAAGAAATATCATTTTGTCTTCTCTTTTTTCAGTTGCCTAAGAAATCCGTGTGTGTGTTCAGCTCGCAAATCTTAGATGAGCTGCTTTTTCATTCACTAAGTATTCAAGTAAATGCGGAAAGAGACAAAATAGGTGGTGGTCACAGAGACTGCAAGCCACTTCCTGCTGCTGCCATCAGCAGTCACATTAACAATAAAGACAAGTGAGACAGTTCCAGTGGCAGCCATATATGCCCAAGCCTTAATACTACCTACACCATGTTTCACAGATGAGGTGGTATGCTTTGGATCATGAGCAATTTCTCTCTTTCTCAAACACAAAAAGCAATCCTGCTCTGCTCCATACAAATTACCCAAATGTGTATCCTGTGTAGAGCATATATTATACAAATATGTTAATTTACTTTAAAAAAAAATAGGGTTTCATTGCATAGTTTGGCCAAAATATATATCTGTAAGCTCAAGGTATCTCATTTTATGCAAGACCAAGCTTTTTAGGCTGGCAGAACTAGTTGCTGATAAGGAAAGAGTGAGTGTTGCTGGGAACAGTCAGCTATTTATAAGGGAAACTACCTACTGGAGAAGCAAGTACAAGCTACCTGGATATGTAGAAATGGAGTCCAACAAATAGAAATAAAAAAATGAAAGACAGAGCTCTTTTGGAGCAGAGTAAGATACAGAAGAGAGCTCATGGTGAGTGAGGGGTAAAAAAAACAAGCAGCTGAATGAAAAAACAACAAACTCTCGGGGGAACGAAAATGAGAGAGAAATTTAAAAATAAAACCCAAGCAAAGACAGGAGAGATGAAGGTGAGGGAAAAAGTTTATCTATAAATTGATCTAGCTTGATTCAGATGTGTTTGGACTTTTCTGTTTATCCATACATTCATGAACCATTTAAGGACTAGGAGGATGTGCAACAAAATGCAAAGCAATGAGCTACACAACCAATCTCCGCCCCACCCCCTGGCATCTAAAGGGACAATGTCCTAGAAATGATAAAATAATTGAAGTTCTAGCTTTCTTTTCATATGTAGGGGTTTACATTGCAGGCAGGTCTTAAAGGAACAGTAATCATTTGTTATGAAAATTATATCTATATAATTTTTTTTTGTGGATACTTCCACTGTTGAGACATGCATATTTCAAGGGTTTTTACAGTTTAAGCCAGTATTTTTTTACATTAACAGTGCCCTCTAGTGGTCAAATTCCAATTAGTTATTCTGTTACATTGTACTTGAGTGGAAAGTCAATGGCAAACATTTCTCTATAGAATGTGATAGAAACTGCCATCAGTTACACCTTTCAGGAAGTAATTGCACAGTAAATTCACTTCCGCATTATTTCAATTGTTATACATTTTGAATAAAAGAACTGATAGAAGTGGGAGTGCCTTTGTTTTACTCAGCAGCTTTTCATTAAAAAAGAAGGTTTTCATAAAAATAGTTTCCTGCTCTTTTAAGTCATATTCAGGAGGACCTTTGAAATTGTTTTTTGAGTTTTTTTCTTTAATACTCGGTTAAGCTATCAGCCAGTTTGTTTCAATGTAGCTGATCAGCCAATCAGTCATTTATAAGTAGAACAAATACACACATTATCCACATATTGGTCCTGATAATTAGCTGCCTCCATCCTTCTCTACAAAATGTCAAAATGGAGTGATTTTATTATTGATTTTTTTAGAATTCAGTGGAGTCTGATGAATCATGCTATCCCTTGCCTTTGATCTTCTTCAGTGTCTCCACTACCTCTCCACTCAAGTCTCAGCATCTTGCATCTGTACTGATAGCACATCTAAGATGGAGTCACATATGATCTACGTCACAGCATTCTCTAGTTTATTAGTTATTTTCTAATAATATCTTAGGTATTTCAGCACTCTTAATGGCCCTATGTATTTCTGGAACTTCTGTTACCATCCTTAGGGGCATACTTTTCCTGATCCTTTCCCCATCTGCTGTGTATATATTTTTTATTAACCCTATAAACCCTCAGGGAAATTTGTTCATGATCCATTCCCCGTCTGCTCTGTATAATATATATATTATTAGAGAAAGATTAGTTTGCATTAGTTATGCTATATTTTAAAAAAGGATCAAATCCATAGCTTCTTGCCATTTAAAAAGTATATCATCTACAACGCATTGCCAATTGCCAGAGCACCAAATTTGCTCCAAATGGGTTATCTGACTAAATACATTATTTCTACCCAAGATAAAAATTGACACATCTTGGAGAAATCCTGGTGCCCATGGTTATCCCTGGTGCCTGTAGAAAATATCCTGGTTTCTACCAGAAATAGTCACTGTTTAAAATAAACAAGATAGTTTCTACAATAAATAATATATGTTCTTTGTTCATATTTGAATCACCCAAGAGAAAAACTCTTTAGAGTTTCACAAACTTTTTCTTGTGTAAAACAGTATATAATGTGGATACATCCACTCAGGGCTCAAAATTACCACTCACCACTAGCCAATGGCGAGTGAAAATTTAGCCCTGGCTAGTAGAAATTCAGCCCTGGTGGGTATGTTTTAGCTTGCAGTGGCGAGTAACTTTTCAGGTCTTGCCCCCCAATCTCCACATTGCCGCTTCCACAATGCCCCTCAATCTCCACATTGTCCCTTCCACAATGCCCCTTCTCCACATCGCCCCCCCAATCTCCTCAATGCCCCTTCCACATTGCCTCCCAATCGCCACAATGACCCTAAATCTCCTACCTCCCTGGTGGTCCAGTGGCAGAGTACAGGTCTGTGCCTCCTTCTGTACAGACCTCTTCTCCCGTGCGGTCCTCTTCAGTAATGCAGAGTGCTGGGAGATGATGCCATCTCCCAGTGCTCTGCATTACGAGAGTGCCGGTCTGCCGGAGGGAATACTGATCTCCCTCTGGCAGACTGGCACTCTCGTAATGCAGAGCCCCAGCACTCTGCATTACTTAATTGTGGGCATCAGGCGAGGGGGTCGCAGGGGGCAGCCGGGCCCGTCAATCCAGTGACGGGCCCGGTCGCAGGTGCGACCCCTATAGTTACGCCACTGTCAAGGGTAAATATCAAAATGGTGATTCCCTAATCTGTAGAAATGGGCTACTTAAGAAGTACATTTTCTTTTTGTTTATTTGTTTGAGTTGTTATTGTAGTGATTAGTGGCATTATTTTGCAGGTGACAGGATAACTTTTACATTTTCCAGATTTTAAAATAAAAGTGCAGTGTGGTACGTCAAGTTGGCAGTTTGGTGTACTATTCCTTTAACATGCTACGGTGGATACTGTGACATTCATAGGAGGTACAACAGATAACCTCCATTTATTTATACATGTGGTGGGGTTGCAGATATGCAAATTAATTGGCAGGTTGCCAGGCACTTAATGGGACATGAGAATACAATCTGGAGGTCCTTATAAGCACAAATTGTTTCCATAGGGCTTTAATGCAGGCTCTCAGCTGGAACTAACAGCACCTAGAAGGGAACATGAGGTGTCCCTCCTAAGGCATCTGGAACACACTGCAGGGTTTCCAAACAGCTGACCAAAAGAGGTGCCAGTCACCCTAGCCACAAAGTCTCTCCCAAAATTACATCTCCCTCCTACCTGCAATGCTACAACACAGATGAAGTGGTATAGAGAATAGATGAACAACAAATGACAGAAACAGACCGTCATCTGGTGTTTAGAGTCTACTCCAAAATCTGAGCAGCTTGATACATTAGCATCTCTCTGGAGATTGCATGTCTCTGGTATGAAAGAAACACAATGAGCTTCTTGACTATGTCTTGGACTGCACTAGGTCTATAGAGAAG
Source organism: Rhinophrynus dorsalis (assembly GCA_037306005.1). Lineage (NCBI taxonomy): Eukaryota > Metazoa > Chordata > Amphibia > Anura > Rhinophrynidae > Rhinophrynus > Rhinophrynus dorsalis. Next base: position 275,768,961 of record CM074719.1, read on the forward strand.
TCTACAACAAGGCCACTCCCATGGTTTCACTGTCACATTCATATGATAATCCTCATGCAGAAGCTCAAGTTTTGCTTGTTGTTGTGCTGCTGGGATCACTAGTCTGGAGTCCCATAATAAGCACCTTCCACATGTGGTCAGTTCTGCTTTACACATAGAATATGAAGCACTGGAAGGAGGAATCACAGAGAGCCACCCAGCTTACACATAGGAATAAACTTAAGACAATGTGGCATCTTGGGCTATCTCCTTGGTAATAAATTTAGTGCCATACAATGTAGGAAAAAATTACACAACTGTCAAGGATCTCATTGCTATTTGACTCATGATCAAAGTAGCAAGTATGATAAAGCATTCATATCAAAATGTTGGTTGTGGGACTGATATTGTGTCTTACAATAAACTACCCTAGAAACAGGACTTGTACTTGAAGTCAAGCTGTCATGGCAGTGGAAATCCATTTTGTTAGGTTAAAAATGACTAACAAGCACTTGTATTTGTTAAAGTGCCATTTCACTCATTACATATTACTGGGCATTTTGTGTAATGCCTAGATTATTGCTGAAGGGGAGGGGCTTTATCTATTTGCAAAGTATTCCTTTCAACAGGGGACAGGGCCATGATGCAAAAATAATGGGCTGTTGCTACTCATCCAACATGATGTGGGACAACGCCAGCCTTATCCCATACGTTGAGGCATTACAGGCAACAGTGACTAATTTCTGAAGATCATAATGGACTAGCACTTTGGATTGTAAAATTAAATCTTTAGTCATCTGAAAAACATGTTGATATTCCTGAGTAAACTTCCAATGTATTTTAGATTCCAAACAGCTTGTCCAAAGGATGTAAAATTGGGGCCACATTAAGTAGGAATTGGTGGCAATAGTTTAAAAAGCTCATGCAGGATTGCAGCTGAGTGACACTGGTTTCAGGCCATGAGTCAGGAAAATTGTAATTGAAACAGGAAATCTTCCTTCAAATCACAGATTCCTGGGGAATGCCAGGGATAGACTGGATTGTCCACCACAAGACAAATCTTCAGTTCTGTGAAATAAAACATTGGATGTCCAATGTGGGGATGAACACAGGCTTGGATTGCTCAAGCAGATTGGACACCCACACTTCTGTCTTACATGAGCCTGTTGATGATGAGATTTCTCCACTTTTGACCCAGTTATTCCTTTATAAGTCACTGTTACCCCGGCATAAACCTAAAGAATCTGGAGATGTACGCTACATGTAATCATATGGATTTGGCAGGAGTGAGCTAAAGACACAGGTTAGCTTTCTTGATTCGCTGTAATGTCATGACTCATACTGCCATCCCAGTGTCCAAATCCATAGTCACATTGTTCCCAGTGATCTGTAAGATCACCTGGGGTCACTGACTGAACCTATTTGATGAATACAGAGGCAGGCTAGCCAGCCTTTGTCAATCAGAGGTTCTTTAACATCTAGTTTATGATGGTATACAGTGTGATAAGTGGGAACACGCTGCTGTCCTTTTACGGGGCCACTCTGTATAAGTGAGCAGCCGTACATATTTCATAAATGTTTTTGTTAAGATCTGTTGAGATATAGGTTATCTTTAAAATTACAGGACTTGGTATCATATGCGGCTGAAACACACCAGAAGCATCTCCATTGCCTAACTTGATCAAGGAAAGTCTGACTGCATTTGCTACTCTAAAACCCTCTACTTGATCAACAGCTGCACTTGAGCTCAGTGTGTGTTTTATGGCATCTTTATTTGCCATTTCCATAGCCAGTGCAATGTCTATAGCCGATTTGTCTATATTCTCTTTCTCTGGAAACATTCTTTTGAATAGTCTTGTTTGCCAGCCTACAGACAAACTGGTGTCTCAATGCCTGCAGCAAGTGGGTTTCAAAATTTCAATTGGATGCTAGCCTCCTTAACTCATAGGCTTGTAGTAACTCTCCTGGATTTTGTCTGTGAGAGTAGAAACGGAAATGTTTCATTATTTACAGCGGTTTACAGAGATAATAGTTTGCGATCACAGTCACTGGTTCTTCGTGATGAATTCTTGAAAGGTTTGGTTGCTGCTATCACGTCTTTTAAGATAGTATGTAGTTTTCTGTCCACCATTATCAGGAACACAGAAACTTCTTTACTGTTGGGATGTAATTTGCTTCCATGAATTGCTCTAGCCGCTCTTTATAAAAAGACCAAGTAGGTTATGCACGAAGGCAGGAAAAAGAGGTGATACACCAGAGAGGACTTTTCCTGTGACATCACTTTTCCAGTTTCTATGTTATTCTATGGAGGCTGTGCACTAAGATCTCCAAAGCTGGAAAATGTAAGTGAATTGGCTCCATAGAATAACATAGAACTTGGAGAAGTGACATCACTGGAGAAGTCCTCTCCACTTTATCACCTCTTTATCATGTCTTAGTTCATCCCACCCCCAAGTCTTTGTGGCTGCATAAGACTCTTGCAGGGTGCTTATTAAAGTTATTTTCTCTTTTTTTTTTTTGTTCAGCAGGCCAGTATTACAGATGATTTAGCTCTGGAGGGATTCAGAAAGATATAATACACAATTATCTGGTGTATGTATACATTCCATGTATACATTCCTGGTGTACAATTATATTATTTATATAGAAAAGCAGTCAAATATTCAATAAAGTTATCAACAGATGAAGTAGGTTTATGTCAATTAACCTCACCTCTGCTGTAATGCTGTACATTTGAGTTGCAATTTAGATCTGTGGTGAGGTGGTTGATACACAGATTTATTGGTGGTTTCCCAGCTGCTTACTGGGGCAGCAGGGTACATTGTGTAAGTACTTGTAAGCACAGCCTTTACTGCAGGCTCTCAGCCGGAACTAATAGCAACTGGTGACGGAAATGAGGTGTTCCCACCGTGCGCTTCCTGAGGCCTTTGAACACACTGCAGGGTCGCCTAGCAACCACCTAAAAGCGAGTCAGCTGCCCTAGCCTTGTCAGTCTCTCCCAAACATAAGAAAACATTCACACCAAATTCATGTGAGTTACAGTAGGGGATGACAGAAGTGTATAAAAATGTGTAGAGAAATGGGAGATATTTGCAGTTTGGGAGACATGTTAATGAAAAATGTCCACAGTAAAATCCCATCAAATGTATGTGTGTTAGTAAAACGAATATAAGGATCATGTCTGAGGTTTAAAATGTTCAGAAATCTGAGCATTTTACACTTTGGTGACATATGATGCAATATGTATTTTTTTAGATAGAGTATGCCAGATTGTATCCAAAAATGTCCAACGTAAAATCCAAACAGGTTTTTGTGAGATTCTCATGGGTATGCCAGCATCATGTTTGCATTGTAAAAATGTGCAGAGAATGGAAAACCTTTTCAGTTTGGCAACATAGTATCATAATGCAATATGTATTTCAGCTAACATTTAGTAGGCTCTTTTTAAAGATTTAAGTGTGTTGCACTAAAAAGTGTTAGGATCATGCCTGTGTTATATAACCAAAGCAGTAGTTCCCAGCCCTCTACTCAAGGGTGCCTAACATGTCAGTTTGTAAAAATGTTCCTACTTGTTCACAGGTGAGCAAATTAACCCTTTAAGTATAAGGGGAATAAGTAACAAATTTCAAAAGGTTAAGAACCAGAGGAGAGAAAAACGTGTTACAGAGCAATGTGCTGCATAGTCCTCTGGTCCTTAAAGGGATAGTAATGTTTCACAAAAACAGCAGCTCCAATTAATCTTCATAGTGTTTGAGCCATAGAGAGTGTTATTTCAATACTGTCAGAGCTGTAGTTCAAGAGTAATTAAATGATAAAGTTTCCCCATCCCGCCCCTTTTACCTACTGTAAGCCACCTCCCCTCAGATGTGGAATCTGGTACACAGACCAGACAGCTCAAGGGACAATCTTCTTACTGTGAGAACAATGAAAGCCCTGCCCCATTGACAGGTTTTTCCCTTATGTTAATTGAAGACTGTCCCTCTCTGCAATCCACTGCAATCCCTGCTGCTGTGGGGTGGGCAGTGTTACACCAGTAAAAGGGGCGGGAGGGGATACTCTTGAACTACAACTCTGACAGCACTGAAATAACACTCTCCATGGCCCAAATACTACGAAGATTAATTGGAGTTGCTTTTATTATGAAATATTACTATCCCTTTAAAGGGTTAAATGACTGTCCCTTGATCTCAAGGCTTGTCCAGTTAGGCTTCCATAAAGAGAGGGTTGGGAACCACTGGTCTAGAGTGTAGCAGAATTCTCTCTCTTTGGAAATGCAAAATGTAATTTAGCTACAGTTTGCAGAAAACATCAGCACTAAAATCATGTCACCTTTAAACGCAATTACCAGGAAAAAAAGGATTAGGATAATGTGAGGTCTTACTATTTTCTTGTCTCAATGGAAACAAATGGGCTGATAGCTTGACTGAATTTTTATTTTTCTTCTGTCAAAGTTCATTCATACTACAGTGTGTGGTAATATTGGAGTGATATTTAACTAATCAGCATAAAGTGCCACATTGTTCCACCAACAACAGTTAATTTCTCAAAAAAAAATATTTATGTTACAAAAAATTGACAGCTTTTGATTATTTTTAAAGTAACAACTTTGTTGACAGATGTACTTTAAGAATAAAATGATAGTATGACTACAGTCGCGTAGTTGCATGAATGGATCAGTGGCTATTAGTGTCACTTTGAACAATATGATTTTGCATCCTGGCACGTGCATATGTGACTATAATATAGACAGGAACTTGTGGCTGGGGTTGCCAGATCATCCCTTTAAAACTAGGCTCATAAAAAATGACTGCTGCAAGCCAACAGTTGTTATTACTGGGCTACAACAGTTCCCACATATCCATGGAGCAGGCATTTTTCATGTGTGTCCAGTTTTATAAGGATGATCAGTATTTCTGACTGTAGTTGTGTGAAAAACACCACCTACCTCAAGAAACTGTATTAAACAGTCATTTTCTCTGTGGATACTGATATATATAAATTAATCCTGCTGTTACATGTGTTAGTATAATACATTGTTACCCAATACCAGTTAAAACTGACATGGGAAAAATGCATTCAACGAGCTGGATCTGGCATTTGGATCTGGCTGGATACTGTGTTTCCAGTGCTTCTTTGCACCCAGTACATTGGTGCTGCTGCAGAAAGAATGATCAATTAATTTGTGAAAAAACTGATACAATTTATCATTCTTCTGTTACAGCAATAACTATGTATAAGTATAATCACACAAACACAGTTACAGCAGGAACTTTTTAATTGTTTTTCAAAGTAAGTAAACCTTTGTTAAGGTGACAGTTTTACTCTAAGGAACAGTTAGTATTACTATCCATAACTAGGAAAGAATGCAGTTTCCCGAGTTAGAAACTTCTGATGTCTCAATATGCTGCTGCTATACATTACGTACTGTACATTCAATGATGTACAATCTGAGGCATATGTACAAAGACAAAGATAAAGAAATTTTGGGCAGAACAACTCCAACATACGAATCAAATAAAAATCTGACTTGGTTCATATAGTAATTTTCACTCCTTGAAACCTAGAGAAGAGGCCCTTCCAGAATCTAAGCAGTTAGTTTTATAAATATTGAGAAGGATGTTTAACTTAAAAATTGATCCAAAAAGAAAGACAGGCCTTAAAAAAGCAAAGCAGATAGATACCAGAAACATTGGCACACATCAAGACAATCAAACATACTCATCAAGTTTAATTCATCAGGTATATAAAAAACTTACATCGACATGTTAAAATAATGCCCACATAAATATATACATCTATGTATACTTTGTTTCAAGATTCTTTTTGGCACATATTGGAGTTTTTTGGCACACCCCTTATAGGAACTATTGTCATGATAATAGGGATGGTGGAATCTACTCTTTGATATTTCTTTTCCTTCTGTGCCTCTCTCTTCACTATGCACTTCCCTCACTCACTTACCATAAAAACCAGATTCCCAGGACTAAAAGTATGAATCCAGTTCCTTTTATTATATGGTTTTAAGCATAACCTTTTTGCAGCTTGGACAAAAGTTAACTGCAGCTACAATGGTGGTGGAGTCTTTAATAGTTTTGTATTGGTCCTGCCAGCTGGGAGATAGAGTTAATACCCGTTATTTTAACATGAAGAGGGGCACAGAAGAAAAAGACATAACAGTGAGTACATTTCACCTTTTCTTTGGAATAGACAGTTTGCCATCCTAATCTGTCCATTCTTGTTAAAAATAATGTTTCTTTTGCTTGCCCTCCATGGCATTATGGGAATTCCCATAGCAGAACCATAACAGGGAGGGGTGAAATATTAAACCTAACCAGATAAATAGGTATGGTTATGTTGATATATATATAGCCATATAATATACACACATACATACATATACATGTATCCGCATTCTTTCTTTAAAAATGTATATATTTTGTAGATAGAATTCTATAAGAAAGCTACACAGTCAACCTGCTAGGTAACAGATATGCCAATAAATAATCAACAAAGAAGGTATAGATCATACCCTTAAACTGGAACTGCAGCTTAAAGGACCTTCCTTCCAAGCTTTGCATCTGCCAAAGCCTGCACATCCCGACTGTAATACTTTATGACGGTGGATACAGATGTCCAAGTAGCCACCTTACAGATTTCTTCCAGAGAAACTATAGCTTTATTGGCCCAAGAGGTAGCAATGGCCCTAGTAGAATGAGCCCTAACTCTCATATAAGTCTACGTACTTGCTGACTTATAGGCTTGAATTATACAAATCCCTATCCACCTGGCTACAGAAGCCTTTGAAGCAGTTGATCCTTTATTCTTTCCAAAAAGTGCACTGAGTTTCTGAATTGTTTGCCCTTTCCAGATTATAGAATACTTTCTCTTTCTCATTTTGTGGATTAGGGCAAATGATAGCAGAACTACTTGCAGACTTTGATGGGATTCTGAAGTTACTTTAGTTCTGAAAGATGGTTTTGTTCTCAACACAATCTTATCCTGGTGGACCAACGTGTATGGAGAAACGCAGGAGAGGGCTTGGGGTTCACCCACTTTCCTTGCCAACATGATTGGTGTTAAGAAAAAGGTTTTATCTGTAAGATGGGTATGTCTTCTAATGGCTCAAAATATTGGTGTGATTCCAGATGTTGCCAAACTAGGTTCAGTTCCCAGGATGTAACAATATCTCTGATCTTTGATTTGATCTTTGAAATATCCTTAATAAATATCTTGACTAGATCTTCCTCAGCAAATGGTTTTGCCAAAAATAGCTGATAAATTGAACCTTAAAGGACAAGGGCTTGAGACCCTTAGACAAACCATCATACAAAAATCCCCGAATTTTTCAGAGATTTTATCCCTAGAGATCTCCCCGGTTTTCGTACCATTTGAAGAAAATTAACTGTATTCCATTATAAATTCTTGATGAGGATGACTTCCTACCGGCCTTGATAGTGTCTGCTACAGCACTAGACACACCTCTTAACATTAGAGAGCTCTGTTCAGCCTCCAGGCCGCCAGGTTAAAGAATGCTGGATTCAGATAAAAATCTGTACCTTGATTCAGGAGTTTCCATATATTCAGCTATCAAGATGATGTCCTCCCTGTCCCTTACATTGCTTACCACTTCCATTAATATAGGGATAGGAGGAAAAACATATATTGGAGGAAAATTCCAAATGTTCATCAACGCATCTTGTGCAATGACTTTGTGTCCATCCATCTGGAGCTGAAACCATGGCATTTTGTATTCTACGATGAACCCATAAGATCCACACCTGTGACACCTCATTGCTGGTCATCTGATTGAAATCTGCCTGCTTGCTGAGGCGACCTGAGTTATGAGTTGCTGATAATGTCAGTAGATTCTTCTCTGCCCATTGCTGAATCATGGTTACCTGTTGGTTTAGGACCAAACTCCTTGTACCTCCCTGACTGGAAACTTAATTCACTGTGGCTGGGTTGTCTAACCTTACTTTGGACTACCCTGCCTTTGAGACTGGGGCCTAATTGTTTTATCACTTTCTATACAGCTTTTAACTCTAAAATGTATGTGGAGTTTCTTCTCTAAATTTGACCACTGGCCCAGTATTATCTTGCCTCTCCACAGAACTCCCCATCCTGTGAGAAAGGCATCTGTCTGCAAGATCTCCCAAACAGGCTCTTCTAGACTTCCCTCTTTGTTAAAATCAAAAGAGGAATTTTCTCAGAAAATTTGAAGGAATCTGTTTTCCAGAACTTCAGAAAATTATATTGAATCCTCCAAACATTTAATTTTGCCCATGGAACAATCTGACTTGTGGAAGAAAGATCCCCCAGTAGTTTTGAAAAGTCCTGGGATGTATGAATTCTTTCTTTGATAAAATTATATACCTTTTCCAATATCCTGCTTCTTTTGTCCTCTGACAGAAAGATCATTTCTACTCATGTGTTGAACCTGGCTCCCAAGAAGAGATGATTCTGTGATGGTACTAACTGGCTTCAGTGTATATTTACTGACCAGCCCGTGCCTGATAACAGCTCCAGACATCTTTTTGTGCTCCTTGGAGATTTGTCCTTTGTTTCTTACACTATGAGGATATTGAGTAAGTATGGGATTACTCTGATCCGTTTTGTTTCAGACCTGCCATGGAAGTGGCCAAAACCTATGTCAAAACCCTCAGAGCTGAACCTAAACCGAAAGGGAGCACCCTGAATTTGAATTGTTTGCTTTCTAAGGCAAATATCAGGAACATCCTGTGACTTTTCCTGATCATGATTTGATGATATACATCCTGTAGGTCTACACTGGTCAGGAATGCCCCTGGAAAGACTGACTTGATCAGTGATGAGCTAGATTCCATCTTGAACTTCCTTGACCTTACGAATTGATTCAACCACTTAAAGTACAGAATAAGTCTCACTCCTCCTGAAGACTATGGTACTGCAAACAGAACAGAGTAAATCCCTTGAACTTTCCGGTTCTTTGAGACTGGCTCTATTACGTTGTTGTCAATCATATGTTGAATAGCCTGTAACATACCTTTGGCTTTGCTTTCTGCCCTTGGGATCGTCAAAGACTGGCTCTTGGCTTTTGTTGGGACTGGCTCTTGGTTTTTGTTGGACTCCACTGAATACCTAATTTACACAATTCGCAGCACCTACTTGTCTGCTTGGATTGCCTGCCATGTTTCCAAAAAGTGTTCCAGTTTGCCCTGCGCTGGCGCTAACTGTTCTTCATTGGAGGTCCTTTCCTGAATGGAGCTTCCCTGAGGAAGTCCTTTCTAGAACTCCCCTTGTGCCCTGACAATATCCTTTTTTGCTTTATTTGAACTGTCTGCCTGGTTTGCAGTGACAAACTTCAGGAAAGGAATGCCTCCTTCTTCTAAATGCTGTGGATCTTGCAAGAGACTGACCTCTGCCTCTTTTTTCTTGGGGAAGAAAAGAGCTTTTGCCTCCTGAGGATCTTTTAATTATCTCCTCCAGTTGTTCCTCAAACAAGGTACTGCCTGTGAAAGGGAGAAACTAGCTTATTTTTGGAAGAGACGTCGTCCTTCCTTGCTTTTAACAGAAAGCACATCTATATGTAATGGAAAGGTCAGATGATCTTGCCAGCAACTTGATACTGTCCAGGGAAGCACTGAAGAAAAATGGACTCCTTTGGAAGCAAGCATAGATCTTGAAACTGACGACTCCACTTCTTCTTCTAGTTTGGGCAGCCAAATCCACAGGGTGCAAAAAATGCAGGCCATAGATATAGCTGCCTTCAAGTTATGGCCTATGATAGAAAATTGCTTCTTTAGCGAACTATATGCACTCTTTTTCCACTGGATCTCAAAGAGACTTACCATCCTCTAAAAGAATGGTGGTCCTTCTTAATATCTGTGCCACAGCTGCATCTACCTTGAGTGGTGGGATGCATGATGCTACCTCCTCATCCAGATAGGGACACATTTTCTGAAAGTGACTTCATACTGTTGTTCGACGATCCCCATGATTCCATACCTTATTGACAGCATCTTGAATTGAGTGGTGAATAGGGAAGACAGGAGACACTTTTTATGCCCTATACAGGATGTGACCATTATGTCCAGGTCCTTATTGGTCTCTGTTAAACCCAAGGTCTTTCTCATGGACTTTATAAGGGGTTCCAGCTTATCCTAGTTAAGAGCCTAAATCTTCAATTAATTATTCTTCTTCAGCAGAGGAAGCTGATACAACTATGTCCATCAGACTGCCCTCTTTTTCTTCATAAGACATCAAAAATGTTCCTAACTCTGGATCCATGTGTCTAGGTCTCTTTTTGTGTGATTCTTGCCTAACACTGAATATTTCTTGCATGGATGCTTTCATCCATCCAAAGAATTTCCTGAACTGAGCTGGTGTATCTCTACCTGCAGTTTTTTTTAATGCATTCTGTGTGAATTTAGTGCCTGTTTTTTCATTCTTAGCAGGGGTACTATCTGCAGCTTTTGGTTTATCAGACTGAGAGGGCTTAGAAGCCATGATTCAGAAGTAATAATTATATGTAAATAGAAGAAGCTCTACATTAGGTAGCAGCAAAATGCTCAAAAAGTACAATATTTAAGGTTTACCTGCTTCCCACTGGCTTCCTTAAAGGGATAGTAATACTTCATTTTAACTTTATTTTATTTTGTAGGCATTAAAAAAACATGAAGAATGATATAAGTCTTATCTCTGAAACCTTTATGGTTTAAGAGATATTCACAAACAAAGTATCCCCCCCCCCGTTCAACCAGATCAGAAGGGAGATGCCCAGGTAGACTGCAGAGAGGGACAATCTTCAATTAAGATAATGGAAAAAGCTGAAAAACTTGTCAAGGGGGGAAGGGCTTTCATTGTTTTCATACAAAGAAAATTGTCCCCTTCTGTTATCTGTACTGTCATACAACCAGACTCACATCTGAGAAGAGATGGCTTACACTAGGTAAAAGGGGCGGGGAGGGGAACTTTGCTTGTGAATATCTCATAAACCATAAAGGTTTGAGATATAAGACTTATATCATTCTTCATGTTTTTTTAATGCCTACAAAATAAAATAAAGTTAAAACGAAGTGTTACTATCCCTTTAAATAGATAAGCTTTGTGTTGCTCACCGTCCTGTATGCGTTAGAGCTGTGTAATGCACCCCACAATCAGTTATGTTTTTGGAAGTCAAATAGAGGGAGCTTCTAATCAACACCATCTTGGAAAGCCTCGATGTTGTACACACTGGGACGTGAAAGTCAATGAAGAAGAAAAGTTACTAGTTTGAAAAGGTAGTCTGCTTTGAGCTGCTTCAATTTTTCCCAAACTGCATATATACTTTGTTCCATGTGGCCCTCATCTATTAGAGGGTTTGGGGACGTTTGTTAAAGGCTAGATACTTTACAAATGTTAATGAAATATTTTAAAATAGTAAATACAACTTAGCAAGGAGGTGCACACTGACCTTGTCCCCCGCAGAGTAGGACCAAATTTAACTGCAGCCATAATGGGGGTGGAGTCTTTTATAGCTTTGGATTGATCCTACCAGCTGGAAGATGGAGCCAATACACATTATTTTTCCATGGAGGGGACACAGAAGAAATTGACATATGCATAGCTTTTTCTAAAGGATCATCTGGACAAATGGAAAAAATTCATAGATTATCAAAATGTATCTCTATCACAGTCCAAGATGCAACAGGTCTACAGGATATATTGGATAGAATACTTCAGTCCTCCCTGTAGATATTTTTTTTCCAGAACTTGGGTGAATCTGAGACCCTTGACAATGGCAGCAAAGGCAGGAAGAGCCCATTGAATCCTGGGGAGATTAATTGGCTAAAGAAAGACAATGGTCCAAAGGAAGAGTTACTAAGGATAACCACTGTAGTAGAGGAAGAAATGTACTCTGCAGTAAGGACGCATTAGAGATTGCCTGTGAGGCAGCCAGATGCTCAGCTATTTCAGTCCCAGCATGGAGAGCTCAAAAAACAGGTCAGCAGATATACGTTAAAAAAAATAAAAAAATACCCTAGGACTGATTCCATTAACAGGAAATATACTTTTTTTGGAAAAGTATTTGAGAAGAGCATTAGTCAGATTACAGGTGGAAGAAAGCACTCTTCTCCCACAAGACAGATCAAGAGTTTTTGATCCTCACCTTAAGAAATATAATTTTAATTTCAATAGGGACAATAGAAGCCACATCCAAGCAAACCTGAAGGAGATTCTGCCAGGACTGGTAGGCTCCATATTCAATAAGCTCATTGAGATTAATGAATGTCTTTATTCTTTCTCAAGGCAAACAGACTCATTCCCAAATCAACATGAGACAGACAACTGATTTCTTAAGATGTTAGTAGTATAATTTCCACCTAAATGCATGTAGCTTAAAAAACATTTTTTGGGGGTAACAACCAACCCGTGAGTGTCATCCTCTTTTCAACTTGTTTTCCAATCTGAAACAGTTATCTGTCTCTGTTAGAAATAAGAAACTAAGGGGCTAAGCAAATTATTTAACAGTGAGCTCTAATAACAGTTGCTAATCCTTATTTTATTTATTTATTTAGAAAATGTTTTACCAGGAAGAATACATTGAGATTCCTCTCTTTTCCAAGTATGTCCTGGAGTGTTTACAGCAAGCGCAAGAGACATAATACATATATACACACACACATATACTAAAAATGTTATATACAGTTGCATATTGTTTTTAGATATGAAGAAACAGTTATTTTTAAGGATTTTAGACTGGGAAAAGATCTGCTTTTTTCAGGTAGGTTATTACATACTTTCGCAGCTCTGAAGGAAAAGACAGATTGACAGGCTTCTTTCTTGAAATGTGGGATACTCAGTGACTTGTTAGCAGTAGAGCGGAGGATATAGTTAGTATGGAGAGCTGGAGTGAGCATACTGCTCAGGTAGTCTGGTAGTTTTCTAGAGACGTGGTTATGAACCATTCAAGAGAGGTGAAGGGCACGTCCAGATTTGAGAATTAGCCAATTTAGTTCTTTATACATATCACAATGATGGCTTGTGTATATTACATTGGATGGTAAAGCGGCAGGCATAATGATTTATACAGAGTGTCAATTTTAGCAAGATGGATTTGTGGCGCAGAAGCATATACTACATCCCCATAGTCTATGATTGGCATTATCATCTGTTGTACAATACGTCTTCTTACCAGGGGATTTAAACGGATTTGTTTATAAACAAAGCACCTATATTGGGATAAAGTTTGGACTATAATTTAACAATATGAAGACCAAAAGTGAGGTTGGGGTCAAGCCAAGATATTTGTAGGAGTCCACTGTGGCGACTTTACGATTAGACTCTGTTACAATGGATAGATTGGTATTGCAGAGATTACGTAGTTTTTGCTTTGTACCAAATAACATTGTGACTGTTTTGTCAGTGTTTAGGAATAGTTTGTTCTTTGCTATCCATCTTTCAGCTTCAGAGAAATCATGCTGTAATACACCCTCCAGTTGTGATATGGTTGAATTTTTTGCATTTATTATAGTGTCATCTGCACACCTGTGTATAGAACACATCTGTGTACAGAAGATGCTTTGCAAACCATGGGTAGATCATTTATAAGCAGAGAAAATAGAAGAGGGCCAAGGATGGAGCCTTGGGTAATCCCACTTGTAACTTTCAGAGGAAGGGAGGTATTGTCAGCAATAGACACATATTGCTTTCTGTCTGATAAATAGGATCGGAACCAATTTAGAAAATGATTACACAATCCTGAACTTTGGAGTTTATCAGAATTCTATGGTATACTGTATCAAAGGCCTTTGCAAAATCTAGGAAAATAGCTCCAGTGATGTCGCCATTTTCCATACCAGTCTGGATTTCACTGGTTACTTTTAGGAGGGCAGTGATTGTTGTACATGGACACATTCCTCTAGGATTTTAGCCAATGTAGGGAGTGGGTATAATGGTCTGTAATTTGATACTACATTTTTATCCCTACTTTTGTGGATAGGCACAACTCTAGCTACTTTCCAGGCTTTGGGCATATATCCAGATGACAGTGAGACATTAATTAGGGTTGTAATAGGGTGGGCAGTGACCGAGGCACTGAGCTTTAATAACATTGCTGGTAGTCGGTCAGGGCCAGATTGTGATTTCATTTTTGGGTTAAGGAGGTGGTCATATATTTCACTCTCATTTACCGGCATGAAATTAAATTCATTAGCATCATTGGACCAGGTAGCAGGTGACATAAGCTGATTTGTGCATGTTTCAACTTCAGAATTACTTTTGTTTTGTGTAATCAGAGTGGTGGCACATCCAACAAAGTAGTTGTTAAATGCATTAGCTATGGCTAAGGGACACTATATCATTTCTTTGCCTATGGTTATAGCTGATGGGTAAGAGTGGTTAGGAGGGTTGTAGAGATTTTTAATAACCTTCCAGAAGTTGGCTAGTTTTGAAATGTTATTGCTCAAGTTGTCAGAAAAATATTGAGCTTTTGCTACTTTTGTTTGCTTTGTGCAAGTATTCTGCAATCGCATGTATGCAGTGTGATCATTGGCAGAGCCAATTTGTTTAAATTTTGTCCATAATGCATCTCTGAAACTATATAATTCAAACAGATCAGCAGAGACCCAGGGTAGATGCCACCCCCTTACCCTAATCTTCCTTAGAGGTGCATGGGTATTACAGACCTGTAAGAATTCAGAGTCAAAAAAGTAAATTGCTGAGTCTAGATCAGGTATAAGGTGTATTCTTTCATTTAGGAAAGACTGGAGATTACATTTTTTAAATGATCTAGTAATTATGACTTTTGGACATGATTTGGATTTAATTGTTTTTATTTTGTGAACACAGTAGACAATATGTAACACATTTGGTAGTACACCTGAATCTTGGATTCTACTTATACAGGATTAAAGGATCCAGTCTACCAGAGTATGGTTGGATTTTTTTTTTTAATTCAATGTTTATTAAGTTTTAAACAATATGCAAGGGATACAAAACACAAGGTAATAAAAAAAAGGGGGGGGTACATAAGACGGATACATTAATACACAGAAGAAACAGAAACAAAACAAAGAAAAAAGAAAACAAAAAACCCCTACACATGAAGTATGAAATCCAGAGGACCCAAAGTCCACCACCTCATATGGACATGATACGGGAAGAAGGTGAAAAAGATGGTGAAAAAAAAAAAAATAAATAAAAAGGGGGGGAGAGGGGGGGAAGGAGTGAAGGAGTGAATTCCAGGTCGGTGTCAGACGCCTCAAGCAAATCCGAACAGGTGTCTCAAATAAGGAGCAAATCGCGGTGAAAGGAGGGAGGAGCCACCACCTCTATCCATGGAGCCCAAAGGCGGAGGTATGAAGATGAAGAGTTGCGCAGGTAGGCAGTAAGCTTCTCTATCCAAATCAGTTTCCAAATCCGATTATCCAAGGTGGAATAATCAGCCAGAAGACACTTCCAATGATAGGCTATATGGCATTTTGTCATGGTACAAATTCGAAATATCAGTTTATTAGCGAGATGCGGCAGGGGTGGGTGTCTTTACAAGATTTTTACAAGATTTTTACAAGATTTACAAGAGAGGTCCAGGGATCAGGCTGCAAAGTCACCCCCAAGGCAGTCCCCAGGAGAGCAAAAACATGAGACCACAAAGCAGTGACCGATGGACACGACCACGGAAGACCACAGCCCCTATAGCACAATTGTGACGTGGATGGGAACATACAGTGCAGTCTGGCAGGACAGTAATACCATCTAGACAGCACCTTGTAGGCATTCTCCTTCACTAGTGTGCAGGGGGTTAGACTAGAGGAATTCACCAAGATGGATGCCCACCCTAGCCATCAGGGCCAGGGGCCCTTGAGGACCAGACGGACTTCAGGGCCATCTCATCAACCGTAATGGCAGAGTTCAGAGCAGCCAAGTCCTTGGAGGACAACTGAGGCAGGCGGCAGGAAGACAAGAAGGCCTGCAAGCGAGCTCTCAAAGGCGCAGAATGGGAGACCTTCTGCCTGTCATACAGGGATGCATAAAACGATGCAAAGGCCGAGGCAATCTCCTGGGTTTTACTTGTGAGGGTACCTCTATGGTGCACTATAGCCCGAATCGTGTGAACTTGGACCTGTTTTCTGAGTTTGGCAGCTAACATGGCATCGGGTTTATAGCATTTCTCAAAGAAATTCTGTTGAGTCCATTGTAGGGCTCGCAAAACGTCCGGTGACAGCAACAAATTGAGCTCACCTCGCAGACTGGTAAGCCTCTGCAGGTTAAGGGCAGTAGGCGACTGTTTATGAGCTGACTCTGCCTCATGCAGTAATCCCTCTAACCAGAGCCTTTCTGCTTGTCGAGCTTTCTTCATACAAGAGGCCGTGGCAATAAGTTTCCCTCTCGTAACCGCTTTAAGCACCGTCCACAGAACTCCTGCCGATATCTCAGAGGAACAATTAAGATCAAAGTATTCCTCTAGGGAGGCAGACAGCTCAGATCGAACAGCCGGGTTTAAAAAGAGAGAATAATTAGAGCGCCAAGAAGATGAAGTCCCGGGCCCTAGAGGGTAAGAGAAGGTTGAGTCTACAATAGCGTGGTCCGACCATGTCAAGTCATGAATTTTAGCTATGGCGAGCTGATTAGCGAGATATTGAGAGGTAAAAAGATAGTCTAACCTAGAGTAATGAAGGAGTAATCTCGTGAATGAGGGTGTAGTAGTCTCCAGCAATCGAAGAGGCCATGAGCACGAACAAAAGAAACAAAAAGTTTAGATTTAGGCAGCATCTGATTGCCCGGAGGTGGGGCGGTTCGATCAAGTATAGGGTCAAGAAGAGCGTTGAAATCTCCACCCACGATCAGAGGGGATGTTTGACATTGATCTAATAGAGCGGAGAGTCTCGTAAAAAGAAGTGAATCAGGAGTGGTAGGGGCATAGACATTCAACAAGGAAAGAGGACAACCCTGAATTTCTCCTCTGACTAAAAGATATCTACTGTCAGGATCACGGGACACCTCCAGGGCATGGAAACCCAGAAAGTTGCGAATCAAGATGGAGACCCCATTTCTCTTACAGGGGCCAGAAGAATGGAAGTGCATGTGATAGCGCCTGTCCCATTATCTGAGTAGTGACGTAGTCCGGAAATGCGTTTCTTGAAGGAAAATTATATCTGCCCGAATGGATGCATAGTTTCTCATGGCCATCCTACGTTTTTGGGGAGCATTCAGACCTTTGACATTATGTGTGACAATTTTCAGGAGCGATGGAGCAGGGGGCGGCCCAGAACTCCCTAAGGGGGAGGGAGGAGCATCACCTGGCGGCAGAGACATCCGGCTAGAGCAAGGACACCCGACAATGGCTTGGAATCAGGGAAGATGGGGAGAGAGAGAGAAAAAAAAAAAAAAAAAGGGGGGGGAGGGGAGTGAAGGGGATAGAAAGACAAACACGAAAGGTAAGAAAGTGAAGAGGAAAACCACAGGGAGAAAAAAAATAAAATTTAAAGGGGGGGGAAGACAGGATAGAGGTCTACAGGGAAGGGGACGCCGAGGGCGTCGAAGAGATCCTCAGACGAAGGGTATAGAAAAGACAGACAGGGGAGAGAACCAACAACCACTGCCCGCTAGGAAACAGAAAAGGGAGGAAAAAAGGGAGATCACCCGCATGATGTGTCATATTAGGTGGAAGGGGGGCTCTGATAAGGAAGTGGGCATGTAACTGCCTGTAATAAGGCGTGGTAAATGCACCCCGTCTATAGCAAACATAATCGCATCTAAATTTAAACGTGCCATGGAGCGACAGGAGGCGCACACGATGCACCGCCAAATCGGGGCAACATCCCCACGCCAAAGAGGGGAGGCAGCCACACCCCCAGCGGCACCAAAGGAGCCGCGGGAAGGCGTCCCAACCCCCACCAAGAGAAAGGTGCTGCCCAAAATGAGAAGGAGCCTGAAGGGCAAGGAGGCCAAAATGTCCCATCACCTCCCTGAGCGGCCCCGAGGTACCGGGGCGCCAGGCAATGCACCCCATCACTCCATAAATAGCACAAAGGAGCAATCCAAAACAAAATATGTGCGGGCCAAGAATAAACCTACAAAACAGGCACAAATAAAGTAAGAGATATCAGTGTCTACATGGTATATATTCCTGCAACAACAGTTAACCATATAAGATTTTCTAACAAGCAACAATAAGACAACGTTACTTCCACAAATAACTACTCACCCCACCCCCAAGTTAGATCCCAGATAGAAAGGGGGAGCATAAAAAGAAGAGGGGCTCATGGGGAAAAGGGCAGAGCTCAGTCACTGAGAGAGGGTAAACAACCCACCAAAGGTGAGGGAGATAAGCCCAGCCGAGTGGAAATACAGAAGGAAGCGGCAAAGGGGTGGCCTGAAGCACCAACTGATGCTAAAGTGAGGAAGGCCACTGGAGAAAAAGAGCAGAGAGGGAACGATAGGGAAAGAAAAAAAGAAAGAGAAAGGGTAGGAAGGGCAGCAGAAGGTACACTGTAGAACAAGATACCCAATGGCCGTCAGACCACCATCTCCCTCGGACCCCTGTGCCCCCAGGAAGCCGCGGAACCCCCGATGGAGGACTCCCCGACACACACGGGGGGACCAGCTAAAGACCGAGCCACCCACCTCCCCCCCAGCACCAATCCCAATAGAAAACATTAAAACCAAACAGAATAAACATAATCATCCTTATATTGCAAGAGACATCTGTTTATAAGGTACAAGGAATTGTCTAGAGAAGCAGAGTAACATACATTTGGAACATGCATTGAGTCTTCACAGAATGGGGCCGCAGAGTACCTGCAACTGCAACCATCGTCCCGGCATCCACCTATGAGAGTGGAGATAGAGCTCAAGTCCCAGGGGAGCGATGGCAGAACCGGAGACAGGCCCCAACAGTCCACGGCAGCAGAATCACCCGCCAGAAGAGAGGATGGTAGGTGAAAAATCCATCAGGGACAGTCACCGGGGCTAGGGTAAGTCCAGTCTCAGGCAGGAGCATCCACCACTGGTGCAGAATATTCCTCAAACAGCGACTGAACTTCCGGAGGTATGTCCAGGCCCAATCTGTGAAGAAATCTCTGGCAGTCAGAGGGGTCCCGCTGAGAGGCCTGGGACCCGTTACCTGATGCTACCAGGCAGAACGGGAATCCCCAGCGGTAGAGAACGCCTTGAGAGCAGAGGTAAGTTGTCAAAGGCTTCAGCGTGCGACATTTCTGGAGCGTGGAGGGTGCCAGGTCTGCAAAGAAGTGCGGGGTGAAACCATCCATTGACGAAGGAGACCCCCTCACTGCCTTCACAACCGCCTCTTTAGTGGTGTAAAAAGTGAATCTTGCAATGACATCTCTAGGCGGGTCTGTCAAGGGAGGCTTCGGTCGCAGAGCTCTGTGTACACGGTCTAGGGATAGCTGCAGTTCCGACACATCTGGCAGCAGAGAAGACAGGTACTTGCGCAGGAAACCAGACAGGTCCACCACTGTCTCGGGTATACCCCGGACCCGCAGATTAGACCTCTGGGACCTATTGTCCAGGTCTTCGATAGCATTGTGCAGGCGATGGTTCTTAGTGCGCAAAGCCTCAATATCTTCCGCCTGGGATACTTGAGAGTGTGACAGAGTATCCATGCAGCTCTCCATGGCTACGACACGGCCCACTATCTGTTGCAGTTCTGTCTTAAGAGAGGCAACACTAGCTTGAAGTTCCCCAGAAATATCTTGTTTAACAGAGAGAAGTAAATCTTTCAGGGAGTCCAGGTCTTGTCTGGTGCAGTGGGGGAGCGAATCTGGCTGGGCCCGCGTGGTAGGGGGTGTGGAGCCACCCAACTCTCTTTTTTGAAAAAAGTCCTGCGAAGGAGCAGATTTTTGAGCCTTCCTCGACATGCTGCCGGTTTGGCAGTATAAAACACTCCCAAAGGAAGACAACACGGTAGGTGAACGCTAATGTAGGCTATAGCAGGCAGTCGGGACGCAGGAGCTTCAGAAAAACATGACCATGCTTGCCAAGCTGCAGGCCACACCCAGTGGTTGGATGTTTTAACATTTATGCAAGTAGTGGAGGAGATTAGCTGTGATAAGTTTGATGTCTTAAACAATGAACATAATTTTTCATTCCTGGAATCTATTCAATTGATATTAAAGTCTCCAAGAAACAACATTTCACTTTTCAGTTTATGGGTGGCAATCTCATTGATGTGGTGGGTTATGTCTGTAAGCGACTGTGTTGGTGTATTTGGAGGCCTGTAGATGCCAACAATTATGATTTGTTTAGAGAAGGGAAGAATAATTTTTCCTGCAATGTATTCATATGAATCAGAGTAATAAGAGTCATTTAAAAGTGTAAAGTTTATAGACTCTTGGGCTCATATGATTATGCCTCCTTACTTTTCTTGGTCCTTCCTAAAACATGAGTATCCTACAGAATATTACAGAGAATTGCACAACTTAGTTATAGTTTTGTGCATAGATACTACATGTATTTGTGTGTATATATATATATATATATATATATATATATATATATATATATATATATATATATATAGAATATGCACAAGTACATGGAACATGTCATGTAACCAAAGTTCTGCCTGTCTGGCACTAACACCCAGGGATGGCAGTAAGGAGGAGGAGTTATTCTCATCTATACTGTCATTCCCATAGAACATGATTTTCACAGGAGTGGCCAGGGGAGCTAACCCGGGGGTGGGGGGGGGGCACTCCTGTGAAAATCTTTGTAAGGAATTGTGGGGTCTTCTATATACACACAATACTAAACTCATGCAAACACTATATGTAAACAGCCATACTCTAAATGCAATACTCAAAACGTAAATGCAAAATACAGAATGCAAAATGCTTTAGGCAGTATGTTACTCGCAAAAAGCTAAATGCAATTCACTGTATACAATATGCTATATGCAAAACGCAATACACAAAATGCTATGCACAAACCGCTAAAGTCAAAATGCAATATGCAAAACACTCACTCACATGCTCTCATATATTCTTGCTCACATCAACACACATGCACATTCATGCTCACTGCTGGAGAGTTGAATAACACATTGATTTGCAATACGTTGCATACCTTTTTGGAACTGAAAGGGCTAAGCACAGAAAACACAAAACATTACCTCCTTTATGGATTTGCCTGGATGACAGGGGAAATCCTCTTAGATCTCCTTTTAATTTTTTAACCCAATTAGTGCCAAACATGTATCCAATGCACTGAGTTGCAATGCGGTTGGTAACGCACATAATGGCTACTCCTGTTTAGGATTTCTTCTGTAGTGTCTGTCTTCATAGCACACTTGCTTTATAAAGGGAGACATATTTCTTATCGATATTTCCTTTTCTTCTGGGTCCCTCCACGGACATTAAACTGAATGGGTTATGTCTTCTCCTTCCAGCTGTTCATAAGGAAGCCGGTCACTTCCTCTGGTAGTCATCTTTTCTCAGAGCTAGAAAATACAACACAGATAGGTTAATGGGTCGGGAATGTCATGGAGGGACACCAAAGAAAAGGTGACATTTCTTACCGTTATTTCCTTTTCCTCAGCGTGTCCCACGGCCATTAGAACATATGGGCTGTCCCTTCCACTAGTTAGCGTTTTACTCTAAACTGGAAATTATAAAAATGCACTTCCCCTTTCCTCTTCGGTCTTTTTTTTACACCAGCTGGAGAGAGGAAGAGTGGGACTGTGCGTTCTGCTTTGTAAAAAAAATAAAATAAAAAAAAGACACTCAGTACCTTCTGCAGGACAGCATAGCTGTCCAGACCAGGGATCGTAACCCTGAAGAGCCAACTCCTCTTCAGTGCCGTGGGGGGAATACAGAGGAAAATGAAATAATGGTAAGAAAAGGTGAAGTTTACTCATCAATATTTGGTTTTCCTCTGTGTCCTTCCACTGCATAGATTGTGGGTATTAGCTCCACCTCGAGGCTGGTAGGACCAATCAAAATGATAAATGTGTACTTCTCCTCCCCACTTGCAGATATACTATTGTCCATGCTGAATGAGACAACAGATTAGGTGTCATAGCAGAAGTAATGCAATAAGCATCAAAAACTAGGAACGATACGTTACCCACCAAATAGTAGGGAGGGTTGCCATGGAAGGACACAGAGGAAAACCAAATATTGGTGAGTAAATTTCACTTTTCCTCTGTGTCCATCATAGACTGTGGGACTTACCAGAGCAGTACCTCAGACACTAGGGAAGGAACAAAGCCCCTAACACAGGAATGCCAGCTTCAAGCACCTTCCTGCCAGTTTCCTCATCTTGGAACGCTTTAAGGCCCAGTCTATAATGATTTGACAGACTCAGAGACTGAGGACCAGGTGGCAGCTTTGCATATCTCTTCTGGGATAGCAACTGCCTTCTGTGCCCCTGAGGTGAAAACAACTCTGGTGAATGTGCTTTAATGCCAGTAGGATGATCCATACTGGCTAACTAACATGCTAGCTAATGCAGTCTTAAATCCATCTAGCAATGGATGATTTGGAGGCTACATATGCCATTAAATTTCCAAAGAATTGGATGAAGAGCACATCAGTCTATGAAGGAGCTGTGTACTCTTAAGTAAATTTGCAAACAACAGACAAAGTCCAGGTTCTGCAGCTTCCTTTATATACCATACCTGGAATTTGAACAGAAAATGTAAGAACAATTTCCTGACTAAGATGGAATTGGGTCACCACGTAGCAACGAAATGTAGCTTTGGACATAATACAACTTTGTCTTGATGAAATGACAGAGGGACACATAATAAGAATGTAATTCACTCACCCGTCTAGCAGAAGTCACAGCTGTAAGTAAGACAGTGCTGAGATTGAAATGTTTAAAGGATATCTTCTCCAGCTTCAAAAAATGGATGGAAGGATAATCGGTGCAAGACTGAATAAAGATCACAAGGTGGGATAAGCTCTTGGATCGTGAGTCTGAAATAGCTGAGGTGTATATCTTTAATGAAGGAATTGTCAGCAAAAGGCGAGTTGCCAGAACCGCAGAAAGAGCAGAAAGCTGAACCTTAATAGAAGCCTGCTCTGAACCCTTCTGGAACCCATCCTAAAGAAAGTACAAAATGTTTTCTGCAGTAAAAAGGGACCTATCCAGGTTTGGGATGGACACCAATTATAAAAGACAAACCATATACTGTAGCAGATCTTGGTGGAGGAAGCCCTTCTGCCTGCTAGGATGGTGTCAATAACTGGATTAGAAATACCCTTGAGTCTTAAAGACCCCTGTTCAGCTTCTACGCCATCAGCCTGAAGAGAAGCTGGATTCAGATGTAGTACAGGACCCTGAGGCTGTAGATCTGGTATGTCTGGAAGAGGTATAGGAGGCTGAACTGACATTACCTATAGGTCTGCATACCACAACTTTCGTTGCAAATCTGGAGCAATGAGAATGATTTTGATCTGTATCTTCTTATCTTCCGTACTACTTCTGAGAGGGAAAGATGAAAACAGGTACTCCAGTCTGAAGTTCCACGAGAATGTCAGGGTATCCTGTCCCAGGAAATGACTGTCAAACCAAACGGGACATGAACCTCTGGCACCTTTTGTTTTATTTGTAACTATCAGGTCTATTGTGGAAAAAAATAGCGCCAATACCATAGACCAATATTTTTCCCATTTTAAGGACTATTCTCCTGAGTCTATCTTGGTCCTGATTAGGAAGTCGGACTGATGATTGAGATGATCGGACAGGTAAGGTGCAGAAAGGGCTTAGATGTATTTCTGCCCAATGCAGGATTTATATTGCCAGTCTGTTGAGTGGAACACTTCTTATTCCACCTTGATTTTGGAGGTATCAGACTGCTGTGATGTTGCCTGAACAAATTAAGACCGCTGTTTTTCAAAGAGAATCCTGTGAAGTGTGAGATATTTCCAGATTGCCAGGAGGTCCAGCAGGTTGATGTGTAGAGAATTTTTTGAGGAGGCCAAATCCCCTGTACCCTCTTTTGATTACAAATTCCTAATTTGCTGTCACAGTATCTGCCTTCTCTAGATTGGACTGATGAACCCACCATGACAAATGGATGGTTGCGCTGGAATCTTTTGTGAAAAAACAGAAGGGATCCTTATTGTAGAACCTGAGATAATTTTCTTGAGTCAGCTGGGTGCAAGTCCTTCCCCAGGGAGAAATTTGTTGTGCCGATGATAGGTGTCCTAATCATTTGCTAGAAAATCTTGCAATCTGAATTCTTTTGAGTAGAAAACATGAACACTTTTGGAATTATGTGATCCTGTCGCTCTTGAGACATGTTTGTTGTAGGATAGTGTCAAAAGTGATTCAGAGAAATTTGAGGTTCTGTTTGTCTTTAGTCTGTATTAAGTAGCTGAGCTTCTGAAGGAGGTTAAGACAAACCTCTGTGCTTGTCGCTGATCTTATTCTTGACCTGTCCATGATCCAGATGTCATCTAAGTATGGTAAAACTCATATCCACTGCCTGTGGAATGCCGCCCTGGTTCCAGACAGAACTTTGGTGAAGATTCGAGGAGCTGAATCCCAACCCCACTGGCAAAACCCAGTACTGGTAATGGTCCTGAATGATATGGAAACTGAGGTATTATTTCCTGTGCACTGGTGTGATGGGAATATGACATAAACATCTTTGAGATCTATGCTTGTCAAATACAACTGAGGCTGGATCATCTTTATAGCAGATGTAACTGTTTCTATCTGAAAATGGTGTACAACAAGAAAAGAGTTAAGATGTTTCAAATCCATTGTAAGGTGTAAGTCTCCTGAAGGCATTATGACAGAGAAAAATGAGTGGAATAAAAAACATCGGAGTTTCTGACTTACTGGAACCTGATCTATGAATTGTTTCTGAATAAAATCTTGCATCATTTTCTTCATCAGGTTCTAGTTTCTAACATGATGTTCTGAACTGTTGGTGTGTAGGGGGATTGAAATCCTAATGCATACCCTGTTTCCAGGATCTTTGTTACCCACTTGTCTGGGTGATCAGGCTTGTACCTTCTTGTCTAATGAAAGGACTGCCGTATTGCTTGAGTGGATCTTGAAGGCTAACCCCAGGAAACAACTCTTATCACCAGAAGACATTTTGATGATCTCTTCAAGTTGATCACCAAATAGTTTTGAATCTGTGAATGGAAAGGAAACAAGCCTGATGTTGGAGGAATGATCCACTTCTCAAGCTTTGATCCATGATACCCTTCTGGCAGTGAAATATAGAGAAGATGATCATGCTAGTAGTGTGATATTCTCTATAGATTGAATACAGTTCTCTCAACAAACGGGATCTGAATACATAGGACTCGATTTTCTCTCAGATAACTCAAGTAGACATATGTGTAGAGTATGGAAGATAGATGCCATGGCAGAAGCAGGCTTCAAATTTTGTCCAAGTGTAGAAAACAGTTTCTTAAGGACACTGCCTGCACGTTTCTCCATGGAATCACAGGGGGTGGTACCATTTTCCAATAAGATGGTTGGTCTGCGTAATATCTGAGCGATTGTGGTATCAACTTTGGATGGAGTGGACCAGCTCGAAGTGATATATATGCTGGAATCCTTTAGATATAGAACTTCGCTTCTCACTTTGCTTCCATTTATTCATAATGATATCTTGTATGGAACTGTGCCCCGTATCTGAGGGCTAGATTTTGTTTACCCCAGGGCCAGTGCTACCATAAGGCAGCTTAGGCAGCTGCCTTAAGGCACTGTGGCGGAGGGGCACCGAAACGGGGAAGCCAGCTACTTCACTGGCCCCACATGCTCTTGCCGGTAGGATTAGGTTTGCCACCCAGCCGGTATTTTTGTGTGCGACGCATCCGGACAGTGAAGTCTCTTCTACTCAGCCCCTAACACGCACCATCACCAGCCAATGAAAGAGGAGATGGTCCTCATTGGCTGGCTGGTGTGTGTGAGGGGGACGGCGGCGGTACGCTGGCTCGTGATGAAAGTGATGCAGCATGGTCTGGATCAACCCCCCATGGTGCAATGTCTTGCCCCAGAGTTGTTCCAACTCGCTAATGTTAATGATTTGTTTTGTAAAGCGCCATCCATGTGTGAACAGAAGTGACACAACTATTGGACAAACAACTCACAGCATATCATACTAATTCCCACTTGACTCAACTGGACTTTTTATTTGACCTCCTTCCGTGGTCCAGTTGCAGATCACCTTCTCTGGCACAGACTTCTATATTCAGCTTCTGCACGCTCAAATAATACAGCGCGCTAGGATATGATGTTATATCCTGGCGTGCTGTATTATTGGGCACATCGAGGAGCTCAAAGAAGGCCTGTGTTGAAAGAGGCACAGATCCCTTGCTTAAAAAACACTGCTGGACAACTAGGGATCATGGTAAGGGTAGTAGGCAAGAGGGAGCAGGGGGCCTGGGGGGAAAGTGTTTGTGTACATACATACATACATATATGTTTAACCCTTTGAGTGCCAGGGGGATACAGAATGCATTGCAAAACAATGCATTCCATAACCCTCTGGCATTCAAAGGGTTAAATAATTTGCAAGGGAGATGTCAAATATTTTAATTGTGTTTGGGGGTTAACTTATCCTGTACCTGGCCCCACGGGCATCTTGGGGTCACTATGTGTGGGTCTGTGGTTACCATTGCAGTGGCACAATGCTGGGGTGTAGGTGTAAGCATGTGGTTATATGGCTGCCAGTGAGGCCAAGGAGCCTTATGTATTTAATGCAAAATGCAACAATTCAGGACCAAACTAACTGCAATATAGTGGACAAATAAATGTTTTCAAAATGTCCATTAATTTAAATGGGGTGTTTCACCCCTTCAATGGTAGTGGGGTCTCCTAAGCTAGTGGGGTCTCCTAAGCAAAACCCCGCATCTTGAGCTAATTAGGCATTTTAACCCCTTTAGCTTTACAATACATTGGAGACCCTCTAGCATTCAAAGGATTAAAATCCCTATTTTATATGTATAAAAAAACAAATTACGTATATAATTTAAAAAAAGAAAATCATTGTTACACATAAATTAAATATTTAATTACATTTTCACACAAATTACATATATAATAAAAACAAACACTTTTTTTATACATATACAGGTTGCTTATTAACCCTAAGAGTACCAGAGGGGTAGCAAACACATTACAATACCTCTCTGGTACTCATAGGGTTAATCTTGCAATACAAAATATGAGGGAATGTCAACTATAATAGAAGAAAAATGTTGGATAAAAACGGTGAAAGAAAGTCACGGGAGCACTGTAGTCGACTTTTCAAGGGGAAGGGGGGTTAAAATGTCGGATTACAATATTTGTCGGATTAATATGGTGAAAGAAAGCACTGTAGTCGACTTTTAAAAGGGGGGTTAATATGTTGAAGGGGGGCACATTATGTTGGATTTCTATGCTGTATACTGTATTATACACTGCTTTTGTTCGAACAACGATGATTTAGAAACTGTCGTTATGGCTTCTACGCCTCAACCTCTGAGGCGCAAAATTTCTGAGTGAAATGTAACCACAAAACAGGCGGTAATACTGGGCGTGGGTAATAGGATACTATTTTTTTTAGTTGTTTCCTATGGGCTTAATTTAGACTGGCGGTAAGTATAATTACCGCTGATTTTGCTTTCACAAGTCAGGTAATAGGATAGCAAAAACTGACTTAAAAAAAACATAGCACCTGTTTTATTTTTAGCGCTGGTAATAGAATCGAGCCCCTAGTTGCGTATCTCCCTTTACTCAGCTGAAGTAGCCACAGATTCTAGGTCTATGAAGCTGTCCTCATTTTCTTCCTGTACCTTAGAGGGCCCTCATCTGGGTCAGACATTCTGGGCCTCTTATGTGCTGCTTCTGCAGAGATAAAAGTTTCTTGCCCTGATGTC
Organism: Rhinophrynus dorsalis; assembly: GCA_037306005.1. NCBI lineage: Eukaryota > Metazoa > Chordata > Amphibia > Anura > Rhinophrynidae > Rhinophrynus > Rhinophrynus dorsalis. Next base: position 275,796,749 of record CM074719.1, read on the forward strand.
TTCATCTAGGTAAGAAAGACCTGGAATTAGGGACTTCACTACCAGCAGCACACTTGTGGCAAACAGTACAGAGTTTTGCAGGGTCAGATAAGGCTATTCTATGATCACATCCTGCACAAGCTGTGGTCGTGGGTGCTAATTTCTCTTTTTTAGAGGGGCCAGAAGCCCTGGGCTTTTCCCCTTTAGTTTCCTTAAATGTAGACCTGTTTGGAGTATATAGTAAATTAAATATGCAAAATGAAGAAGCAAGTCAGTAACAACACACTATACCATAAATTTGTGCAAGAGCAATGGGACATTAATATGTACTCACTGTGACCAAAATGCCATCCAAATGCACGTTTCTATAAGGAACCAGAGGAACACTGCTTTTTCCTGAAGGTGTTCCATCAGTGGAACGCAAAAAAGCTCAACTTCTGGTTTCCGGATGAACAGAGACATGCTGGATGCGTGCGCACCTCCTGTACAGGCACTCAACACTGGATGGCAAGGAGGGGAAGGCTGGACATGGCTCCGTGCGTTTAGCCAGATTCTCATTGGACATTTCATTGGACTCATGCAACCTCGTCTTACATCCTGAGGTATGTGATCCCAGAGTAATGTAAGCCGAGGTTAGGCAGGCCACATAGGGGGAAAAACATAAAATGAAACAAGTACTTCTCCAAGTATAAGAGAGAGAGAGAAAGAGAGAGTGAGACCAAAAGCCTCCGTCCTCCAGCTTGGTAGGACCAAAATAACTGCAAGTGGGGAGGTGAAATGCACATTTATAATTTGATTGGTCCTACTAGCTGGGAGCCGGAACTAATACCCACAATCTATGCCACGGATTGGATAAACAGGAAATTTCACCTGTTCATTTCCAGGAATTTCAACCAATGACTTGGTAGTCGTTGGCTCTTTTTCACATTTACTATCCATCCTAGATGTTCCAAGTGCATTTGGGTTCCCTGAACGTGCTTGAATATTTGAATCTACCACTAGGAGAAGATCGTCCAGGTATAGGACTATTGTGATGCCTTTCTTCCTTAATTTTTCCAAGGCCACTGCTAGTGTCGCGGAGCTGAGGTCAGTCCAAATGGTAGTGCTCTGAACTGCCAATGTTTGCCCTTGTAATTGAATCTGAGAAACTTCTGATGTTTCTTCCTTATGGGTATATGATAGTATGCGTCCTGTAGATCTATAGACGCAAGAAAAGTTCCCTGGTCGTACTGTTCTGAGTACCAAAGTCACTGACTGCATCTTCAAAGCTTGGTACTTCAAAAAATGTTTTAAAAATTTAAAATCCAGTATTATCCTGAATCCCCTCATCAATTTCGGAGCCAAGGAAATTATGGAATAAATCCCAGTATTCCTTAAGTTGTTTGGGACTTGCACTATGATTTCGCTTTTTTGAAGATCTTGTATTTCCATGTCTAGTAAAGCTTCTTTTACAGGATTTTGAGGAACTTTTGAGATACTGAATACTCTCTTTTGGTGAATAGTGTTGAAATCCAGCGGATACCCTCTCTCCAAGTTCTGTCATACACAGTTGCCTAGGTCTGTTTCCTTTTCTCAGATGGACAGGAAGTGTGCCAGTCATCCCCCTACTAGCACAGGAGGCAGGGCCCGCCAATCTTCATGAGAATTCCTTCTTTCCCTGGTTCTTCCAGGGTCCTTCCTTCCTGAACCCTGCTCTGAATCCCTGGGCAGATTATTGTCTTCTGGTGTCATAGGATCTGTTTTGTTGAAACTTCCTGGCGTCAAGAAAGGGCTGTCTTCTTGACCTGTAAGCTGTGCGTGAGGGGGATGATCTGTTCCTGTGATCTTGCTGTAACAACAAACTTCTTCCTCCAGATAGTTTCTTTATTTCTTCCAGCTGTTCTCTGAGCAACATGGATCCCATAAAGGGCAAAGAGATTAACCTGCTTTTTTGATGAAGAGTTAGCACCCCCATGACCTCAATCATAATGCTCTAAGAGCAGAAATGGACAAAGAAGAAAATCTTGCTGATAACTTAATGGCGTCCATGGAGGCATCACATGAGAACCCTATCGCTTCCTTGATTAAGGCTACATCTTTTGATAACTGGAAACAGAGGATTCTATTTTCTCCTCTAATTTCATTAACCATATTCTAATGGTTCTGGATACACAAGCAAGGGCAGTGGCAACCTTAATATTCTGCCCCAGAAAAGAAAACTGCTTTTTTAAAGCACTTTCCATTCTGTGATCCTTGGAGTCTTTTACAGAAGATCTATCTGCCACAGGGATAACTGTTCCCTTGGAGAGACGAGATATAGCTGCGTCAATTTTAGCAGGTGATACCCAGGAAGCCGACTATTCTTTTTTAAATGGGTACATTTTTTATAATCGTTTTGGCACTCCCTTGGTCCATTCAAATTTGATGATATCAGAGACTGAATGATGCACTGGGCTGTTTTTTTTGTTTCCTAAGAAGGCCGTATCTAATATATCCTGCTCTTTTTGTTCATCTGATAGACCCAGTGTTTTGTGCAAGTGTTTTAGGAAGGGCTCCATTTTGTCCAGGATGAATGAGCCTTAATTTTCAACAATTTCTCCCTCTTCTTCAGACGAGTATGCTGACAGTAGGTCTTGAACACTGTCTAAGTCTCCTTCCTCCCTTCTGTGCTATGTACCCTCTTCAGAGTCTTCTGTTTGCATTCTTTTGCGTGCTGGGGATTTCTGCATGGCATTAAAAGTTTTTTGCATGGAGGGCTGCATCCGTGATAAAAACTGCTGAAATTGGCCTGGTACATCTTGCTCTGCTGCTTTTTTTAAGGCAGCCTTGACATCAGATGTAGGAATTTTTGCCTCACAACCTAAACAATTCTTTTGCTTTTGGGAGGGCTTATCTCCTTTAGTTTCAGTGGACTTTTCCTTTCCCCCTTAAGTGGAAGGCTTATTGTTAGCCATAGGAAAGACAAGATAGCTAAAACATTACTTTTAATAATTTACATTAAAAAAATAATTAGAATCACCTTGCCCATGCTCCACATCCTTACTTAAAGGGGTAGTAATACTTCGTTTTATCTTTGTTTTATTTTGTAGGCATTAAAAAACATGAAGAACGATATAAGTCTTATCTGTCAAACCTTTATGGTTTGAGAGATATTCACAAGCAAAGTTTCCCCTCCCGTTCCTTTTACCTAGTGTAAGCCATCTCTTCTCAGATGTGGAATGCAGTCCATAGACCAGACAGATAACAGAAGGGGACAATCTTCTTCCTATGAGAACAATGAAAGCCCTGCCCCCCTTGACAAGTTTTTCATGTTTTTCCCTTATCTTAATTGAAAATTGTCCCTCTCTGCAATCTATGTAGGCACCTCCCTTCTGCTCTGGCTGAGCAGTGTTAAATCAGTAAAAGGGGTAGGGAGGGGGATACTTTGTCATTGAATTACTCTTGAACTACAACTCTGACAGAATTGAAATAACACTCTCCAAAGTCCAAATACAATGATGATTAATTAGAGCTGCTTTTATTATGAAACATTACTATCCCTTTAAATAGTGAGCTTGATTGAGACTGCTAGGCGTGGGTGGAACGCAGAGGCCTTCCATAATAGGCAGCCAGCAGAAAGATAAATATTGGAAATCTTACCTTGTTTCCTTCTTCCTGCTTCTTGCTGCCCCAGTGTGTGCTTAAGCCATTGACCATCTGACGCTTTCCGAGCTGGACATCTGCCTCTGCCCACTATCCAGTCAGGAACTTGGCTGCAAAGGCTCTGGAGCTTTATACATCACCGACCGGTCCCATGATGGAGTTGGAGCTTCAGGGTTGTGATCCTTGGTCCAGACAGCTATGCGGTCCCGCATAAGGTACCAAATGTCTTTTTCTTTTACAAAGTGGAACACACTGTCCCACTCTTCCTCTCGCCAGCTGGCGTAAAAAAAGACTGAAGAGAAAAGGGGAAGTGTGTTCTTATAGTTTCCGGTTTAGAGTATAATGGCAGCTAGTGGAAGGGACAACCCATATGTTCTAATGGCCGTGAAAGGGGACACAGAGGAAAAAGAAATATCGGTACGAAAAAAATCTCCCTTTCTTCTGTGTCCTTGTCCACAACCATTAAAATGAATGGGATGTACCAAAGCAGTGCTCAAAGTGGTGGGAAAGAAGAAAAATAAGCCAATGACTCAAGAAATAGCTCCTCAAATAAATGCAAAACTGCCCATGCATGCATAAAAATGAGAGAATAACCGTGTTACATGCAAACTACCCAAACATACATAGTTAGAAATATCTTACCAGCCTGGTATGTTTCTTATTGACTTATTGACAAAGGATGTCATTAGATCCACTACAGGATGTCCCATTTTGAGACAATGTAGTTGAAGACTTCCTTGTTCATGGACCAGTCTCCATGATCCAACTTGTTGCAGCTCATAAAATCTGCTTGAAGAGTCTTGCTGCCCGCTAAGTGAATTATTGAGAGAGCTAGGAGCTTTCTTTCTGCCCACCTTAGAATTCTGCTTGCTTCTACATTCAACAACTGCCTCCTTTTTACTCCTTAGTTTTTTATGTACATTACAGCAATCATGATGTCTGTATCATTACAGTCTTGTTCCTTATGTACTTCTTGAACTTCACTAATGTTTGAGCAAGGAGACGTGGAACACATTGTGAATGCGCATGGAGGCAGGAAGCTCCAAGTCATATGCCACAGGGCAGATTCTGCGCAACACACGGAACGGACCAACAAATCGGGGGAAATTCCCCAAATATGTTAGAGTGGTTGAGCTCAGAGACAGAACTCCCTAGAACGCTAGGGTAAACCAGCAGGCAGCAGTGAATAGGAATCTCTAGAACTCTAGGGCAACCAAGCAGGCAATGGCGACTGAGGCTCTCTAGAACACTAGGGTAACTGAACAGGCAGTGGTGACTGATATACCCTAGAACGCTAGGATAACTGAACAGGTAGTGGTGACTGATGTTCCCTAGAACGCTAGGGTAACTGAACAGGCAATGTTGACTGAGACTCCCTAGAACGCTAGAGTAGCCGAACAGGCAGTGGTGACTGAGACTCCCTAGAACGTTAGGGTAGCCAAACAGGCAGCGGTGACTGTGAGGGCCTAGCACGCTATGGTACCCAGTGGTGCAGAGCAGAGATAGCGAGAATGCCAGTGGCATGGACTGACACAAACTGAGCACTGCTCGTATGAAGGAGCACGAGCGGAGACAGTAGGCCACAGGTATATAGGATCAAAGTTAGCTGGAGCCGGGTCAGTACAGAGCGGGAAGTCAAACAGAGCCAGGAGTAAAGCTGGAGCAGGTAGTCAGCCAGAGCCAGGAGTCAAACCAGAGCGGGTAGTCAGCCAGAGCCAGGAGTCAAACCGGAACAGGTAGTCAGTCAGAGCCAGGAGTCAAACTGGAGCGGGTAGTCAGCCAGAGCCAGGAGTCAAACTGGAGTCTGTAGTCAGCCAGAGCCAGGAGTCAAACTGGAGCGGGAAGTCAGCCAGAACCAGGAGTGAAACCGAGTGGGTAAGCAGTTAGGGATCAAACGGAGCCGAAGTCAAAACAAGACAGGAGTCATACACAGGAATCGAGCATCGGAATCACCTCAGGAAGGACAGAGGGTTGAAACCCATAGTTGATCATAAACGGAGAACTCTGAGTGGAAGAGTTCAAGGTACAATTCCGGGCAATCTCCGCCCAAGGTAACAGGGTAGCCCAATTATTGTGGTGGTCAGATATATAGCAACTGAGAAATTGTTCAAGGGCCTGGTTAGACCGTTCGGCCACACCGTTGGATTGTGGGTGATAAGTGGAGAAAGTGCCAGCTGAATCCCCATTTGAGTACAAAAACATTTCCAGAACCCAGACACGAATTGGCTACCTCTGTCTGAGACAATCACCCTGGGTATGCCATGGAGACGAAAAACCTGTCTAGCAAACACCACCACCAACTCCTACGCGGATGGTAGGCCTTTAATTTGTACAAAATGAGCCATTTTAGAAAATTTGTCTGCGATCATCAGGATGACTATGCAGCCAGAAGATGCCAGCAGGTCAACCATAAAATCAATGGAAATATGGGACCAAGGACATTTTCCGTTGGCCACAGGTTGAAGGAGACCGATGGGCAAATGTCGAGGTGATTTATTTTGAGCACACGTGGTGGGCGCCTACTCCAATCTCAGATGCATCAACCTCCAGGGTAAAGGGCAGGGTGGGATTCGGATGCACCACAATCGGAGCTGCAGCAAACGCTGTTTTGAGGTTTTCAAAGGCTAGCAACGCATCGGCAGACCACTCAGAGACTTTTGCCCCTTTGCTGGTCATATCCGTGATCGGTTTGACAATAGTTGAGAGATTCTTTATAAATTTCCAATAGTAGTTAGCAAATCCCAAGAACCTTTGGATCGCTTTCAGTCCCTCGGGACGAGGCCACTGTAATACTGCGGACAATTTCTGGGGTCCATAGCCAACCCAGCAGAGGAAATGATGTACCCCAGAAAGGTAACCTGAGGTTTGTGAAATTCATATTTCTCCAACTTGCAAAACAAATTGTTCTCTCTTAGTAAATTTAGGACCTTGGATACTTCCAAACAATGAGTCTCCACCTTAGGGGAATGAATTAGGATGTCATCCAAGTAAACCACAACGCAACTTTGTAATAGGTCTCTCAGTACATAATTTATAAATTCCTGGAAGACAGCAGGAGCATTGCACAGACCAAAGGGCATAACCAGGTATTCATAATGCCCGTTCCAGGTGTTAAAAGCTGTCTTCCATTCGTGGTCCTCCTTTATTCTGACCAGATTGTAGGTTGCCCTCAAGTCGAGTTTAGTAAATATTTTGGAACCTTTGAGGCAGTCAAACAGCTCTGTAATCAGTGGTATAGGATAGGCATTCTTTACCATCAATATGTTCAAGCCACGGAAATCGATACATGGGCGCAACTCTCCGTCTTTCTTTTTAACAAAAAAGAATCCAGCACCAGCAGGTGATGAGGATTCAAGAATGATGCCCGTCTCCAAGGCATCAGCAACATAGTCCTCCATCTCCTTGTTTTCCTCCATGGAGACAGTGTATATATGGCCCCTAGGAGGGGTAGTACCAGATAGTAACTCTACCATACAATCATAAGGCCTGTGAGGTGGTAATACTCCGGCCTGGACTTTATTAAACACATCAGTGAACTGCGAATAAGCCTCCGGTAGGCATAAGCAGGACCCATTGCATTTAGGGCCCCAAAACAAAATTTCACAAGTTTTCCAATCAATCCTAGGGTTATGTGTCTGCAGCCAAGGAAACCCTAGAACTATGGCATAGTGAGGAGAATAAATGACCTTAAACTTCAGGGTTTCTTTATGGAGGGCTCCCACTTTAAGGGTAAGTGGAGATGTTTCATGCATGATATGTGATGTCATCATAGTAAATTAGGTTGAAAAAAGACACAAGTCCATCAAGTTCAACCTTCGCCTCATACCTCAGTAACTGAGAATTTTATAGCTTTCCTGCTACCAATTAAATTAGTCTTTATCAGACCTTCCTGATCAGCCTACTGATAAACAGTATAACTCTGTATGTTCCCTTTTGAAAGAAATGTATCTAATCTTCTCTTAAATGTATCCATTGTATCTGCCATAACTACCTCCCTGGGCAATGAATTCCACAATTTGACAGACCTTACCGTAAAAAAAACCCTTCCTCTGCTGAAGTTTAAACCTCCTTTCCTCTAATCTCAAGGGATGTCCCCTGGTCACCTGATCAGGCCTTGGAATAAATAGCTCACCGCAGAGATCCTTGTATTGACCTCTCATATACTTGTACAATGTGATAAGGTCTCCTCTTAGTCGTCTTTTCTCTAGAGTAAATAAACCAAGTTTGTTTAGTCGTTCCTCATATGTCAAGTCCTCCATTCCCTTAATTAATTTTGTTGCTCTCCGCTGTACCCTCTCTAGTTCTAGTATATCCTTTTTCAGAACCAGTGCCCAAAATTGCACTGCATGCTCAAGGTGAGGTCTTACCAATGATTTGTATAATGGCAAAATAATGTTACCCCTACCTCTTTTTATGCAAGACAGGACTTTGTTTGCCTTTGCTACTGCTGTTTGATACTGGTCACTGTTTCCAAGTTTGTAGTTGACAAGGATACCCAGGTGTTTTTCTAGCAACGAGTCACCTAAAATTATTCCATTAAGTTTATAAGTAGCCTTGGGATTGTTTCCTCCCAAATGCATGACTTTACACTTCCCCACATTAAACTTCATATTCCACATGTTTGCCCAATCTGACATTGTATGTAAGTCCCTCTGTAGAGAGAAAATATCCTGTTCTGAATTAATGACTTTGCATAATTTAGTATAACCTGCAAATATTGATATTTTGCTTTCTATATCTATTTCCAGGTCATTTATAAACATGTTAAAAAGCAGCGGACCCAATACTGAACCCTGAGGTACTCCACTCTCCACTTTAACTGTACTGGAGAATTTTCCATTTACAACCACACACTGTTCCCTATCCTTCAGCCAGTTTTGTATCCAATTGCAAAGGTTATCTCCTAGCCCCAATTTCCTTATTTTATACACCAGCCTTCTGTGTGGTACTGTATCAAATGCCTTTGCAAAGTCTAGATATACTACATCTACTGCCTTGCCATTGTCAAGGTTGCTGCTTACCTCCTCATAGAAGCTGAAAAGATTAGTTTGGCATGATCTATTCTTCATAAAACCATGTTGATTCGTGCTAATGATCTTATTTTTTGTGTTGTAATCCTGAATATAGTCCCTTATTATCCCTTCTAATAGTTTTCCCACTACAGAGGTCAAACTCACTGGTCTATAATTCCCAGGTTCTGTTTTAGTTCCCTTCTTAAATAGAGGCACTATGTTAGCTCTTCGCCAATCCTGTGGCACTGAGCCTGTGGTAATAGGCACTGAGTTCCTGAAGAACCCTTGGATGTATACCATCAGGACCCGGTGCTTTGTCGGTCTTAATTTTGTTCAGTCTTCCCATGACATCTCCTTGAGTTAACCCAATATCTATTAATTGTATTGTTTTATTTGTTACTTGCGGAGGATCTTCTACCATTCCTTGCTCCCTTGTATATACTGATGCAAAGAAAGTGTTTAAAACATCGGCCTTTTCCTTATCCTCACTAACCAACTCACCCATCTCATTTTTGAATGGTCCAATGCACTCCCTCTAAAGTTTTTTGCTATTTATATATTTAAAAAACTTTTTTGGATTAGTCTTGCTTTCCCTTGCAATTCGAGTTTCATTATCTATTTTTGCTACCCTAATTGCCTTTTTGCAATCTTTGTTGCACTCCCTGTATTTTAAGAAAGATTGTTCAGTTCCTTCTGACTTAAATAATTTGAATGCATTTTTTTTCCTTGCCATTTCCTTCTTTACATGTGCAGTTAACCACATTGACTGTGACTTACTTCTTTTGCACTTGTTCCCCATTGGTATATACTGTTGGGTACATTTCTGCAACCTAAATTTGAATTCTGACCATTTTTCCTCAGTATTTTTGCCTTTAAATAAAATATCCCAGTCTATGTGTTGCATTGAGGCCCTTAACAATTTGAAGTTCACTTTGCCAGACTGATCTCAAATGTAACCATATTGTGATCATTGTTTCCCAAATGTTCTCTTACCTTAATATTGGATACCATTTCTGTGTTATTAGTGATCACTAGGTCCAATACATTGTTATTTCTTGTCGGCGCTTCCACCATTTGTGACATGTAGCTTTCACGAAGTGTGTTCAAAAACCTGCTACCCTTAGCACTCTGACAGGTCTCATTTTTCCAGTTGATATCTGGATAATTAAAATCACCCATAATTATAGTATGCCCAAACTGGGCAGCTTTCCTCATTTGCAATAGCAGTTGGGCCTCATCATTGTCATCGATATTTGGTGGTTTGTAGCATATGCCCACCAACAACTTTTTTTTACCTTTCACACCACATTTAGTCTCGATTTCTACCCACATGGACTCCACAGTTTGGCCAGTTTCCTTACTAATATCACCTCGCAAAACTGGATTTAGCTCTGTTTTCAAATATAAGCACACACCTCCACCTTTTCTATTAATTCTGTCTCTTCTAAACAGGGAATAGCTCTCTATATTTACAGTACAGGGGTCTGCCATCAATGGCCTCAACTGTCAAGGGAGAGTCGTGTGACTATAACGGAATGTCATGACGGTCAGCAAAAGCGGTGTCTATAAAGGGTAGATAGAGATCCAGTTCCCTTAAATACCCAGAACAAAGAAGTAGCTGGGTGGAGCTAACAGCCCCAACTGCATAAAGCTGAGGCCTGCGACATGCTGCAGCCTTGCGCCCGGAAATGTTGCACTGAGGAGAGATTCGTTCGACCCTGCGTCAGAACGAATGACAATTCGGACAGCCGCGTCATATCGGCAGAGGACACGGGCAACCGTTAGAGACGCCCAGTGCACCTAGACCCAATCCTAGAAATGACGCATGGGATGACGCCGAAGTGATATTTCGTGCCATCCTAGCCCTGCGTCAAGGCCGGAGGCATCGCTGGAATTAAGGTAACTGTGACACAGTCCCACCATATGTGTAAAAGCGTCCCCCTATGGATCTTGCATCTACAGCATGTCGAAGAGTGATGTACAGATATAGATTGTAACCTGGCAGGGGTGAGGTACCACCTGGACAGTAACTTGAAATTCGTTTCTATCATTTTTGTGGATATGGATGTGACCATCACTTTTGTGGCTTACACAGCCACTTTTTCAAGTCTCTGGACAAAAAATTCCACAAAATTTTAGGCCGGAATGTCTGCAAAAGTGGCTGTTTGAGCCACGAAACACGTTAACGGGCCAAATATATGTCACTGTAAACACTAATGTGTGTATTTTTTAATACATTACATGTTTTATTTTTTATGCATCTGGACAAGTGAAGTTCATTTCACGTGAGCATTCTGAGACTTAAGTGGATACAGGTTTATGATCTCCACAGACATGTGAGGTTTGGGGTGAGACTTCGACCAATATTAAATGTGAGTACATTTATGATTTATATGATTTGGAATCAGTGCTGAATATACTATTGGGTGCCCCCTTCTGTTCTTTTTTGTTTGAGTGCCATATTTTTACCATGGAGGTTGATGAGATACATATAGGAGCAGCCCTGGAATTGAAGTACAGATGTGTTCATTAACAGCTTTGTCACTGTGGGTTATATATATATATAATTCCTCAGCCAAAACCTTTGTGAGTATACATCCACCCGGTGTTTGTGGTGGTGGTCAAGTGATACTTGAAGATACCACACAAGGGGCTCCTCCGTTTTGTCCCTCTTTTGTTTTCTACACGTAAATACACTTTTCATTTTTTTTAATCCTATTAGTGCCAGGCATGTATCAGTGCATTGGATTGCAATGAGGTGGATAACTCAGACAATGGCTACTCACTCCTGTGTAGCCCTTTTTAGTGCCAGAGGGGTAGCAACACATTTTAGGGTGTCTTCTTTAATGTCTGTCCTCATAACACACTTCCTTTATAAAACATTAGCAGACATGTGGCAAGGCTGCTGCAAACCTTTATTTCTTTATTTAGTTATTTATTTTAACCCTTTGAGTTCCAGAGGTGTCTCCTTTGTCTATGGCACTGAAATAGTTACATGTTATTAAATGTCAGACCTCGTGGTGGGGCATTTGCTTAGTAGTGATTTGTGTATTTAGGGAAGTGTACAAAGTATCAGCCTAATGGGATGTTCAGCAGTACGAAAAACTGAACTGTCCTTTCATCCACCCAACCTGTCATAAAGGATATTGCACATATGAGAATAGAACTGTTTTAGATAATGTATATGAACATCTATGTTGAACAGTAGAGATGGGGATCTGTGCTGGCCATTGGAACCAAGCTGGAGGTCAGACAAAGTATCTGGGGATCTCTGCTGACCAGTGAAACAAAGTTTGGGGTGATAATATATGTTAAGATGTGTGACCACCAGTGGGACCAAGATGAGGGGATGAAGGACAAGGGACAAACAATGTATGTGAAGATTTATAACATGTAGTGGAACCAGGCTGGGGGGATGTGAGGGGGTGTCAGACAGTATATGTGGGGATCTGAGACAACTAGTGGAACAACGCTGGGTATCAAATAGTGTAAGTTGGACCAGTGACTATCACGGGACAGTGGAACAAGGCTTGGGTGTCACTAAGTGTTCTGGGTGGAGCAGAGGGAGAGTGAAATGCATGGGGTGGGGTCAGAAACCAGGATCCTTGCTTTATGTTTGTACTGGGCCTCAAGATTTCTGATGGCAACCCTGAGGGTTTTACTCCAATCTTTTCATAGTCCCCAAAAAGGATTGAGACTTCATATAACTAGTAGACTTAAAGAAGCTAAACAAGTTTCTAAGAGAATCCAAATTCAAGATGCAATCCATCAGGTCTATTATAAATGCCTTGGAATCAGAGGAACTGATATCATGCTAGACATAAAAGCAAATCTCCCCACACACTGATCTGAACCAAACATCAAATATAAACAGTATTTCAGATTCCTTTCCTAAGGAATTGCTTTCAGTTTGTGCATTACCCTCCAGGATGGCTACAGTCCCAAGGATATTCAAGAAGTGATTACACTATTAACTGCCTTCCTAAAAAAGAAAGGTATTAATATGACACATCATTTGAATGATTGATTAATCAAAGCCAAGACAACAGAATACAAGAACCATGAATGGATTATTAACCTTTTTTTTAAAAAAAACCTAATCCCAAGTCAATGCATGATAGCATGTTTGTGCACCATAGTGTTCAACATTAGATTACATAACTACAAAGAATATACTCTCTTTAAAAAACAGAATTCAGCTGCAGCTTTGGGGAAAAAGACCCACATTTTCACAAAATATGGAGATACTGTATAACAGTATCCACATTAGACACAGTACATTTCTCTCAATTCTACATGAGACATCTAGAGCTTAGTCGTCTACAAAAATGGAACAAAAACATTCAAACACAGTGCAAATCATTAGCCCTACAAACTTTTCAGTCATTAAGGTGGTGGCTCAAACAAGGAGAATATCAAAAAATGGAAAATTGTATGCAGTGCAAAAATGGATGGTAATGACCACAAATACAAGCTCAACAAAGTAGGGAGGTTCTTGCCTTCAGGTTTCTGCCCAGGGACTAAAGGCAACTTTTTCATTCAACATACTGAAGCTCAGGGAAGTCCACAAAGCCCTTTTGACTTAGGATAGTCTTTCAATAGTGTTATCTATTAGGATAAATTCCCACAATACCACCACCACCAAGGTGGCATACGTAAATTACCAATGGGAACCAAAACAACATGTTTGGAAGTAAGGAAGATTCTGGACTAGGCAATGAGAAATGTCCCAAACATCCAAACAATACATAATGCATGGATACAAAACTGGGAAGCAGATTATCTCAGACAGAAGAAAGTCAATCCAGGTGAATCAGAACTCAGATAGGAGAAACAAATCCTGTTTAAATTAACTGGTAAGAAGACGTATTGTACAACAGATGATAATGCCAATAATAGACTATGGGGATGTAGTATGTGCTCCCACGCCACAAATCCATCTTGCTAAAACTGACACTCTGTATAACTCATTATGCTGCTCTATCCTCCAATGTAATATACACAAGCCATCATTGTGATATGTATGAAGAATTAAATTGGCTAATTCTCAAATATGGACGTGCCCTTCACCTCTCTTGAATGGTTCATAACCACGTCTCTAGAAAACTATCAGACTACCTGAGCAGTATGCTCACTCCAGCTCTCCATACTAACTATATCCTCCACTCTACTGCTAACAAGTCACTGAGTATCCCACATTTCAAGAAAGAAGCCTGTCAATCTGCCTTTTCCTTCAGAGCTCCAAAAGTATGTTATAACCTACCTGAAAAAAGTAGATCTTCTCCCAGTCTAAAATCCTTAAAACTGTTTCTTCATATCTAAAAACAATATACCACTGTATATAACATTTTTAGTATATGTGTGTATATATGTATTATGTCTCTGTATTTGTGCAAATACGCAACTCTTGCTGTAAACACTCCAGGACATACTTGGAAACGAGAGAAATCTCAATGCATCCTTCTTGGTAAAACATTTTCTATATAAATAAAATATTCAAGACACTGGTAAAATAGAGGGTCCTTCCCAAATAAACATAATTGTGCTCAGATACAATGTAAAATGGGGCAGGGAAGCTTTTTATGTTTATGGTAAAAAATATATAACTAAAACCCCACTGTTTATTATTTATAGTAAGTCACAGGTTATTTATGTGCACAGGTCAAGATCTGATGCACAGACTTTCCTTTTGTTTGTTTTGCTTATGTAGCCAAGATAAAGTTTTTGTTGTTCTTCTGACCACACACATATATATATATGTATCTGTTTGAACACTATTAATACATTCTATTTTGAGCTCACCAGGAGCCTGTATATTTTAAATTTTTTGCATACAATGCAAAACTCTCAATGTTCTGTGCAAGGGTAAAAGATTTCAAGGCAGAGAAAAAACACAGGGCAATTCCTAGGAATTACAGCCTTGTTTATCTGTTTCCTCAGGTGGCCATGATCCCCAGGGAATTCACCAAGATTAAACTGAAAAAAAGTTATTATTCTCTAAACTTCAGTGTAGCCAAAACAAGCACTATTAAACACACTGAAAGAACTTTCCATTCTAGGATCCTGGAGCCTTCCAGTAGTTCCAGATCTGTAAACATAAGGGTCCCTGCTTCATCCATGTCTAGACAGCCTAGTCTTAACGGACTTGAAGTTGACACACTAAAACTAAAGGGTTAGTCGGAATCAGTTATCCAAACCATGCTAAATGCCAAAAAATAAATGAAAAATAAAAAAAAAAACACAACAGTATTTTTCAAAATTTCTGGGTATCATTTGAAACAAAACCTTTTGAATTCAGATTACCTATTCTACTGGGTTTTCTCCAAGCAGGACAAATAAAGATCAGAAATGTAGTTCTCTAGAAGTCTAGATTCCAGCCTTATCCATTTTATTTAAACACAAATTGTGAGAACTTTGAGATGTATACATTTTTTTTTACAAGAGATAGCCCATGTGGCTCTTCCTTAAAAGGAATCCTTCTTCTCTGTAGAGTTTAGTTTAGTTTAGTTCTAAATGTTTTACAGGACTATCCATTTCAATCATTACTTTCAATATCCATCAAACATTTCACTGGACTTCCGGAAGGTGGCCATGTGCTGAGATCAGCCATTTAACCCACGCCGTGGTGCTGTTTGCGGGTCGGCGCTACATGGTTTATCCCCTTCTGAGGCAGTGCATGCCGACAAATGGAGGAGTGAGAGTCATGCTGGTAGTAATAGGACTTTGTGACACAGCGGGGGCGAGAGGAAACAATGTAGCAATGCATCATTGAACAGAGGAGGAAGACGCGAGTGCCCCGACGTCGCTGCTCTAAGTGTGACTGGCTGAGGCTGCATTTATTGAGGGGCGCGGGACGATTAGTCACTGTGCTAGTGCTGGGAGAGGAAGCCTGCCGGCGGGTGTGCGATTCTCCGGATGAGGTGGAGGTGGGTGGAGCAAAAAGCCTGAAGTAGTTACTACCACTGAATGGTGGTGGAAGAGCCCGCGAGTAGCTCCATTGTTTGTTGGTGGAGATATCCAGATAAAAGATTTATCCCACCCTCGGACTTTGTGTTATATTCCTGATACGCTGCAGGTTTATTTAACTTCAAAGAAATGGAGCCGGCTGAACAGGAGCTAGTACTGTGAGTAAAAGCTATTCTTGCCTGTTACTGTTTTGATGAGTTATACGTTTGAAGTCACAGGACAACCATTGCGCAAGGGGCGCGTTGAGAGTCATTAAAATTTGGATTATAATTGTTAAAATATTGCCTAGTGAGTGGCTACAGTCGTTTTACAAGCAATTGTGTATGTGGAAAGACTGAAAATGCTGCCTAAATCAGATAAAACAAAGAAAGACAAGATTGAGAAATCCAAGACACAAGCCATTAATACTTTTTACTCCCTGAGGTCTCAATCTAGTGTTTTTGGATCACCTAAATCGCTACCAGATCAAACTGTGGAGGGCAGTGTGCTTGAAGTGCCAAATATGATAACAAATGAAAATTTAAAACTTGATAGCTTATATTTAAAAATTAAGATGGGTCTGGAAAAGAATATGAATGAGGTCAAGGAGGAAATCCTGCAGATTCATAATTATACGGTCCAGGAGGTGACTCTTTTAACTCAGAAAAATAAGGAGTTACAATTGCAAAATGACAGTCTTGCATAAAATGGAGCAAAAGGTCACAGACATGGAAGATAGATTTAGAAGTCAGAATATTAAAATTCGAGGTATCCCAGAGGAAGTTGGTAAATTAGACCAGTATCTGTTGGACCTTTTGAGAGCATTTATTGAACCAAAGATTCTCGGTGAATTTCCACTGGAAAGAGCCCATAGAACCAAAAACGTTAAATTTGTCTCAGAGTCTGAGGGATGTGATTATTATTCGATTTAATAATGGCTAAGTTAAGGAGTTGTTCATGCAAGAATTTAGGAAGAAGGGGCTGAAGGATAAAAAATATAGGTTTCTAACTATGTTTCCAGATCTTTCTGTAGCTACAAGAACAGCTAGGAGGGCATATAGCGAGTGTACGAGTTGTCTTAGAGAGAATGATATTGCATATAGGTGGGGGTTTCTGACTAAATTGAATATCTTGTATAAAGGCTCGTCCTTCCTATGTTTGGACCCCACACAGGCAAGACAGAGGCTGATAGTTTGGGGGATCTTGAAGGGATAGGGAGTCAGGGAAGGAGAAAGGGAAAAGGCTTTGATATAGTATAGAGTGTAAAGTCAGGTGTAGGGTAATAATTATTATGGTGGTTTTAATAAAAGACACTTAAGTAGAAAGGATTATTTAGATTGTTTGCACAGTGGATAAAATACGCCTTTAATAGTTAATAAAATAATAGTATTGGGGTAAGTAGTGGGAATAAATTGAGATAGAATTTAGTTGAGTGAAATGAGACATGGTGGAGTAGCACATGAGCATTAGATGTGATATAGACTTGCATATGTAAAAATTTAGGAAGATGGGGTTGAAGGATGAAAATATAGGCTCTTAATGATGGTTGTAGATTTTTCTGTAGCCACAAGAATAGCTAGAGTATATAGCGGTGGTACGAGACGACCTAGAGAGAAAGATTTTGTATATAGGTAGGGGTTCCCAACTAAAATGAATATATTGTATAAACGTTTCTCCTTCCTATATTTGGATTTGATATAGGCAAAATATAGGGTGATAGGTTGGGGGATTTTGTAGGTTTGGGGAGTTAGGGAAGAAGAAGGGGATAGGGTTTTGGTATAGCATAGAGTGTAAAGAAAGGTGAAGGGCAAAATAATGTCTATGTGGGTTTTAATAATTAGAACCTACATAGAAAGGTAGATTTAGCCTGTTTGGATATAGAGGACAAAACAGGCCTTCAACAGTAAATAAAACAATAGTATTGGGGTAAGTAGTGGGAATAAATTGAGTTAGAACTTAGTTGAGTGAAAACTATATATAGTGGAGTGGCACATGGATATGAGGTATGAGATAGGATTAAAATGAATTATGGAATGGAAAGAGCACGTAAAGGATTATAGTATTATATTATATATTTTTTCCCCTTTCTTCCCTTCCTCCCTTTTCTTTGGAGGGTTACCTCCTGGAGGTATTAGCACTCATATTTCCCAGTGGAAAAGGGGAATAGTTCTTACACATGTTAGCTGAAAACAGCTCTTGTGTTAGGAGTTTGAGAGTAAATGTTATTGGTGTTTTATGTTGTATGAAGGAGTGTTATATGTTGGGGGTCAGAGGGTTGTGTGACCGAAGGGATATTGTCAGAGGATTGTGGGGAGGGACCTGGGATGGGGATTGGGGGTAGATGCCATTGAACTTTTTCACCATTAATTTACGAGGTTTAAATTCCCCATTCAAGAGAGCGTGTCTATATGACCTCTTGGTAGAGAACACTGAACTAAACAGTTGCTACTTGTTTACAAATCAAAACACTGACAGTTAAGGTTCGCACTCACCATGCCTCTTTAGGGCCGGAGGACCCGGTGCAGCTCTCCACAATCGCAGCCGCAATTCCACAAGCAGGAGGACACCAAAATTCTTTGGTGGATCTGTGTGCGCTTTCCTCCTGTTGTCCTCCTATATGACCTCTTGAATAGATATAAAGTCGATGTGGCTTTTGTTCAAGAAACCCACTGGAAAACGGTAGGTAGTGAACTTTGGAAGTATCAAAAATATCCCCATATATTTACATCTTCCTTGGCAGGAAAGAAAAAAAGAGGAGTGTCTATAATAATATCAGCGGCTGTAAAGTTTGAATACTTGCATCAGGAAGTGGATGGGTTAGGGAGGGTTTTAATTTTACTATGTAAAATTAATGATATCATTTACACACTGGCGAATCTTTATGCACCCTCTGATCATGTACCTTCCTTTATGGATTTGATAATAGAAATGTGTGATAAACATAGTAAAGGCTTTTTGATTATGGGAGGGGACTTGAATTGTATTTGTGATTATGACATGGACAAAAAGGCTCCTTTTAAAAAAAGCGGAAAAGATAATAGGCTTACAGCACAGGCAAAAGCCTTCTCTTCTCTGTTGTTTAAAAATGATATATACGATGTATGGCGGGTTCAGCATGTGGAAGAAAGGGACTTTACGTTCTACTCTAATCCCCATGCGTCATACTCACGTATAGATTATTTTTTATTGAAAGCTATGTCTCTGGAGATATGCATTGAGTCTAACATAGGAAGTATAGGATGGACTGATCACATGCCAGTACTGCTGAAAATAAAGGATAACCCGCACTATAATATAAGAGGTAATTGGAAGTTGAAGGATAATATATTACCCACAGAAGTAAGTAAGACAGAGCTGATTAGGGAAGCTGAGCACTTCTTATTGGAAAATGACAACAAAGAAGTATCAGAGCATACCTTACGGTGCGCTATGAAATGCTTCCTGAAGGGATACTTAATAAAGAAAGAGATATATTTAAAGAAAAAACAGGGTAAAACATTAGCAAATTTTTATATTTGGCTTGCCAAGCTGGAGAGGAAAAACAAATCAGCCATTTAGAAGAAAACACAAAGACAGATCTTATTGGTTCAGAAGGAGATTAGAGCCAAATTAGGAGAAAAAAACTAAAAAGATGTATGAGCGATTAAAACAACAGTGGTATTATACCAGTAATCGAGTGGGGAAAGTACTATTAAACAAGTTGACATTTTTAAATCAAAGGAATATAATTAAGCAGCTTAAATATAAAGGCAAGATTTGTATTACTCCTGTCCAGATTGGCGAGGCATTTCATACATATTATGAATCATTGTATAATTTACCGGATTCGGAAAAGACAAATGCGCAAATGAGAGATTTTCTGGTGGGTTTAAGGCTACCCTTTTTACCTGAGGCCAAACTGACAACATTAAATGAGCCCATGAAACAAGAGGAAATTGTTAAGGTTATAAAAGAGTTAAAGAATGGGAAGGCCTCGGGTCTGGATGGATTTACGTCCACACATTACAGCATTTTACAGCCAGTAATCACTCCAGTTTTGGAACAGGTGTATAATGCTGTTGATAAGAATCATGGATTTCCTCGAGAAATATTGGAAGCTACTATTTCCACAGTACTGAAACCGGGTAAGGATGCTTCTATAATAACAAACTATAGGCCAATATCATTAATAAACCAAGATATTAAGATATACTCTAAGATATTGGCACAAAGACTTAATTGGGTAATTTTGGACTTAATTCATCCGGACCAGGTCAGATTTATGGTGGGGAGATCTGGGGAGGATAACACCCACAGAGTCTTTGATATTTTGGATGAAATACATCAAAGATGAATGCCTTCGGTGGTCATGGCTCTCGATGCTGAGAAGGAATTCCATAGAGTTAACTGGAGATTTTTATCGGCAACTCTGCGGGTGTTTGGATTGATAGGTAGATTTGCAGATTACACTATGGCATTGTATACGATGCCAACTGCTAGAGTTACTGGGCACTTTGTAAAATGGGGGAGCATCGATGTGTGGAATGGCACGAGACAGAGGTGCCCATTGGTTTCCCTGCTTTATGCCCTGACCATCAAAGCTCTAGTGGCCATGTTTAGGGGCTCTTTAGAGGTAAGGGGGTGGTAGTGGGTCAGCAGGATCATCTAGTCTCACTATATGAGGATGATATTCTTTTGACGCTGGAAACCTATGGGAGATATTCGAATTACGAATTAAATTTAGCTAAGACTTGGGAATTAAGCTGACCTCAGACTGGGAAGCATTGATGTCAGTAAATTATTCACAGTTAATTGTAGAGCTAAAAAATCTGACCCATAGATGGAAAGTACTTGAAACATTTTGGTATGGGCATATTAATGTGGTGAAGGTCTACTTGATTCCAAAGATTTTGTACCTATTTAGGGCAATTGCCAGACTGGTTTCTTTAACGTTAATAAGGGAGATAGATGCGATTCTCTCAGCATATGTTTGGGGAGGAAAGAGGCCGAGAATATCTAGAGAGGTGCTGAGAAGAGACTTGGAACATGGAGGTTTGGGGTATCCGGATTTGGTGAAATTGCATGAGGCAAGTATGTTAACACACTTTTTTGCTTGGGATACTAAAAAGAGACAGGATCTTGGGTGGAACAATATTGAAAAAGAAAAATGTAGGAGTGTTGACCCATATGGTTTATTTTGGTTGGATCCTCTACAGTTTAGAAAACTTAATATAACTATTTGTATTGTGAGAGAATTAATTGGGTGGGTCCAGAAATTTAGGAGGAAAGAGAGTAATTTGAATTCTGGATGTATATAATGAAATCTACACCTATCATAGTTTTACATATGAATTTAGAAAATATAAACTTAGTAAATTGGCAAGAGCAGGGTATTATTAGAATAACTGATATGTTTGATAAGGAAAGCTTTATGCCATTTAGTGAGCTACATAGGAAATTTATTTTATCATTGAGGGAAGTATTCAAATATCTAAGAATTATTATTATTTTTTTTTTGTTGAGAATTGCTCAGGAAGGAGCTTTGGAGAATGCTCTGTTTAGATTAAACCTACCGGCTAATGCAATCTTCAAGATAAAGGGAACCTTAAGGAGTATGGAGGAGTTGGATAAAACAACTGCTTTGCAGAAATAGGAAGAGGATATAGGAATTATTTTTTCGACACAGAGTTGGTTGACTGCTGGTCGCATGACACGTAAAGCTACGCATGGCATTCAATTGTTTGAACAATATTTCAAGCTGTTGAATAGATGGTATTTGGTTCCTTCTCTGTTATCAAAGTATCAGATTGGGGTGTCAAACCAGTGTTGGTGATGTAATAGTGCCCTGGGAATGTAATTACATATTTGGTGGGATTGTGTTGGCCTGTTGGCCGTTAAGAATAATATAGCAAAATTGTTTTCAGATATCTCCCATACAGGGTACACTTTGACCCCCCAGACGTTTCTGTTCCATCTGGATCTTCCAGTTTCCAATAAATATAACAGCTATCTGTGTATTCATATTTTATTGGCGACTAAAATCTGCATTGCTAGGTATTGGAGAAATCCAAAAATGCCCTCCTGGGCACAAGTAAAGGCACAAATTGAGTATCAATGTAAAGCAGAAAGGTACTTTTATTGTAATATAAATCAGGGGTGTTATCAGAGATACAGGGATACATGATCCCCCTGGGAGGAGCCTGAACATGGGAGACAGATATCCTCGTGAAGGAATGGTGAGAAAAAATAAAACGTTAAACCCATCCCAAGGTCATAAACCACTTTCTTGAGATCAGATACTCAACACTGTGATGAAAAGATCACACACACCCAGAATAGTGATTAGATGAATGGTAGTAGAGAATTGTTGAGATTTTAAAGGGGAAGTTTACCCCCTTCACAACTTTGGCTAAATTGTTTCATAAATGGAAACTGTATTTTTTTTTTTTTTTTTTAAATACACCCGTTTGCAGAAATTCTAAGATTAAATGTAGCTTTGTACCTACTTCCGGCAGACAGTGCTGACCGGATCTGTACCGTAGTCTCAGCTTCTATCCAGCCTCCTCCTATGACGGAGGCTGTCTGTCTCTAAGCTGGAGCACTCTCATTGGCAGAGATCGATTTCTGGCCAATGAGAGTGCTCCAGCTTAGAGACAGACAGCTTCAGTCATAGGAGGAGGCTGGATAGAAGCTGAGACTACGGTACAGATCCGGTCAGCACTGTCTGCCGGAAGTAGGTACAGAGGTACATTTAATCTTAGAATTTCTGCAAACGGGTGTATTTTTTTAAAAAAGAATACAATTTCCATTAGTTATCATTGATAATGAAACGATTTAGCCAAAGATGAGAAGGGGGTAAACATCCCCTTTAATGTTGTAATATTGATATAAAATCTTTTGATAAAATATCCTGTTTATATTTTTGTAATGTATTGTATTGTGATGTATTGTTAAGTCTCTTTATATGAAGAAATTTAATTAAAAAAAAATAATAATAAAAACATAAAAAAATTCACTTGTAAAACAGTCTTCTTAATAGCCATATATATCTATCCTGCTGTGTAGCACTATAAGTTTAGTGCCCCCAACAGGATATATAACAAAGTGCCACACACCAAAAAGTACCATGGATATCTATATAAGCAATCAAATCTTGTTTTTTTACATATAAAGACACAAGGTCTTATGCTTTCCAAAGGATTCTTCGCTGCTGTTGAAAAGAGGCGGGGACCCTCCAAAACCCCAATACTGCAACAAGAAAGAAACAGCTCAGAAGAAGTTCCTCTAAGTGTAATATCTTTTTTACTGGATAGCTTTCACCACGTGCTCCACAAGAAATGCGCACTTGTTTGAGAGGTTGGAACTGCCTCCCAGTATAAAAGCATCCCTGGTACAAAACCCCAGGACAGTTACACTTCTCTTCGGCGGGTCTCTTTTTGTTGGCGCTCCTGAGGAAGTGACAAAGGTTCACGAAACACGTAGAGAGTTATTTTAGAGTACTTTTATTAATTCTTTCTGTTGAAAGAATAGCAGTTGCTTGTTAATATAAATGTATTTATTTTCTGTTATTTTTGTATACTGGAATAAACCTTTATCTTAAGTTAAATAGCACCCGTGCCCTTATGCATTCTTTACAAAGATGCTCTTATAAATAAATAAGAGGTTACTACTGTGATTCACCATATTGTCAAGAGGGGAAGTCTCTAGAATAAAGGCTGAATGTGTAAGATCCATTGTGGAGAACCTGAGTGTTTCCTGTGGAGAATTTACATCAATCAACGAAAAGATCTGCTGACAGAGAGGTGTAACCATCCTGGGGTTTTGTACCAGGGATGCTCTTATACTGAGAGGCAGTTCCAATCTCTCAAACAAGTGAGTGCATTTCTTGTGGAGCACGTGGTGGAGGTCAAGGCTATCCAGTTCAAAAGATATTACACTTAGAGGAACTTCTTCTGCGCTGTTTCTTTCTTGTTTCTTCTTAAAGGGATAGTAATACTTCCTTTTAACTTTATTTTATTTTGTAGGCATTAAAAAAACATGAACAATGATATAAGTCTTATCTCTCAAACCTTTATGGTTTATGAGATATTCACAAGCAAAGTTCCCCTCCCCGCCCCTTTTACCTAGTGTAAGCCATCTCCTCTCAGATGTGAGTCTGGTTGTATGACCAGACAGATAACAGAAGGGGACAATTTTCTTTGTATGAAAACAATGAAAGCCCTTCTCCCCTTGACAAGTTTTTCAACTTTTTCCCTTATCTTAATTCAAGATTGTCCCTCTCTGCAGTCTACCTGGGCATCTCCCTTCTGATCTGGTTGAACAGGGGGGGGATACTTTGTTTGTGAATATCTCTTAAACCATAAAGGTTTCAGAGATAAGACTTATATCATTCTTCATGTTTTTTTAATGCCTACAAAATAAAATAAGGTTAAAACGAATTTACTATCCCTTTAATAGCCACATCTTTACCAAGACACACTTTAGAATGTGTGCACCATTTTACAGATCATATTACCTAACTTCTCACCAGAGTATAAATAACCAAAATAGCCTCAGGTTGCTACAATTCTTCTACTCTCACCAGAGTATTCTTGCATACCATTCTTGTGTTTCAACCAAAAGTAGTTTTGTATTTACCACATCAGGAATTTAATCTAACTTAATTATGTCCAAACCCATCTACCGAGAGAATAACAGTTTGCAGTATGTGCAGATCACATAATTCTTCAGTCTACAGCACTATTTATCAGTAGAGGGACCAAACGAAGCCAGAGCCTCTTCTAAATCGACAATTTCTTAACAGATAAAATGGGACCATAAAACAAGCTTATAATCTAATATCCATGACAATTCCTTTTCGGATTACAGCCCATTTTACCTGGTCCTGCAAGAATCAAGACTTCACAAAGGATATATGGTCATCAAAAATTCCATACATTTACAATATCAGTAATTACTTCAGCTGATTCAAGTTTTGAGCACAACGATCTGCAAGCAGTAATATAGAGGTTTTCTTTTTTCTTTCTTCTGCCTTTTTTGGCACCAGTTTGGGGTGTTTCCATGGTCCCCATGTTCCCCAGCTGGACTTAAGAGAGAAGGAATTTTTTTTTGTTACTGATAAATTATATGTCGTTATTCCATTGGGTGGGGGAATCCACCGCAAGAGAAATCTAACTGATAGGGGTTCAGGGATGCCCTGCAGTTTCTTGGCCTTCTTTCATAGTGTCTTTTTTTTCCTTTGTTAAATGTCAATTAAATGGCCAGAGGGGAAGGTTAACACTCTGGCACTCAAAGGGTTAAATGCCCAACCACAGTGGAGTGAATCTTACCCCATGATCCCTGTGTCTCCCAATGAATTAAGACAAAATTATTTGTCTGTAATTAACCCCAATAATGGTCCTGGCACGTCATGTACTTTTTACTTACAGCGCTCCTGCAGGAGTGCTGTAAGTAAAAACGGGGTTTGAAATTGACCGCTCGAAGGCAGGAGTGGTCTCTTTCAGACTCTTGCTCTGCTCGCTAGAACACGTAAGAGGTCACGTGTACCATCGCAATGCAAGGATCAAAATGGTCCTTAAGGGAAGGTAACTTCCCTGGACCGCTGGTCCTTAAAGGGATAATAATACTTTGTTTTATCGTTATTTTATTTTGTAGGCATTAAAAAAACATGAAGAACTAAATAAGTCATCTCTCTCAAACCTTTATGGTTTGAGAGAGATTCACAAGCAAAGTTTCCCCTCACAGACCAAAACGGTTAAGTCCGCCATCTAGCTGTCAGATTTGGAATCCAGTCCGAAAATCAACCGGTGGCTCTTCAGCAGAGCCGAGATCGCAAGATATAAAAATAACTATTTCATTGGAAGGGTTTAAAAAGTGTGCCTGCAAACCAGGCACACTTTTTAGACTACTCGAATGAAGTAGTTCTTCTTATATCTTGCAATCTCGGCTCTTCTATAGAGCCACGGTCAGTCCGCAGACCGGATTCCAAATCTGACAGCTAGATGGCAGACTTGACCGTTTTGGTCAGTGAGGGGAACTTTGCTTGTGAATATCTCTCAAACCATAAAGGTTTGAGAGATGAGACTTATATCGTTCTTAATATTTTTTTAATGACTACAAAATAAAATAAAGATGAAACGAAGTATTACTATCCCTTTAAAGCGGAACTATCTCCCTCAATAAAGTCCCCCCACAATAATTAGGCATGTGGCTATTAGCTTCTTAACAGTGATATTATTGGGCGCAAGTACCACAATCTGAAGCAATCCTTCTTTTTCTGAGACTGACGGCCAGGCTTCTTGCTTTAGAGCCATCTGCATACCCGTGCTGTCAGTCCCTTCCGGTACCTTAAGATACCATGCAATGCCTCCTAGGGGATACTGGGAAGGACAACGCAGAGGGGCAGATATCTCTAAGACAAGATGCCTGCTTGCATGCCTGGCCGCCGGACTCAGAAGAAGGATTACTTCAGAACGTGGTACTTGTGCCCGATAATAGCACTGTTAAGAAGCTAACTACCATATGCCTAATTATTGGGGGGACTTTATATAGGGTGATAGTTTCGCTTTAAAGGGGTTAAAAAATCTTCTTATTTTTTCCTGAGGTTTAAAATCTAGCTGTGCTTATGCTGTGAGGGAGCAGAAATTCCTGCCTTTTCCAGGACACCCACTGATTGTCCATTATTATCTTTAATGGGCTCTGATTAGATAACAATACAACAAGTCAATTAATTAACTTTAACTCTTATCTCTCAATACAAGCAGCACAAACAAGATTAATGAAATGTTCTCTGAACAGGGACGTTTACGCATCTTAAAGCGGAACTTTCACTTAGTATAAAGTCACCCTCCAATAATTAAACATATGATAACTAGCTTCATAATAGTTCTATTACCTCTCAGAAGTGCGAGATTCTAAAGTAATCCTTAATCTTCCGAGACCAGAAGCCAGTCATCAGAGCAGACATCTTGTCTTAGAGATGTCTGCACGCCTCGCTGTCAGTCCCGGTCTCCTCTAAGAGACATTGCACTGTGCCATAAGGCACTGGATGGGACCAACTGTGCAGGCGCACAGACGGCACTAACCTGGCCGTCAGTCTCCGAAGATTAAGGACTACTTTAGAATATGGCACTTCTGAGCGGTAATAGAACTATTATGAAGCTAGTCGCCATATGTTTAATTATTTGAGGGCAACGTTATACTAAGTGAAAGTTCCACTTTAATGTTAAAAAGAAAGTTTACTAAGCGTATGCTAGCTGTATTTATGTGAGATTTAATGTTTCATCAACCTATTTTGTGTTAGCGTTAAATGAACTGGCATTATTGATAGTTAAATACCCAGTATTTCATGCTATCACCTGGAAAAATATTTGTTTCTGAAGCCAAAAATCTATGCACATATGTTTAGAGGAACAATCATTCCTGCCATTTTCAGGCCTCCAAATGATTGTCCAGGATTATCTGTGAATGGGCTGAGATAAGATAACAATATTTATGAATACAAAATCAGCAAGCTCCAACTCCAGCCAATTAACAATCTTTAGCTTGTATCACACCATGTAAACAGAGCAAACATTAAATAAATGCTATCTGACCAGGAAAATTTACACATACGTTGGAGGGTTGTAACATATTAACATACCTCCCAAGTGTCCCTCTTTAGGAGGGACAGACCCTCTTAGAGACCCAAATCCACCTGTCCCTCTTTCCCACCATGATGTCCCTCTTTTTAGGAGATCAGACTTACCGTGTGTATATAAGTTTATTACATTTCTCCACAACAATAAAAGTCACATTAATTAATGTTTGTTTAAACTTCAGTATATGAGTTTATACATTACTCTCGGTAAATAAAATACTTTGGTCTTGTTGTAAATAATTTATTCAGTTACACAAAAAGATGTGAAGAGGTCATGGAATAACCTAAAATTTCTCATTAATGCCCCATCCACCATCCTCGCCCCCATCAACGCCACCTAAAACAAAAGTGTCACTCTTTGGTCATTTGAAATGTTGGGAGGTATCTATTAATAAATAATATCTACAATTGCTACCTGTAAGTACGTGATATGTAAATTTCCATCAACCTATTTCATTGTTTGCCGTTACTGTTCCTTTAATATATATGTATATAAAGGTTTACAACAGCATACATACGCACCTAAGAACGATGTCTAAGAACCATATTTTAGGCTGATTTAACAAGATATACTGCACTTCAGGTGCAAACCAAATACACAAAGGGAAATAAATGCATATACGAACTACAACTTTCAGGATACCTTTCTACTCCAAAGCAGAAAGTAAACGTAGCAGTACAGACATCGTAACTGGGAATTAACGCTTCACGTAAAGTCTCACACACTATATCAGGTACGTATCACATTTACTAGCTCTACGGACACTGAGCTCAATACAGCCGTGACTTACAAAAGGTAAGAACGTAAAAGACTACGACTCCCAAAACACCTTGCGTAAGACATTGAGTATACGGTCATGCGCTTTGAGCACAGAGTCTAAGCCTCGGACTACAATTCCCAGCATACTACGCTTCCCTCCCAGTGAGAGGCCCAGCGGGGAGGACTCCATGTCCCAGCATGCTCCAGGATGCTTGCAGGAGGCGGAGAGTGGGCGGTGCTAGCGGCGGGCGGAGGCGGCTCAGACACACTCAGCGCAGAGACGCGGAGGAGGAGAGAGAAAGCCGCGGCGAGACCGGGGATTTACCGGAGAAAAACTGTGAGAGGAGAGTACGACGAAAAGGCGCTGTGCATAGAAATCGCGTGCATACAGGGATCTACAGTGTGCCGGACACCAGTAGACCCACAGACATAAGCCAGGGGGAGAGAGCGCGACGGAAGAAAGAGACCGGAATACTTGTGTGTGTGTGTGAGAGAGAGATCCCCTGGGGATAGCCGGGGACACACCGGAAAGACAGATTTCAGACTGTATTGGACTAGAGACGTCTATCTGAAGGTGTTACTAATCCCCAGCCCCGGGGGTAAACCCGATCACCGAGGCCCCAGGATGATGTGACCATGCTGACCGTGACCGGAGCCGCAGCAGCCATGAGTGGCCGAGAGCAGCAGGAGCCGGCGGGGAGCGGTCAGTATTTGCACCAGGGGCATTCATGTACTATAGGGGTGGGGGAGGTACTAGTTTAGGGGTGTGTGTGTGTAATATATGCTAGAGTGCTACAGAGGGCACATCGGTGAGTGCACAAAGTGTGTTGGGGGTCTCACGGCTGCATAGGATCAGTATGCTCACATGTATACATAACTAGGTGTTGAGATGTATATAATTTCTTTCTGCTTTAATTATAGGAGTACGTCCCATGCAGGGTAATGTGTGTTCATGTTTATACAAATATAGTCTGGATATTGGCTGTCTGTTATACTCAATTTAATTGAGCTATACGTTTCGCGTACAGGATCTGTCTGTATACTCCGGGGGACCAATTTGAGGCATCTGTATGTACCAGGGGGTCGGCCCGACTGTCTCCTCCACTGGATACACACAGTCTGTCTCAGGGTAATATTAACATTTCTCCTGGGTAGAGTTTCATGAATTCTCCATTCTACTTTGAACACTACACCCGTTCCTGTTTCACTCTTGCCCAAATTATTCCTTTTTTATTTTGGCAAATCTTTGTAACTGTCCGAAAGGTATGTAGGCCACACTGGATTTGATACCTGTTCCAGATTCTGTATTTCCTCACTTTGGCATCTCCATTCTCTGTTTGTTCTTTAATATATTTTAGCAAATGTCCTATATCTTACCTCCCTGAATCACTGTTGCATATATAGATCAAAAAGTGCTGTCCAAGTCGCAATGTTCTAGAACTTATGTATTTGTGTTATTTTATTTCATATAAACATGTTTGACTATCAGTCTCTGAATTCAGAGCTCGAAATGTTCTTATCTATTCTGCGCAGCACCTTTGCATCTACCAGTAAGACTATACCTCTGAGTCTCAGGTACTTTTTCTGTACAGTCATTTGTTTAGTTCAGCATTTTTTAATAGTCCCTAAATAAAATGTAGTGTCTGATTAAAATAATATCCTCTTGTAGGTGTATATATTGTGAACTAGTAACTTTTAACCTACTTAATATTTGTTCCTTGATTTGGGAACTTCATCTGCTCCTGTATGTCTGTGAATCTGTTGGTATTTGCAAATGCACATCCTCCAGAATTTTTTTCCCAGGGAGGCAAAGTCATACAAGCCACCCCAGTTGAGCCCGTCCAGACCCTATGTTTGTCTGGGGGGACAAATGCATCTTTTTGCTCCATCCCCATTCATGTGCATTTTTGTAGTTATGTCAGAAAGTGTGTGGTGGCACTGTCTGTAAGGGCCACCTTGTGTAGGCTCATCAGAGACACTCTATGGCTGTTTGTTCTGTCTAGGCTTTGTATGTTCATTTTTAAATTGCATGTCAATATAGGTTTGTTTACTTGTCAGTCTGGCGTTCTTTATTGACCCCTTGACCCCTTTTTTTCTTTTTCTTTTTTTTGTCCCTTCTGCAAGACTTACTATATTTGTTTTTGATTAAATAGTTTCTGCTTGTCTTACTGGCTGTCTATATTGGTGGTTCCCAAATTTTCACTAGATGTCCACATTTTGGTTTCCATCAACCCCGATGCCCCTTCTTTACTGTCTAAATTTATTGTAACTGATCTTTTGAAGTAACTTTTCCCACCAATGACCATAATCATTTACACAATATGCATAGTATTACATTGCACAGTGACTAGAAAGTTTTGGTGGTGGAACAAATCCTTGAACCCCACAGTTTAGCGACCACTGGCATATGTAGTCCTCATTGACTCAGTGTTAAGTGTCTGTATAAGATGAGTTGATATACTGTGTTGTCTGTAGAAATACAGGAGGCAAGTATAGTCAAGTTGATACCTTTATTGGCTAACTAAGCAGATTTAGAATGCAAGCCCATATTTATCTGTATAACATGCCTGAATAAGAGACCTAAGAGGTATTGAAAGCTTGCATCTTAAATCTGCTTAGTGTCTATGTAAGCATTACAGAAAGTTTCTCTTTGTGTTATTGTAAGTGACAGATATTTATCCTTATTTCTCATTATAGGTCTTGCTGTATGTCCCATCACGTCACTTACTATTCATCCCCCTCCGCTTGGTTCTGTAGATACATCTGCCTTCCTCTGTGTGCAGACCACCAGCTTGACTACTCCTGATCAAATTGGACAATATCTTGTAGTCTCTTCCTCCCCATTTATCTGCATGTCTTGCTGTCAGTGTACATATGGCTTATTCCTTCTCTATGTGTAGTGTTTTGTTAGTTTTGGTACCATTTTTTGAAGGATTAACTACCAGTCAAGTAAAATATTTGGTTGCATATGCTTTCAATACTGCACAGGTCTCTCTAGCCAGCATCTGAAGAACAGACATCTGTAGTTTTGCATATGTAGCTAACATCTTTTTAACTGGTACTCTGGTCCAAGTATTACACTCTGCAAAACACTTATTTTTGTGGGACCAATATGGCAAGTCTGCTTTCCTCTGTAGTCTCCAGAGTGCTGCAACACCTTCCTCCTGAGAGGTTTTCACATTTACACTTTTTGAAAACCTGTGGTATTTTATTACAAAATAGTTTTACTTGTGCACCTAACCCAAATACTGAGTAATGTCTTTTTTTTTTTTTTTTTTTTCTTTTTCTCTTCCACTTTTACTTCCGAGGTCCCTTCTAATTAATGGGTGTCATCAGTGGACGTATTTGACATATGTGGCATTCGGCACCTGTGTCTTTCATTTCATCACTCAAGCCAGTAAGCATTTGCAACTGGAGTATTAAAGGTGATAGAAGAGAGGGCCTCCCAGTGTGTATGCAGCTGTTGAGTTTAAGTATATATCTCGGTGCAGCAATTTTGCCATGAGTGGCGAGGGGTTCTTTGACTCCCTAGCTACTCCTGGGAAAATTTCTGATCCGTGGCGATTTGCTGGGACTATTGCACTCATTCCCCTTGCTGCCCCTGGTGGGGGTGGACAAGAAACAATTACATTTTTGTATATATATTTCCTCTTTATTCGCATACATTTTGACCTACCCTATACAGTGCGTGCGTATATGTATGTGTAACATTTTTGTGCAAGTTTAAATCTTCAATAAGCAGCAAATCCACTTAGGGCCCATGTAACACTCATATGAAAATTAAGTGCCTGGAACAGTAATACACATGCCCACTATATTTGTTTGCATATACATGGTCTGGTGCAACCTGGCTTGGCACTGAGGGGAGGAGACTTGGACATGTTAGAGGTATATCCCAAAATATAGTGAAACTAGTGGCCTGTCACTTCTGCGGCCCCACTCATGGTCCTGAATCGAAAAGGCATCAATACATAATGTCAAACCATTTAGTTGACCACATCAGTATCAAAACCATAAAATACTGCTGACTTGCATACAGGAAATTATGAATGGAGTGGTGGTGGTTGGGTTTTGGTTGTTGGATGGGTGTTGCAAAAGAGGAAAGGATGATGACTTTAAGATAAGTTTTAGCTTTCTATTACCCGTCACTGGTGTATTTGCTTGTATAACTACACTAAAGGCTTGTTCACTGCACTACAGTTTTGTCACCTTTTAAGTGAGTGATATTCATCTCAGATCTCCTGTGTTTTCAGAGGATCTTGCATAGGGTGTGTGGAGAGCATGTGAAGGGAACCAGCCCACATCCATGTCAGCCGTATATTAGTTGAATGCCAGTTGGATCAGCCAGTTACTGAAGGCTGAGAAGGGCATCACAACCTCAAATGTTGCATTGTGAACAATCTGCATAGTTGTCCAATAGGCTGACTTTCAGATCAGTCATTCAGCTTTGAATCATTTGCAATGTATGCCCTAAAGTTGCAGCACACGACAGTTGCTTTATCGGCCCATGTAAACAGACTTTTGGATATCAATGTTACTCATTGTTATGAGTAATGTAGTGTTAGCAATGCAGTGTTTGTCACTCGTGTGACTACTTTTGCACTCCTGTGTTCATTTTATTGATACTGTGTTGCACAGCTGTGTATATAGTCATATATATGCTCACTACATACTTTTTACAATTTCAGACAGCTTTTAAAGAAAATCTATTTCTCTGAATATCTAAATCAACCATTTGAAAACCAGAGCATTATGTAAAGTGTAGAGCATGCCTTTAGTCAGTGTTAAGTTGTTAATATATGTCCGTGGGCAAATACGTTCTCAGAGAACTGTTTATTCCTTTTCAATTTACTTTTTTCTTAAATGAGCAGTTTAACAAATTATCAGTCTCATCCGCAGACATATACCTATAGATTGGAGGTGAATAGGTTTCCTGCATCTTGTGTAGGATCCAATGGTGAGTACTGGAGTAATAGTTGCGTGGTATTTGAGCTCTTCAAAGCCGGCCATTCACATATTGAAACAGGTTGAGGTTTCAATTGGCCTAGCTTGAAAGATTGTCTGCATGGAGGTGTATTTAAAGTTTCCAGGGAATGACTCTTCACCCAACCCTTCAGATATAGTTGAGTGATCGACTGAGCAAATTGTTAAGTATTTTGTTTTAACTTTAAAAGTAACCTAAGTGTACTCAGGGCAGCATACGCTTTTGATGAGCTATTTTTCCCCAAAGCTTACTATCCATTTTAATTGAAATTTGTAGTCCTGTCAAAGAATGCACATACATTGATGCATATAGTGAAGTGTAGGTAAATGATGTGGATGCTTAAAATGGCATTTAGTTAGTGAACAGAGTAGTGGAGGAGTATGTTTTGAGAATTTTTGCTTATGTCCCAATGTACCCTGAAACACTAGTGAAGTATGTCCCAGGGGAATTTATTTCCCCATCAATGTCTTTGCTGCTTTGGGTCATAGCTAGTATTTAAAAACAAACAAACAAACAAAAGTTTCAAGATGGTGCTCACCCTTTTACACCTTAAATTTCAGTAATTTATCTATTGCATTGTATGGAGGTGTTTTGGAGATTTCACAGATGGTGGTGGAGTAATTCTGGAACAGACCAGCTAAACCAGAAGAGTAAAAATAAAAAAAAAACCCTTTGATTGTGGGGCATTTAACCCCTTTAATGCTAGAGGGTGCAATCTGTTGACGGCCTCAAGCTTTCATGGATTAAATGTTAACCCACGGGGATTTTTATTTGAGTTTTGTTTTTCTCAGAATTACTTTTGTTTCTTTGTATTATATTCAAAATAAAAATGCAGAGAGATTACTGTACCAGTTAATTCACCCAGTGCTCAGAATCTCAGTGAGCATACACAGCCATCCTCCTATTTTTGGTGTTCAGGAGAAGTATATTTAACCATTTAAGTACCAGAATGGTGACCAGTGTATTATTTTGCAAACCATCACACACAAACCTTTGGCCCTTAAAAGGGGTAACATTGCTATGAACTGAGCATTTCCAGCTCTCTATTTGTGCCTGTTGTCAGAATTGGACAAAACAAACAAACAAAAAAAACACCCCAAAATATATAAATGCAAGCAGTTGGCTGTTTGTGAATGATGGGAGTTGTAGTGTTCCACAGTTGGAAATCTAATACTTGGGTTAGGTCCTAAAAAACAAACAAACAAACAAAAAAACCCCAATTTTTTAACATAACCCCAGACTTCTATTGTTTTCCCTCCCACATATAACAATGTATCAATCATAAGTATGTGGTGACCAAAGCCAAAAATGCAAACATTACTAATAATTCCAGGCCTACATTAATTCTCATTCCTTAAAATGGGTAGTCAGTGAGAAAATCCCAATAATGTAGTTCTATAGGCCTTGATGCACTATGTTCTCCTGGCTGTCTGTATATATTAATGGAGTCTTTCCAAGTCAGATGGCATTGACTAAACACAGCACAGTTAATGGAGAGCTAAAACCTCCCAGACCCCAATGAATTTGTCCTTGAGCCTTTGCTGAAGGGAAAACGCCTTCAGTCAGTCCTGGATGTCATGTCCATGGAGGCAGACATAACCGTTTCTAGCAGGATCAGAGGGCCTTAAAATCTAACCTTGCACGTGGTATTCTTAAGCCTTTAAGATCCACAGTGGTGTGCAGTGCACTGCTTTGTGATGGGCCATGTGACTTGGTACTTAAAGGGTTATGTAGGCTCCAGTTTTGTGAAGGAAAAAAAAAAAACTGCCAGCAGCTGTCATGTCTGCCTCCACGAACACGACATCCAGGACTGATTGAATATGTTATCTCTTGAACAGAGACACAAGGGCAAAATTCATTGGGAGCCACAAGTCCGGTTATGAACTGGTGCTCAGCCAAGTTATCAGTTGTAGATGCAAATAAGAAAAGTGCCCAGAAGCTCTCCACACCATAGCTATTAAAACCTAGCTTCTAATTGGCATACATAACATTGCGCAACTCCCAACGTTTGTACCTGTTTTCTCTCTCCCTGATGAAAGTCCTTGAATGGACTGGTATGTGGGAATTGGGGGAACTTATGTGTACTGATTGAAATAACTGTATGATGTAGCGAGCTTGTGAACTTTGTTCCCGGTTTATATTTGCATCAAAATTTATTGGGTCTAGTTAGGATATTTTTTTGGGGCTGTAGTTAAATAAGTAGGGGGGTATTAGGTGTACTGATTTAGAACGTCACATTGTTCTATGGTCGAATTGGCCCTTTAACCCTTTGAGTGCCAGAGTGGTATACCCCTCTGGCACGCAAAGGGTTAATATGCATTTTTTTTTTTTTAATTTATTTTTTTTTAGTGAAAACTTATTTACACACATTTCACTATCTCATACTGCAATATCAGATAGATAAGCATAATCTGAGGTAATGAAATATGTATTTTTTTTTTTTAACATTTTAAAGTATATTAATAGTCTGTAAAGTTATTGACCAAAAATATATAAACCATATCCATGCACCATTCAGGGAATCCATTGTCTGTAGCCCACCAGGTACTTTTGTATACAGTATCTGTGAGGAGGAGACAAACATGACATAAAAGGGATGGGGGTATAAACAAACAGGAGAGGTTTTTCTTGATCTGGATGTGGCATCCTATACCTCTTCTCTCTCTGATGGTCCCCTAAGCTAAAGAGGTGCAGTACCATAAGGGCCAAAAAGAGTCCCTTTCCTAAATATTCATTGATTTCAGGAGGACTTTTAACCTCATGAATGCTAGAGAGGTCTCTGTAGCATTAAGGTGATTAATGACCCAGTTTAAATCAATGGGAATGTTTCTCCCTATGATGCAGCTGCTTCGCTCCAAAACTGTACCTGTTAAGCTTCCTGTATAAGGCTCTAAGGGGCTGTATTCATCCAGCTAGTGAGTGAAACTCTGGAACAACTGCTTCATAGGAGACAATTTTTTTTTCCCATTGAATAAAATGGAGCTATTAACACCTTGAGTGCTAGAGAGGCTGCACGCATTATTGTTTACGTGCAGTATAGGTTTTTGAGCTAGTAGGCCAATGTTAGGACACAGTCTGTTCATATTTGTTTTTAGTAGATACGAATGTGTAATATATTTTATCAGGACTGGGAAAATATCATTTAGGCTCGCCGGGCAGAGAGAAAAAGTTACCAGTACACCAAATGTAAAACTTTGAGAACAGAATAATTTTCTTGTTATCTGCTGGATTTATTTATTTTTTTCATTCATTTTTTTTTTTATTTATTTTTTGTTAGTCACAGGCTAGTAGAAATAGAATTTTCCCGCTCTGTATACTTGGATACCCTTTTTGTAAAATGGACTTTTATGGCTCTCTAATATTCCCACCAGTCTGTAGCACAGATGATATAACCTCATTTGTATACAGAATATAACCTTTATCATCATTCTCCATTTTTTTCCCACTCTGTGCACACTAGAGCACATAGGGTCGTATTCAGAAAGCTAAAGTTGTGCAATTCTGGGGCAAACAAAGTGCACCATAGTGGAAAAATAACAGTTCTGCATATAATATATGTGTCATCAAATGTGGAACACTGGAACCATGGGGCTAAAGTTACCAACCCTTGGAGAGCAGGATACTTCAAAAAAGATGAGGCCTCTGAGGCAGAGACTCTCCTTTTTTCTCCAGCTCTATCCGCCCTACAAACACATCATAATTTTAAATTTGTTTTGTTGCTTGTAATAACATGAAAATGTTGTTGCCTTTTTATAACAATAATGTAGCTATTTTTTCCCCTCTCAATGTCCTGTAGAAAGTTGTAGGAAGCAGTATCGGACTGACATGGTGCGATACTCTTCCGTCAGTGCAGCTCCATATGACACAATGATAACTAGAATTATTTAAATACTGTAATTACTTTGTTAAAAAGAAGTTCAGATTTTTTTGCTTTTGATAGGAGAGGAGAAAACTGTGAACCCCTCAGTTGACAGTGAGGCTATGGACAACACTAAAACTTGTTACTTACAACTGCCAATTGAGCACAATCCCCATTGCCTGCTTGGGGTGAGATGGAAATCCCATCCATAGCTATTGATGAGACAACCGGATCAGGTACTCATTCAGGTCCTTCACTCACTCAGCGGGGCTCACAAAGCTGCTTGGCAGGCCTGCTCCCAGAACCTTGTGAAGTAATGGTCAGAGATATGCAGCTAGGAATTATTCTTCCAGGGTATGCTACTGGTATTTTACCCAGGGTGCAATGTCTTTTGGCTCACAAATCCCATACCACTGACCTGTCTGTACTGCGTACTCTCACCCAATTTGACTCTATTGTACCTTTGTATTACTGGCTGTAGATCTGTCAGGAGCACACTTCTTGGATTAGTGCCTTTGTCAGTAGGCGACCCGTGGTGGTTATAATTTTTTTTTCTTCTTTACTGCAAGACCAACCCCCCCCCCATATAATATGGATTAGTGGTTTTCCTTATATCTTAGTCATTCTTTTGAGTCCCCGTATGTAGTCCCCCCCCCCCCACACACACACCTCACCCCCAAGATTATCTTACGGGGGTGGCATGTTCTTAACAGCTGTAGACTCACTTTATAACTCAACTGTACATATGATCAGCACTATTGTATGAGTATATGGGGGTAGAGGAGACCTCAACCAAGCAGAATTTTCCTGACTACTTTTCTCCTTCCTGGCCTTCTCTGTTGTATATATTTGCATTGCCTGGTACATGTGCATTAGGAGTACCCCATTGATCCCATTTTTTAGCTTTAGTTGAACTTTGTGAACCATTAAAACTATAACGTACGTTATCTTGAGTAACTTTGAATTAGTGATTTACACTTAGAGACCATATTACATTCCACTGTTCTCTTTAGCACACATTCATAGCATTGTGCTGCTGTTTTATTTTTGGTTGCTTCAATAATTTTTTTGTGAGGTTTTCATAGTTTGAAATAACTTGAAGGAGCAGTAAACCCTCAACATAAAACAGCTTAACCAAAATGGCGTGTTGTGGCTACAGCTCTTTTATTTTTGTTGTCCAAGAGTAACTTGCGTATCTGATTCTGCATCAATAACTATAAGGTTAGATGATCAGAGACTTTGCAATACAGTGTCGGAACAAGGACAAACCTCTTTGCCGCTCAGACCCAGTATTACTGTTAGGCATATGCAAGGTGCGCATTTCACCTTTTGTACACATTCAAGAAGGATTTGAGAAATAATCTTTGTCCCTCATATTACTACTTGCTGATCAAGATGGAAAGAGAGGATTTACCCAACCCAGTAAAAACTTGGCTGGATCAGTGAAAGTAGTTGCTTTTGGACAATGGACTAGCATAGCTGCATTCTGGGGAAATAAGCCTTTAGGTTGTCACTCTGAGGTTTTACTGCTCCTTTAAGGTAAATTATATTTCAGGGGCTGATTTCCAGCAGTCTGGGGTAAGTGGTTTGCTTTGCTCACATCACTTCATGCTATGTCTTACACAGTTTGAGTACAAAATTCAGATGCAAAAAATATTTGCTATCCTGTTGAAAAACAATATATGTCCTATCTTATTCCTTAAAGGGGAAGCACAATCTAGGAATTAGTTGCTCTTAATTTAAATTGGACATTACCTTTTCAGGTCCGTCGGGACCTTCCTTTTTAAAAGGAATTTTGTCAATATTCTACCTCCATATCAAGTTATTCCAACCTTTGCTGTTGACAGGGGATTTTTCTGGGCATTTAATTATACAGGCTTTATCTGACCAAGTCAGAAAAAAATTACTCCACTGAAATTAGATTCCCCAACTACTAAAACAAAAATCTCTACAACTGTTAGGACTCTTTCAGGTAAAAGACAAAACTGTTGACAACCTACTGCAACAAATTTGTCACCTGAGTAGTTTACTCATGTCTCTCCTTCATTGGACTGCTGATGCTGAATGTAGGAGTTTGTTGGCCGTTCATTGGAGTTTATGAGCACCACAATTTCTAACTCTCTTCATGTAAAGTCTGCCTTTGTCCCCGTAGGAGAATACAGTACAGTTGCAGCATACTAGACTTTGGCGCCATCACTTAAGCCCAGCATGTTACCTTCAACCATGGGCGGCGGATCCATACAGTGCTGGTGAGTTTCTGTTGTCCATGTGAAGGGGGCCCTAAACTATTTGGAAAAATGAAAGCATGTATTTAATGAGATACCTACTTTTAATGAGACTAAAAGCTGTTTAGATAACAGGTTGGCATTAACAGGTTAACTTACCTGTGCACAAGCCCTTCGTCCAACAGACGGGTACATCTATATAGTTTTTTGTGAATTTTGATTTCTGTAGACTACTGCTAATCATTTCTTTTACATACAACAGAAGTAGAAGAAAAATATGCTACATTTAGTTCCACCGCAGGTCTAAGAAACTCATGAACTAAACGTATAAAGAAGAGAGGAGTCACACAGACCTACAAACTATATCTTTGTCTATTAAGGTAATAATAATTACGATGTATTCTTTACAGTAGTGACCCGTAAAGTGGTATAAATAATCGTGCAATATCCAACGACTTGTTACGACTCCACCTTTAAAGCGGAACTACCACCCTTAAAAAACATTGTCCCAAATAATTCCTGTGTTAATGAAAATGAGCCACTACTCCGGGACTGACTGACAGGCAGGATGGAGTGCAGACATCTTTCCATAGTGACATCTGCGCACCTGCTCTGTCAGTCCCTTCCGGAGCAGAACAGTTCCTAGCAACTCCTAGAGCCGGCTGGGACTGACAGTGCAGACATCACTATGGAAAGATGTCTGCGCTCCTTCCTGCCTGTCAGTCCTGGAGTAGTGGCTCATTCTCATGAATGTGGTAATAATTCTGGAGACTAGCTCTACTGAGCAGCTAGTCTCCAGATGGGGAATTATTTGGGACAATGTTTTTTAAGGGTGGTAGTTCCGCTTTAATTGATAATACTAAAAGTTATAATACTAATCATTATTATTATGACTTAAAGTTACGTCTTAATAATTCCTTGGATATTGCATGATCACTTATACCACAGAACGGGTCTCTAGTGTAAAGAATACATCATAATTCTTATTACCTTAATAAACAAATATATACTTTGTAGGTTTGCATGACTTCTTACTCTCCTTTTACAGTCTGATAAAGACTAGTGGACTTTGAGACATTCTGGTCTGTTGAAGCTTGTTGTGATCTAGATGCAGACTTCAACAGACATTGTATACAGGGAACTGTTTGTATAATTAAAAATACATAGATAAATATCCCTGACTTCTGTATAAAAGAGACTGACCTTGGTATATCTGTTAAATAAACTAAGAACCCCTTTTTCCTAGTATATAATACCACTTATGTTTTATCATGAAATTGATTTTTATTAAAATCCTCCTGCCCATGATCATTTACAATATGTTTATTCATATAACCTTGTATTTTAACATTGCCTGGGTTTTATATAATGAAAGCTGTGGTATTCCTAGGTAGATTGCTTACAGAGCATTGCCCTCCGTAATATTGTTTTTTTTTTTGTTGCCTCTTAATATTGTTTCTTTTGTGGTGTGTTCCCCCACTTGGGGATTCATTGGAAGTGGCTTCAGTTGTTTATTTTATATTTTTTTGCCTTCCTCTGGATCAAAAGGGGTGACTTGGCATGGGCTGGGCTTGATGGACGCTTGACTTTTTTTCAGCCTCATAAACTATGATCTATGCTCTGTGCACATTATTAATCTTGGCAGTTTTCAGCGTCCACAAATAGGTGGCACCAACACTTAATAATGACTTGTGTGATTTATTTTTTTGAAAGGGCTTTCAAAATCACATATATTTGTTAGCTATTCTTTATTTAAAAGTATAATTTCTGATAATTAGCTTTGTCAGTTTATGCAAATTATCCAGAAGTTGCTGGTAGGAAGTGGCAGTTGTAAGGCAGAGTGGAATGTTAGTATCTGACCTACCAGTCTGTTTCGGGCAGTACAGCCTAATTTGCATAAACTGATGAGCTACGTATCTCCTAAACCTTGGTTTCATATTAGGCATGGCTAACAAATAATCTAGGTGTTTTTGAAAACTGAAATCACCCAAGTCATAAAGTGTTGATTTCATTTTGTGTACCACTGCATGTCTGCCTACGGACTTCATGTTCGAAAAGGAGGGATTCTGGGTCAAACCAACTTCACAGTGGGGGAAATCCCCATTGATTTGAATGGGGTGTTTAACCCCTTGAATGCTTGAGTCCTCAGATTGCTTCATAATACGTTAAAAACACTTGGCATTCAATGGGTTAAAAGTAATATTTACTTATTATTATTTGTTTTTTTTTTTTCAAAATTCCACCACTTTTCTTTCAAACCTAAGGCCTGTTCTCTACTCTGTACAGAGTTCAAAAAAGGAAAAAAAGTTAAGGATTACAATAAATGTTATTTTCTGCATAAGATTAAGTGGGTATGTTGCCTGTATTGCTGATTTGTGGGCATGTTTTAGAGATGTAATTGGATTCATTTACAAGGATATAACATTATCCTAATATATATATCATTCTCATTTACTAAACCTACATATAAGACTGAGTGCAATAGGTTTTTGAGCAGTGCAGTTACAAACATTCCCAGCATCACTGTGTTGCAGATGCACTCTACCACTTTACTCATGTGTGTTATCTGTGCAGGAAGGGAAAGGTGCCAGCTTAAGCTCAGTTATCAGATCGATTGTGGAGCCCTGTCGGATTTCTCTCTTCTCCCCCCCCCCCTTTTGTGCCCTGGAGCCTGTGCTGGCGCTCTCCCCCCCCCCCCTCCCATTCTGCTGCAGCAAGGAGCGGTTGGGGGTCAGCGGAAAATATGTGGCAGGGACCTGACAGACAGCAGGCATCAGAGAGTAGGCCGCATCCCAGAGGAGAGGGGGAGGAAAGCAAGAAAAGAGATCGAATATATATAGCTGTTAGAGGGGGCATAAAATAAGGGATGGTTTGGGATATGGAGGTAAGGAGTAGAGCTATTGGATGTTTAGGGGAAAACAGGTAAATTGAGATATTAACAGGGGAAAGGGACAGAGCGCAATGGGCATGGACAAAAAGCTAGCATGATTGAGGAGGTAGAGGTGACATGAGGAGATGAAGGGAGTGAATGGGGGTAATGAAGAGAAGAAAAACAGAGGCTGGTTTACCAAGAACTGGAGTGCACCAG
The DNA here is from genome assembly GCA_037306005.1 of Rhinophrynus dorsalis. Taxonomy (NCBI): domain Eukaryota; kingdom Metazoa; phylum Chordata; class Amphibia; order Anura; family Rhinophrynidae; genus Rhinophrynus; species Rhinophrynus dorsalis. The sequence goes on from CM074719.1 coordinate 275,838,839, forward strand.
TTGCAAAAATAACAATTTGCTTTGGTTTAAATGTGTATTTTAACCCCTTGAATGCTACAGGACCCTTTACTGTGCTTTATAGACTTAAGGGGCTAAAAGCCCTTTTCTTTTTTTTTTTTTCTTTTTTTTTTTTCTCTTTGTCATCAACTTGCAATTGGTTTGCTCCAGTTCTGCTTGGTACATCAGCTTGACTGTCCACTTAAAGCAGAACTTTCATCCGCTATAAAGTCGCTCTGCAATAATTAAGCAGGTAGCAACTAGCTTTATAATAAATGTTACCTCTGAAATGTAGCTGATTATAAAGAAACTAGTGTAAAAGCCCGTGTACATGGGCCAAGGTCTGGGTGATGTTAACCCTTTGAGTGCCAGAGGGGTATGCAACGCACTGCTTTGCAATGCGTTGCATACCCCTCTGGCACGCAAAGGGTTAAGAGGCCGATCCTGCTCTGCGTTCTGCTGCCGACACAGTCATGCACTGTAGAGAATGCTCCCAGCACAGAACTCCCAGCATTCCGTGCTCCAAGCAGTCTGTGCGTTCGGCAGTCTCTACTGCGCATGACGGCTTCTGATGAACATTCTCGCAAATTATTATATAGGATCCTTTATTGTAGGAGCCCGGAAGCCAGGCATCAGTGCAGACATCTTGTCTGCATGCCTGCGCTGTCAGTCCAGGTCTCCATTGAGAAGCACTGCAGTAAGTACCATATTCAGTCTCCTTGAAAGTGTTTCAGAAAGTCCTCCTTCTGTTATTAAGTACTTCATTCTATTGGGGAATTCCTACTCAGTAGTGGGTTGTCACAAGTGTGTGCTAGTTCGGCACTGTTACCCCATAGATGGGCAAAGTGCTTTACTGGTAAGGGTCTTATGTGTCCAATCTGTCTTCAAGATCTAATCTTTGTAATATGAACATCTCCAATGTACCTACTGTCAACAGAAAATCCTAATGGCCCAGACTGAAACACACAACTCTTTAACCCCTTTAAGTACCACAGTGGTACCCAACACATTGCATTGGATACCTCTTTGGCCTTTTGTTTTAAGACTACCATGCTCAGTGAGCAGACATTGGCCATGTTAGCAACTGTCCTGTTCACCTTCATGGACATGACATGCAAAACTCACTGAAGAGGTTATCTACCTTGATGCAAGAAAAAAATCCTAGAGGCTATTAGGATTTTCTAACTGTAGTAAGGTTAGTGAGGAGTTATTACATTGCATCATATACATTTGTCTGGGTTTAAAAATATTTAAAATCTAAAACTAAATTTCCTTTCCTTTTTTTTTTCCCTTGTGTAAACTGTTCTATGCAGTCATTGATTACATTTTTGTTTCTACAAGCTTGTAATGAGTGACAAGAAGTAAGGCGGTTAATTTGAATGTAATACCAACTCCACTTCTGTTCAGAAATATTTTGTTTCCCCTTTGAGCCCCAGAGAGGTGAATCCAATCATTTTGTTGCAATGCATTGTATACCTCTGTGGTGCACAGTGTTAAAAACAAGAGTGTGGCCAGTCTGTGTTGCTTTACTAACAAGTCCTGCGCAAAACTTTATCAGATACCTCCATAAGTTATGACGGAGGAGTGAAGGAGCATCTGAAAACCTATAGAGTTGCTGTTCAGGAGCAAAGCATATGCATCATAGGTGATCAAATATCCATTACAACTAATTTAAATGGGGCTTTTAAAACCTTGAATGCTAGAGGGACCTCCTCCACTGGACACCTCGCTAGCACTCAGTGGATTAACATTGGTGTTTAATTTCAGGAATTTCATTAGCCCGTTATAGAGTAGTTGGTTTGATTCAAAACTGTGCATCTTTAGTGTCTAAGAATTGCATGAGACCTTATTTCAGGCCAAGCGGTGACTAGAGCCAGAGGAAAAAAAAAATGGGTATCTGCCTGTTAATTTTTTTTTTTTTTTAAGAGGCAGCAGTGAAATTGTAGGAGCCCTGGCTCTGGGCTTGTGGGATTTTTTTTCCCACCCCTGATTTAGGCCTCTGTTACTCGATATTTACTGATGAGGGCTTGGAGTACAGAGAATTTTATGTGACTAACTCCATTTAATTGTTAGTGGTCTCTGTTCTTTTGAAAGGGCGACTTACTGGAGTAAGGCAATATATTTGTTGAAGCCAAAACAGACATGCATTGATCCTATGCAATGTCACAATTGTTGATCAAGAATATAACACCCCCCCCCCAAACAAACAAACAAACCCAACCTTTTGAAGCCATGAAGGTGACATTAGGAAATGTGTGGAAGTAGGAGTGGTAGATGATTAATGTATTGGAGTGTGATTGTATTTGGGAGGCCTAAGACCATGTTTTTATGTGGTGTTGGATTGTTTATTGGTGGGCTAGTGGAGCAGTGGTGTTATATATTGGGCTTCTTGCATTAAGGTGGTATATTGGAGGCTTGGTGGGAGGTAAGGTGTCAAGGGAGTATAGTAGGGATGTTAGCATTTATGGGAAATGAGATGAAATGTAAATAATTGCTTGAATATGAGGTAATGTTAAGTATGAGGAGATGAAGTACAGCTGGAGGTCCAACAATTGACTACCCCTGTTTTTAGGTTTTAAAGAGTGATTTGAGGTTAGTTGTTGTAGTAGGCTGATTTTATGGGTGGGGTGTCTGAGATTGTAACTGAAGAAAGGCCACAGATGTTTTATTTTGGGGTTCTATACATTTAAAGGAGTGTTGAATTTTGATTTATGTTTTGAGTGCAGCAGCTGAGGGGAACTAACTTGATGTATCAAGTTGAGTTACACTTAAAGGGAAAGGTGTAGGATTTTTCTCAACTGCATTGAGTTGCTATGGAAACAGCAGAACTAAAAGCACAAACCCTACAAATCAAAGGGATTTTAAATAGTTTTTGAAGGTGCTTGTTACCGAACATTTCAAAAATGTTTCATTGCGAGGTAGCATCCTAATGGATATTTGGGGTAACAGGCAAATGTACTAGGGTACTTATTTATGAGTAAGAGCTAAAGGTTATATGGAGAAATAGGAGCAATAAGTGTTCTATGAAAATGTATATGTAGCTGTTATTGTAGGAGAGGCTTTATAGAGGGAGAGATTACTTCTAGAAGAGATTACATGACCAGGGTAGGCATTATAGAAAACTGGGATATGTAGAGCTAGGAGTTGTAGGGGTTATGGAGGAAAAGCAATTTTTATTTATAGTGATTATCTACAGAGAGGTAGTTGGGCTAGGCTTGTATGCTGGGATAGGAGGCATAGGGAGGGAGTGTATGGAGAGGAGGAGTTTTAGGGAGGAGTTGTATGGAGAGAGAGAGGAGGTGTTACAGGGAGCGATTATAAATATACACACATACTGTGATGTGTCAGTTAGCTCCCCCTTCCTCTCCTGCTTATGTTGTACATTCCCATATACAGCACAGGGGTTGTCTAATAGAAATAAGAATTTGTGGCTTTATGTATCAGGAGAGATGCTTTCTGCTCAACTCCACGGATCAAGACAAGACTGATTGCTCTTCTTACCTCTTGGACAGCAAGTGTGGAAACAGGGCTCTGTGGAGTTTTTTTTTTTTTTTTTTTTTTTGGGGAGGAGGGGCAATTGATACCACCTCTACGAGGCACTTTGCCTGTTGAATATGTGAGACACTGCTTCTGGAATTGAAGATAAACATCGGGAAGTGGGATGTATAAAGTCGTGTGTTTATTATTTAACCCTTTGTGTGTCAGAATGCTGGGCAGCACATTTCTCTCAAGCACTCAGAGGGTTAATATAAAGTGCCGACATGCTCTACAATGGTTTACTATGATATTATGGCAGAGGTGTGTGTATGTATGCGTGTTATTTTTATAATATATACGTGTGTGTGTGTGTGTGTGTGTGTATATATATGTATGTATGTATATATAATCTCTTAACATACATTTTGTTTACTGTGAGCCAACTGGTGTATTTAGTGTGTCACTATTTACATTGCACTATAGGAGAGGCACAGTAGGTGTAATAGTTAAACAGATATAATAGGAGGTGCAAAAGGTTTTCTACATTAGGATAGGAGGTCCCTACCCTGTAGAGCTTATTATCTAAATAGGGACCTAAATAGGGAATGGGTGACACAGATTTTATCGAAGAGAAGCAAGGGCAGTTAATGCATCTCTGATAATGCATATGGATTTAAGTTTGTATTTTACAGTGGAAGTCACCCTTTGAGTTTGTCTTTGAAGCTGTGGAGGGTTGAAGCTTGCCAGTTGCTGGGCAGGAGGGAATTCCAAAGATAAGGAGGAGAGAGAGAGAGAGAGAGAGAGAGAGAGAGAGAGAGAGAGAGAGAGAGAGAGAGAGAGAGAGAGAGAGAGAGAGAGAGAGAGAGAGACTGACTGTGATACAGCAGTACAGGTTATTGGAGCAGCTTGAGTCCTAAATTGTGAAAAAACATGACCGTTTGACACCTGTCTACTTATGCAAGCATCAGAGGAATGAGATCCTCATAAATGAGTGAAATAGAACTTGCTATGACAAGAAAAAAGGGAATGGTTTTAACCCTTGAAGGACCAGAAGGGTGTGCAGTGCGTTGCACGCACCTCTGGCCCTTAAAAGTTTACTCTCAGCAATTTATCTCCTTTTAAGTTGTTTTATGTGTTAGTTATGAGTGCCAGAGGAATGTCCAAAGCATTGCTGTCATGTGATAGACAACCCTTTGGCACTCAATAGGTTAAAAATAAACAAAAACCCTTTATAATGAAATCTGGCCTCACATAGCTTGTCAATAAGTGTTTTTGATGTGTATATTTGACATCACTGCCCAAAAATAATCTTTGTGCAAGTTTTAAGGATTTTCTTAACAGAAAAGCAGGTAGGTGTGTAATCAGTGAAGACTTCTGTCGGATTAGTTCATCTGTACATGGGCAGAGAAATCTACTCTGTGGGTTCTCCATTACAGCTGAGAAACTTTTAAGGCTCCTGAACCAAGGATAGGTTTTACCACTTCTGTATTCATTTAATCAGAGAAATTTTTCATTTTAGCTTACTGTTCATTTTTATCAATGCTAAATTTAATTAGAATTTCTATCTTGCATTACTGTTCTTTAACCCTTTGAGGAGCAAATGGTGCATAATGCATTGTATCCCGGGCTAATAGGGGTTAAGCTTTTGTATACCTGTTTGTGTAGATTACCCATTATTTATTAAAAATGGCTGCACTGTCCTAAACTGTATAACCAACTCTATGAATTGTGTATATTTATAATTTGTATATTTTACTGATAAATATTTGCATTACCCAACTCAGAAGTGGACGCACTTGATGTCCCTTACTAAATGCTGTATAATTCTCTGGATCCCAAAACAGTGGTGGCTACACATCAAGAGACCACTAATGAGCATTGGTTAAAGAAGACACATGTGTTGAGCAGTCAGAGCCTCCCTGCTATGGGCTGGCCAGCTATGTCTATCCACCTCCCACTCTAACCCCCCCCCCCCTTCCCTTTCCTTTCCTTAACAGCCGCTGGTGTTCTGGCCTCTTCTCCCCTGGTTGTGCATGGAGGGAGAAGTAGCCAGCCGCATTCCTGGAGGCTGAGGGATGTGCAAAAAAACCAGTGGAAAATTCCAGCCCTGCAGCCCGGGAGAGAGGGAGCGAGAGAGTGAGAAGAGGAGGGGAGGGGGAGTAGGATTTGGACGCTGAAAAGAGATTGAACATGCTATTTCTCTCTTCTTTCTCTCCCCCCTTCTGTGCTCTGTGTTACATGCTGAGGGCTGGCACTGCCAGGTCCCCTGCCTGCTGCCAACTGCTGCCTCTTTTCTTCTTTTTTCTTTCTGACCTGAGTTCTCTTGTATATATGTACCTCAATTTTTGTTTCCCTCCCCACTCTGGCTTCTTTAACTTTCTCTGTCCCCTCTCTCTCGTCTCCCCCTCCCTTATTTGCTTTTTCTTGCTGCCCTCCCTGCCCAGCCTTTTTTTTTTGCTAGCTTAACCATTTACCCTGAATCACTTCAATTACATCCTTCCTTTTCCAAATGCTCACTCCTTGAATGCTTTCCCACTCTCTCACTTCCTTCTCTCCACCCCTTTATTCTCCCTTTCTCCCTTCCTTTTTCTTGTTATTCTGCCCTCCCTTTCTTACATTTTCACTCTCACTTTTCTTGCTTTCTCCGTTCTTTCTTCCCATCACCTACTCCCTTGCTGTCCCGGCACAGCCAACTCCCTTGTTCTCGTGCTCTCCCAGAGCAGATGGCTCCCTCCCGGTGCAGCCTTCTCCCCCCCCCCACACCCAGCGCAGCTGGCTCCCTACTCCTCCTTCTCCCCCTCCACCAGCGCGGTTGGCTCCATCCTTCTCCCCCTCCACCAGCGCGGTTGGCTCCATCCTTCTCCCCCTCCACCAGCGCGGTTGGCTCCATCCTTCTCCCCCTCCACCAGCGCAGTCGGCTCCCTCCTTCTCCCCCTCCACCAGCGCGGCCTGCTCCCCACTCCTCCTCCCCCTCCACCAGCGCGGCCGGCTCCCCACTCCTCCCCCTCCACCAGCGCGGCCGGCTCCCCACTCCTCCTCCTCCCCCTCCACCAGCGCGGCCGGCTCCCCACTCCTCCTCCTCCCCCTCCACCAGCGCGGCCGGCTCCCCACTCCTCCTCCTCCCCCTCCACCAGCGCGGCCGGCTCCCCACTCCTCCTCCCCCTCCACCAGCGCGGCGGCTCCCCACTCCTCCTCCCCCTCCACCAGCGCGGCCGGCTCCCCACTCCTCCTCCTCCCCCTCCACCAGCGCGGCCGGCTCCCCACTCCTCCTCCTCCCCCTCCACCAGCGCGGCCGGCTCCCCACTCCTCCTCCTCCCCCTCCACCAGCGCGGCCGGCTCCCCACTCCTCCTCCTCCCCCTCCACCAGCGCGGCCGGCTCCCCACTCCTCCTCCTCCCCCTCCACCAGCGCGGCCGGCTCCCCACTCCTCCTCCTCCTCCCCCTCCACCAGCGCGGCCGGCTCCCCACTCCTCCTCCTCCCCCTCCACCAGCGCGGCCGGCTCCCCACTCCTCCTCCTCCCCCTCCACCAGCGCGGCCGGCTCCCCACTCCTCCTCCTCCCCCTCCACCAGCGCGGCCGGCTCCCCACTCCTCCTCCTCCCCCTCCACCAGCGCGGCCGGCTCCCCACTCCTCCTCCTCCCCCTCCTCCTCCTCCCCCTCCACCAGCGCGGCCGGCTCCCCACTCCTCCTCCTCCCCCTCCACCAGCGCGGCCGGCTCCCCACTCCTCCTCCTCCCCCTCCACCAGCGCAGCTGGCTCCCCCCTCCACCAGCGCATCCTTCGCCCTCAACTTTTTGTATGCCCCTTTCCCGCCTATAAATTCCCTGCACCTCCCTCACCCCACTTATCCCCACCACTTATTGCATGCCCCTTTCCCTCCCTTAAGGAGAGGGTAATGTTTCACAAAAACAGCAGCTTCAGTTAATCTTAATTATATTTGCGTTGTAGTCCAAGAGTAATTGAATGATAAATTATCTCCCACCCTCCCCTTTTACCTAATGTAAGCCGCCTCCCCTCAGATGTGGAATTTGGTACTGGGACCAGACAGCTCACAGCAAGGGACAATCTTCTTACTGTGAGCATAAGGAAAACCCTTCCCCCTGCTCACTGAAAGTTGTCCTTTTCGGAGATTTATCCAGATAGTCTTGCTGCTCTGGGGTGAGTTAAAGGGATAGTAATGTTTCATAATAAAAGCAGCTCTAATTACCGTAAAATGTCAGGTATAATACGCACCTGTGTATAATACGCAGGTGTATATTATGCCCAAGATTTTAGGGGAAAACAAGAGTGCCTATGTAGAATACGCACCCTTGTTTTCCCCTGCGAGGTATCTGAGTGAAGCTCTGTCCTGTCTTCCCTGCGGGCGGGCGGCAGGCTTGCATTTGCCGCCCGCTTCCTCCAATGGACTGTCAGGGCCTTCCGCCTCCAGCCAATGATAATGTAGGTGCATTATCATTGGCTGGAGGCGGAAGGTCCTGAAAGTCCATTGAAGGAAGCGGGAGGCAAATGCAAGCCTGCCGCCCGCCTGCAGGGAAGATGGGACAGAGCTTCACCCAGATACAGCGCAGCAAAACAAAGTAAGGATTCTTTTGAAATCGGGTCGCACTGTGTGGGGAGGGAGGGAAGGTAGCCTGCAGCAATAAAAACATTTTTAAGTCTGCAAAGAAAACTCTTGTGCATAATACGCACCCCCCACTTCACATAAGGTGAAGTGGGGTAAAATTGTGCGTATTATACCCGAGATTTTACGGTAATCATCATAGTATTTGGACTTTGGAGAGTGTTATTTCAATTCTGTCAGAGTTGTAGTTCAAGAGTAATTCAATGACAAAGTATCCCCCTCCTGCCCCTTTTACTGATTTAACACTTCTCAACCAGAGCAGAAGGGAGGTCCCTAGGTAGATTGCAGAGAGGGACAATTTTCAGTTAAGATGAAGGAAAAACCTGAAAAACTTGTCAAGGGGGCAGGACTTTCATTGTTTTCATAGGAAGAAGATTGTCCCCTGCTGTTATCTGTCTGGTCTATGGACTGCATTCCACATCTGAGAAGAGATGGCTTACACTAGGTAAAAGGGGCGGGAGGGGAAACTTTGCTTGTGAATATCTCTCAAACCATAAAGGTTTGAGAGAGAAGACTTGTATCATTTTTCATGTTTTTTTAATGCTTACAAAATAAACATAAAATGATGTATTACTATCCCTTTAAAAGTATAAGGGTGGGAGGGGGATAATTACTCTTGAACTAAAACTCTGACAGTATGGAAATAACACTCTTCATGTCCCAAATACTATGAAGATTAGTTGGAGCTGCTTTTATTGTGAAACATTACTATCCCTTTAAATCCTTCTGTGGAACCTCCTATTCTCAGTCTTACATCTCTGACTCTTTTTTCTTTCTAGCCATCTTTCTCTATGCTTTTTATGGTCCCGCCTTATACTTTGCTTGTCTCTTTCCTCCTTTTTTGCTTTCCCTCCCCGTTCAGTCTAACCTCCTACCTTCACGCACCTTGGCATCTCTTTCTCTCCTTCATGCTCTCTTGATTTTTCTTTTCATTGGACTTTCCCTTGTAACCTCTCCCTACCTTCCCCCCCATCCCCGGCTTTCTTTTCCACATTTTGCTTTACTTTCTCTTTACCTCATCCTTCTCTTCATCATTTTGCTTTTCTTGCTCTTTTCACTCTTTGTGCTCTCTCTGCACTTTTCCATTCTGCTTTTTCTGTGCTAAGCTATTCTCTCCTGAACTCACTTTTTTTTTTGTCTCCATGTATGCTATATCTTTTTCTCCTGTTCAGTCTCTTGATTTATTTTTCTTTTAACGTTTCACACTCCCTGAACCCCCTCCCCCTTTATCTTCTGTTTCTTCCTTCACATTGGCTCAACATCATTTTCTTTTGCCACACTGAAACTGCTTTACTAAGACCTTGGGGGTTATGCAATTAGGTGTGACAAAGTGGAGATGACATCTCCAGTGATCTCACTTCTCCAATTCCTATGTTATTCTATGGAACCAATGCATTAAGATTTCTCAAGTGGGGAGATCTTAGTGCTTTGGGTCTATAGCATAACATAGAAACTGTAGAAGTGATAATACTGCAGAAGACCTCTCCACATCATGTCCTCTTTATCTCACCTTAGTAGTGCAAAACACTCCCTGGAGTAATTCTGGGGTAACACAACTGCACCAGATGAAACACATATATATTCCCATTGATTTATTTGGGGCTTTAAACCCTTGAATGCTAGAAGCAGCACTTTGAAGTCCTGGCATCCTCTTTAGTAAAAGCCCCAGTTAAATCAGATGGAATTTGGGCAATGTTTTCTTGTTACCTATGGTGAACCTTGATTTATTCCATATGCTAAAGAAGTGCAATAATCTAAAATTT